>CM053785.1:739499685-740099685 GCA_028749045.1 Cupressus sempervirens
TGATACTATCTAAAATTTATTTACATCCTCAAGATACCACTCCTCAAAAAAATATACATAAGAGAGAGAGAGAGAGAGAGAGAGAGAGAGAGAGAGAGAGAGAGAGAGAGAGAGAGAGAGAGAGAGAGAGAGAGAGAGAGAGAGAGAGAGAGAGAGAGATCTTCTTTCACACACAACACAACAAAAAATCAATGGACATTTGTCCTCACAAAACATTACATCAAGGACATGAAGGAAGATCACTCAATTACATTACATATTGACATATCCTTACTCTATCTATGCAAGGAAGAAGACCTAATTCCTTTATGGATTCCATTCTCACAAACTTGCAAAAAAGAAAGGAAAAATAAAACCAAGAACCATGGAGGCTCACCTCCCATCCTAGGGTTCTATGAAGCCACCCACCAAGCAGGGGAAACAAGACCCAAATGAGTTACATTCATGCAAATAACAATGCATACAACATAACATCACAATACATGATAATCCCTCAAAGTTTTAACACAATGATTCACCATTGGAATCATGAAACACTAGGTAAAGGTGGGCTCTCCAAGGAGGAGAATTCCATATCCATATACACATATACATCTACAATTTTCATAATTCCTCTTCAAGGCTATCAAATAAATCCTCCTCATCACATCAATACACTTATACCTCCCATAATATAGATTCATCTTCAAGACTATCAACATACACTTATACCTCCCATAACAAACAAGGCATATGGCTTTAATGGAGCCCATACTCCATGAAAAAATACTATCTTCTCTCCAAGAGAAGATTTTCTCAACTACATTTTTTAGCCCAACTAACCCCTTCACCCAAGGCATCTCTTACCTCCCTAAGGTGAGTGAAGCCTTCACACCCATAAACATTTCATACACAAAATCAAGAGAAAATGCAAGAGAAATTCATCACAACATTTACACATAATAACACATTCAACACCACATACATTACATATTTTCATTCACAATATGAACAAGTATTCTACACAATGAACAAGTGCAATGACGATCATGGAATAGGAATGAACCTTTTTCCAAGCTAATGGCAATGAAAGTTTTTGAATAGCTCCCTATTTCCTTATATTCCTCTCCAAACCCTAATTGTCTCTCAAACTTAGAGATTGGGTGAACACTCCACTAGTTTGTCAAAGTTTCCTGAAAGACTCCTCCACTATCTCTTTTGTCAAAAACATCAAGCCACTATCTCTTACAACTTTTTCCCTACCAAATTTTCTATTTTGACCAAGTGGAAAGATGGGGATTGACTCATGGGAAAACTCAATTTTTGAATGGGTGAAAGAATGAATTGGTCAAGGCACCCCCTATGCTAGCTAAGCACTAAAATGGTCAAATATAGGACCCTAACATGTTAGTCTAACATATGGGTATATTTTTTTTCACAAAAAGACACTTTGGGACCAGCTATTGACCCTCTAGAATTCTTGTCAAGTTTGAACTCAAAATTCCCTTTGATGGTGACCCATCCTATCCTTTCTCCAAGTGGATTTTCTTAAATCTTTAAAAGTCAATTAGTTTAAGATTAAGTGCTACCATGAATTAACCCCTAGGTGACATGACATCAAAACATAAATAATTAACAAGTGTCAAATGACACATTAAAATATATTACACATCACCATGACATGCCCCTAATGTATTTGTGAGATTAAATTTACCACACACATGCAATCTTACGTTCACAAAACAAAACACATCACAACAAGAATTTTGAATCTTCCAAAGATTTGCCTTGGCCAAATCATATTCACATAAGTTTGGACCTTGTTTCTCCAATAAAATTCCATGGTTCAATTGCCTACACACTAAACTTGAACATCAGTAGGCCAGTGAAAAATCATATAAAATGCATGTATATAGGTGCATGACAATTTCATATTAATCATAATCAATTTTTATTTTCTAATATTTTTCATAGAAAGCATTTAAACATTAAAATATTAGAATCTACATATCAATATTACTATCTAATAAAATGATCCAACTAACATTCTAAACCACATCATAATCCATTTCCAATCATATTGATGAAATGTTGAATATACACTATTAAATTAGCCAACATGAGAATTAGTTCCAAATACATATTTTACATCAAACTCATAAAAATTTAAACATCTCAACTAATATTCTAAATGCAAGAAAACTTAACCTATTGGGAACAAGAGTAAACAAACACACATTAGTTGCAATAGATATATCAAGCATTCAAAATAAAACAAACACAACTAATGCTATGCTTGAGTCTTGCAACTCAAAGCAACCAAAAAAATTGTTATAGTAAATAATTAATTATTTATTTATTATTTATTCTATTACATAAGCTTACTTAGGTAAATGCATTTTATTTATTAGTTGTAGTCTAGGAGTTAGTTATAAGTTGTTGACAATATGGGAGTTTGTTCTCTCCCAAGTCATACTTATCCTCTCACCTTGTCTGAGGACTTTCCACCTCTTGTGGATGTATGCTTAGTTGTCAGACTTATCTCCTAGCATCTTCTAGCTTGTTCTAGGAGATTCCTTGAGCTCTTTATATTCAAGCTCCCTCATTGTATTTAACATCAATTCTTGCATATTGTAAATACATATTTTCTTGTGTTTGCATGTCTTGTTCTCTCTCATGTCCATTTAGGGTTTTTCCCTAGCTCCACGCCCTTCTATCCTTGGCTTCCCTTTGATAGGTTATTGCATGCAAGTGATCTTGGGCATCTTTGAAGTTGAATTTCATCAACTCCTACATGGTATCATAGCCTCCCTATTGCTTCTTGTTTGAAGGATTTTTTTGAAGCTACAATTTAGAGACACAAACCCTAGTTTGTTTGTGATTTTTTTTTCAATCAGGAGGAAGAGCATTTTTTTTTAGTATTTGGAGAAAAAGGAGAATGAGGGTTTGGCATAATAAATCTAATATTTTTTGGGCTTTTTTCTTTATTTTTTGGAGGTGCGATGACGGTGATTCAGAAAAAATAACTATAGAGATGATTTTCAAACAACAATATCTCCCTCATAGAGACTCATTTTTTTGAGTAAATTTTTTTGTTTTGGGGTAGAATTTCATGATCTACACATTAGTGTAGGTGATTTGACATCTTTGTTCCTGAATTTTTTTGTAGCTTGCAAATTTCAATTTTTGCCACTTTAAATTCTTTTTACAGGCTCATCTGGACACATAATCAAGTTCCATTTCTTTTGAAAGTGCATAATTTTTTGTCTACTTTCTAGATCTATAATTAGATTATAGGTTTTGTGGACAAAAATATTACTTTCATAAATAGCCCCTAAATTGGCTATTATAATCGCACTAAGAGTGCCCAATTTATATATTGTGGGGGGAGGAGCATTTTCTTTTCTGTAATTTACTTCAGAATAAGACCTTTCTACTTTTGTCTTCTTCTTTCTCTTAATGGCTGATCCATCTATGATCTGTCTCACACCACACAACTATCACACCTAGAAGGCATAAATGACACGGCTTCTCATGTCAAGGGGCTTATGGTCATGTCTAGATGAGAATCAGCATGTTCTTACACAAGCTTTTGAGGTTCTTCAACATAGGAACAAAATGGATGAGGCCATGGGATTGATTGCACTAAACATTTCAAACAATCTACTATTTCACTTGGATGGTTTGACTACTCCACAAGCTTATTGGCTCAAATTTTAGACTTTGTTTGGTCAAGGGAATGAGTTCTGGGCACTTCAACTAGATGTAGAGTTGACTTCTTTGACATTTGACAACTTTCCCACCATTGAGGACTTGTTGATGAAGTTCAAATCTCTGCATATACTTTTGCAGGGATGTGGGAAAACCAAGATAGATGATGAGTGTATCTTTTTGATACTCTCAAAGTTGAGGGGATAGTATCATATCTTCTCTTCCACTTTCTACTCCACTATGGATGCCTTGGGTGATAGACACAGGATGCCTTCATTTGAGATATTTTGTAATTGGTTAACTCATGAATAGTCCAAGATCAATTAGATGGATTCACTTTCAGGTTTACAGTCATAGGCATTGCTTGCCAAGGATACACAAGAGCAAAAGTTGAAACATATATCAGATCCCTCTTCTACTGGTTCATCATCTTCTAAGAAGAAGGATAAAAAGAAGACTAAAACTCCTACTTGTTCCTATTGTTGGAAAGGATCTCATGATGAGGCACATTGTTTTCAGAAGAGATTTGATGGCTATGAGAAACAAATTGTAGATTTGCAAGCTCTTCTTTAGAAGAACACCATTTCTTCTCCATCCTCTTCTACCTCACAGGGGTCTACCTTTTAATCTTCTTCCACATCTTCACCATCTAAATTGGATCTTGGAAAGGGTCATGCATTATAGGATACCATTGAATCTCCTTTATAGAATCCTTGGATACTAGATTTAGGTGCTTCTCATCATATGACATCTTCTCAAGGTGTCTTCTCTACTCTTGAGGCTTCTTCTATTCCTCATATTCTCATGGAGAATAGAACTACACTACCAATCTATGAGAAAGGTTTAGTTCACATCAAGGATGGTATATTCAATGATGTATTGTATGTTCCATCTTTATCTACCAACCTTCTCTTAATTTCTTAAATTACACGCAATGGATCAGGGAAGACAGTTGAGTTCACTGCTAATTTAGTCTTCATTCGAGATCATGTAATAGCAGGTCTTATTGCTATAGGGACCATTGATCCTTCCACTCATCTCTACACCTTTTCACACTTCGGTCCACCATCTCAATTGATAGGGCACACTACTTCTCTTTCATAGGAGCATCATGTGGTGCAGTTAGGATACTTGAACCTTTGTATTGTTCCTGAGATCTCTATTTTGACTACCACACCACATCTAGTTGAGGGCTTTTCTCTTCTGTAGGATTCTGCTCCCACTCTGCCTAATCCTCTA
This sequence comes from Cupressus sempervirens, assembly GCA_028749045.1. Lineage (NCBI taxonomy): Eukaryota > Viridiplantae > Streptophyta > Pinopsida > Cupressales > Cupressaceae > Cupressus > Cupressus sempervirens. Next base: position 739,504,615 of record CM053785.1, read on the forward strand.
GCTCCATTCATCAAGCTTCTAGGTGCACTTGTTGTGGATTCTACAATGGAAATTCATAAAATGTCATCACACCTACCTTGGGGATTCCATTTTAGGATCTTCATCCTTTTTCTTTTGGGCATCAGATAGGCCTTCCAGTTTTTCCTCTCATTTAAGGATTCCCTTGTTATGTACCCTTGTTTCTTCCACATTGGAGTTGCATTGGTTTGATCCCTCCTTTAGGGGCTCCTTTATTCTGGGGAGGCTTTAGTATCTCTCATGGGGGGGCTGGTTGTATTTATGGTTTTGAGAGATTCTCTTGAAACATTTTTGGTGGAAGTTGTCCTTGGGGGGTGTTGTTGAGGCCTTCCTTCTTTCCTTCCTTCATTTTTTTTTCATGTTTGTACTTAGCTCTTTTTGGGGGAGGGTTTTTCCCATGAGATTTTCCCTCTTTCCCCATTTCAGAGGTTGCATTTCTTTGCATTGTACATGGGTACCTAACATGGCCTTATTTTTGGGACCCATTCTACATTTTCTCTTAGTTTTTTGTGAGCTTAAGGCATTCCCCTAAGTTGCACTTAAGGGGGGATGTTAGAGTAAATAATTAATTAATTAATTATTATTTATTCTATTACATAAGCTTACTTAAGTAAATGCATTTCATTTATTAGTTGTAGTCTAGGAGTTTGTTCTCTCCTTAGTCATACTTATCCTCTCACCTTGTTCGAGGACTTTGCACCTCATGTAGATGTATACTTAGTTGTCACACTTATCTCCTAGAATTTTCTAGCTTGTTCTAGGAGATTCCTTGAGCTCTTTATATTTAAGCTCCCTAATTGTATTTAACATCAATTCTTGCATATTTTAAATACATATTTTCTTGTTTTTGCATATCTTGTACTCTCTCATGTCCATTTAGGGTTTTTCCCTAGCTCCAAGCTCTTCTCTCCTTGGCTTCCTTTTGATAGGTTATTGCATGTAGGTGATTTTGGGCATCTTCAGAGTTGGATTTCATCAACTCCAACAAAGATAAGTACTCATGCAACCTCAAACAACTCAATAAAGGCACCCATGAGAGGCCATGTTGGTGTGTTTTATATTGGAGGGATGTTGGTGTGCTCTCCCAAAACACAACTATTTGAATCCTAAGATTGTAAAATGCAAATGATAATGATCCTACACTGAGATGAATGTAGAATGCTTCAAACAATGGCTATGAAAGAAACCATTCTTGAGAGCATTAAATGGATATGGAGGTGGATGCAAGAAAATAAACTAATCTAACAATGCAAGATGAAAAGAAATCTATCAACTACCAAGGTTTAGTAACAATGCAACTATGAAAATCACTAGAAAGCTCTAATACCAAACTTACATGATAACAATGCATATGAGGGAGATGGAAAATGCTTGAGACAAGGGCTCTATTTATAGGCTTTAGAGAGGCCTTGGTGAGGTGGCATCTATGTGGCATCCACATAGGTGCCACAAGGGAGACATGTAGGCAAGTCATGCAAGTGGTAAACATTTAAAGTTTTCTCACACATGTGTGAGAAAAATTGAAGGAAGGAGTGGGGGACAAAAGTGTAAGAGGTGTGGAAGGCATGAGAGGTGTGAGAAGTGTGAGTGTTTGTCACACATGTGTGAGCACACACTTAGGACTAAAAGGGGGTTTAGCAAGGTGTCTAGGATAAATAAGTGTGATTAGGTAGTGGGTAAGCTTAAAAGGATGAAAGTGATGGGTGTAGACTAGGTTTTAGGATAGGTTTAAGACTAAATTAAATATGATTTAATTTAATCATAGGTTTAGAAAATTTAATGGAATTGGGGGAATTAAATAAATAAGATTTATTTAAAATGGGGTTTATTAGGGATCATGTATTAAATAAATTTAGCACATTAGGAATAGAAGTATTTAAATTAAATTTAAATACATTAGGAGAGTGAACTTATTTAATTAAATAAATTTAATTAAATAAGTAGAAGAATGTGACAAATATAACTAATTAATAAATAATCAATTATAATGTCACAGGAAATATTAAATTAATTAATATAGTGTTTGGGATGATTTTAAGCATTTACATTTTTCCCTCTTTGATGTGATGTCAGGACGACATTATATCAAAAAAAGAAAATATAGGTTTCCCTAGAAAGGATAGGAGTCCTAGGGGTGGTGTTGAAGTGATGACAGAGGAGGAGGCTGCCCCCTCACGAAAATTGTGCAAAAAATAAAATTTGGACAATTTTCACGGAAAGGTCTTTAGAAGAAAGAAAATGAGAAGAAAAGGGCATAAATGAAGACTTTGCATGACTTGCGGGTAAAACTAAGGGATTGACATGGCTTAGAAAGGAAATAGGCTCAAAAAGGGGTCTTGGTGGGATTATATAAGCCTCCAAGGGGCTCAAAGAAGAGTCACTTGCACACCTAGATAGTAGAGAACCAGAGTGAGGATGGACTCGATTAAGAGATTACATCTTGGAGAGTGCATCTAGGAGCACCAGAGACCGGTAGAGATGAACCCACTGGTGAGTCAACTAATTGACCTTATCAATTTTTTGTTTTCATAGGTTAGTTAGCTCATTTATGGCACCTTAAATAGGCCCAAAATGTAGTTGTGATAGAGATGATAGTCTCCAACCTATCATCTTCATAGACGAAAAAATAGAGACCACAAAGTCTGCAGAGACAATAGGAGCCATACTATCATCTACACAGACGATAAAGGGGGTAAGGGGGGTTTGCATAGATGAGAGGATTCATCCTATCATCTACACAAATGACAAAAGAGGGAATCAAGGATTAAAGATGGAGCAAAGACAATAATCTCCATGTCATCATCTCTGTAGATGACAAAACAATAGTTGTCGGTGGGAAACTGGTGTCTGTGCAGTCACTAGAGATGCCAAAAAGGCATTTTCACAGACTGTCATCTATGTTGATTAGTGTCTACATTAATTAGTGTCTCTACAGATTAGTGTTTGTGCTGATTCACATCTTCTCTAATTGGAACAAATTGGCAGAGGATAGGAGAGGATGCCCCATATAGGGGGCAGTCATAAGATAAAGGAACTATCCATCTGCATGTCTATGCTATAGGAGGAAACAATGATATTCTAGTAGAGGGAGCATTATCCTCTGACTATGGTTTTGGAGGAGAGAATAACAAAGGTGGAGTAGGGACATGTGTGGCTATGTGGGCTAGAGCATGTGCATGAGTAGCTAGATCTACGAACTCATTCAACATAGTTGTTAGCACTAATAAAGAGATGGCATACTATGACATCTAGTTTCCATCTACCTACTAGAGAGGTGACTATCACTCTTCTTGACTTGAGGTAGCTAATACAAGTGCCCATCCATGAGATGTATCTCAAGTACATGTTGGAGGGTGTAGATTCCTTTCTATGGGAGTGCTTTGTTAGGTGACAGTAGAAACTTTTGATTCAGAGATCATGGCTCACTTGGCAAGAGGCTCTAGAGCAGAAATTGCCCCAATTGGTCGTATATCTTACATCACTTATCTAAAGGATGGTGCCACACCATGTTGGGAATGGTTTTCCCATTGGATGGACATGATTTCTTAGCACCCTACTATAGATTATGGTTTGGCATACTACTGGGGCCAGACCATTCTAGTAGAGCTATATCATGATCTGCACATGTGTCCCTACAAAGCATAGAGGACTATGGGGCTATGGTTGACATTGCTGATGGTAAGGTCATGAGAGCACATTAGTGTCACATGATCGATCACCAGATGAGAAAGTAAACAGCTTGGGGAGCCATTTGCATGCAGATATAGGCCACCCATCTAGTATACCTCCATGAAGTCAATGGAATTTTGGTGTAGGTGCTTAGATGAGATCATTATGTTTGACTAGATGCCATATGATGGTGTGGAGAAATGGGGCAACTTGTTGGTAGCTAGTTGAGAGGATGACATGGAGGATCAACAATATCTCTCATATATGTAGATAAACTACTAGCTCATCGAGCACTCAATGCATGTGATTATGTGATATATGCCCTCTAGGGTGCAGAGATAGTTTGGACAAATACAGGATGTAGTTCCTGACAAGTTTTTATACCCTATAGTATGATGAGAGTATGGAAGATTATGGGGTCATGGAACCAACTATAGCTAGTGAGGATCTCCTAGCTATCTATATAGCTAATGCCTTGGGTTCATAGATAGGATACAGGTGATGTAGGGATGACACCAACTTATGCTTAGTGGTGGACAACACATCAGCCAGTCAAATTGACAGTTCCTGGAGCACTACTGCTAATAGAGCAAGCACAAGGAGAGGATGATGGCATAGGGGATGGGGGATAGGTAGCGATGATGCCACTACTAGCATAGGGGGTTTAGGAGGGGCTGTGGGGGTGCAGAGCCCATGCGAGGAGAGCATCAACACAAGGGCCATAGATACAAGTGTCGCTAGGGCCATAAGTATAGGTGCTACTAGGGTCGCAGGTATAGGGGTTACTAGAGGACATTGATATGGTTAGGGTAGAGTAGGATAGTCTCTATATGGAGGTTTCTTGACTCTAGGTTGAGGCACAAGTAGAGTGAGCACGAGCAGACAGTGCTCAATAGGCCTTGGTGGCCATACAAGTAGAGATGTAGGCATAGAGGGCCAAAGTAGACAGTGCATAGGAGGCCCTGGTGGCCCTACAAGTGTGGTTTGATGTCAATGAGTTCATTGACTTTAGGATGGAGGAGAATGTTGAGGAGCTCATAAAGATAGAGGCCCTCCAGTGAGAGGTGACTACAATATGAGCAGAGTGAGACACCCACCAGGCCCAACTAGATGAGTATCACAGGCAACGAGATATAGCAAGGTAGGTAGTGTATCCTAAGGTGGATATGGTAGTTATGTAGGAGGTGATGGTAACTCACTAAGTAGAGACATGGGTGGTATGAGAGGTAGCCTATTACAAGTCATTGTATCATGATGTCATGCATGTTGATCAACAGTAGCCAGATTTTTAGGGAGCCTTGAGCTCATGGACAACATGAGGTAGGGATAGGTCAGAGCAGTCTATGGGATAGTGTCAACCTCCATGAGGGGGGGATATAGGGGGGCTATACCCTCATAACTTAGTAGCCTAATTTTGTACAATGAGTAGTTTTGATAGAGATACAGATGCAACAATTTTTTTGATGATGCATTTGTACATGATGATACTATATGATACTTTTGTATATGGACTATATAGAGGCATTTTTTTTTAATATATATATATGACATGATTTGATGTTCCTATGTGTAGATGGATGATTATGATTTATTCATATGATATCTATGATGTGGATACTGTCATTTGTGATGCAGGATGTGTGTGATGTGATATTGCATATGATTTATTTATGGTGCCTAATGTGTATATGATGTAGGTTCGATGGTGAATATGAAATGTATGCATTATGTTATTTTTACGTGTATGGATGCACTATATGTATTGTGAGATTTTTTGATGATGTATATGCTGCTAGATATGATGATTAGAATGGATGCATTTAATGAAGTAATGTAATGAACAAATGATGCAATCTAAGAATGAATAAAATGCCTAATGAAATATGACAATGAATGTATCCTAAAATTTCATTAAGTAATGAATGCAAAATGAAATTATTGAACCTAAAATGTCACATGAATGATTCAAATGAATGGATATGTGTCAAAACTCCTCACTTGAAAGAACCAAGTAGCATAGCATAGGAGGGTGGAAATAAATAGAACCTTTGTTTCAAGCAGGGCTCAATGAAACCCTATGCTACATGAACCCTAACTATATTATACCAAGGGATTTAGTTGTTTTTATATGAAAGGGCACACCTTAGTTTGATTTTGAAAAAGAGTTTATACATTTTATGCTATGAAAGCATAAATGACAAGGCTCCTTTGCATAGACTAGAGACTTTAGAACAATAGGTGTAGTTTGCATAGTCATGATGGAACAAATGTTGTATACACCTTAAAGAGGTCTAGGCACACCCAAAGTATTTTTAGGGATCTTTGGTGGAAAGTTTATGAACTTGTTGCTCCCATTATGCAATGCATAAATATGACCTAAAACTGACACATATGTATTAAAGCCTCAAAAATAGATCACCACAAACAACATGTGTAGTTAATGAAAGCAATTCAGGTACAACCAAAATATGGAAGATCAAGGTGCACCATAAAAGGCTTCCACTAACACACAAAATGAAATCAACCTGAAAGAGACCTCATGACCAAGTAGTCATTCAGCCCATAGTTCCTCCCAAGAATCTTAAGGTCTAGAGGTGAATGTCATATTTCCATGTGTAGGAAGGATTCATCCTATGAAAGTGCATTTTTTTTGACATTGGTTATCACAATTGTTTGTTGGCAAGGGCTATGAAAAGAACAAGTTTTTCGAATCATTAAGTCTCAAAGGTGATTTGTTTAAGTCCTATTGTGGGAAAAGCTTAGTGTAATGGGATTGGGACAAACACTTGACGGGAAAATGCCTCATGGACTAGAGGTCTTTTGAAAAATGGGAGTGAAGTGAAGCCTCACAAACATGAGGTCTTTTTTATTAGATGCATGAACAACATGAGTTAGATTAGACTTTTGCACAAAAGGAAATAAAATGTTGGAATGGGGTGAAGTGAAATGAGCCTTATAGATAATGGACCAAAATGCTTTTTTTAAGAACTTTTTTTGCCTTTTAGGCCTTTTTTAGGAACATTTTATGAGTTTTTTTGGATTTTTCCAATTTTTTTTTTTTTTTTGTATTTTTGTGGGACTTTAAAAACACTATACAGGAACTGCAAGACTCAAGCATAGAACCACTTGAGATGTTGGATATTTATGGGCTTAGGGAGCGGATCTCCCTCTGGAGTGGCAATTTGATATGCCCTAGAACCATATTTGGTACTAATTATAAATGGATCAAGCCAATTAGCTTCAAATTTTCTTTTCTTTTCATAGTTTTGGAGATTCTTCATGTTATGCTACAAAACTAAGTCACCCATCTCAAATTTTTGTGGCTTGATGTTTTTGTAATACTAAAGCTGAAGGTGATTTTGATATATGTGGAGGTGGTTTAGGACATTGAGGCATCTCTCATCGAGGAGTTGTAGCTCTTGCAAGTGAGCAACTCAATATTCTTCTTCAGACATCAGATTCTTGAGAGGGATTTTGAGGGAAGGGAGCTCAATTTTGATGGGCAAGATAGCTTTAGAACCATAAACAAGGGAAAATGGAGTGGCTCTTGTGGGGGTATAGATGGAGGTATGGTGGGCCCAAATGGTGGGAGCAATTTGGAGGTGCCAGTAATGGCCAGCTATGTTAATGATTTTCTTTAGGATTTTCAAAATAATTTTATTAGTAGCTTCATCTTGGCCATTACCTTGGGAGTAGTATTTGGTGGAAAAAAGCTAGGTGATTCTAAATTTTATACACAATGTGGCAACTTCCTAATTTTTCAAAGCCATTCCATTATCAGTCATGATGTCTTGAGTTATACTAAAATGATAAATAATGTGGTTCAAGATGAACTTCAAGATCTATTTTTTGGTGGTGTAGGTTAGTGGGATAGGCTTGACCCACTTTGTGAAGTACTCAGTGGTGGTAATAATGTACTTGTGGCCATTTGTAGAATTTGGGTATACTTGACCAACAAGATTGAATCCCCAATGGGAAAAGGGCCATGGGGTAATGGTGGGTTGAAGGTCTTGGGTGGGGGCATGTATCAAATTACCATTCTATTGACAAGGAACACATCTCTTCACAAAATGATAGGCATCTACTTCCATAGTAGGCAAATAGTAACCCATTCTGAGGAGATTTTTTTCTAATGTTAGATCACTAGAATGGGCACCAAAAATCCCTTGGTGGACCTCTTCTAAAATTTTTTTGGCTTTGTTTGAACTGGGACATCAGAGGAGGGTTCCATAAAAGTGTTTTTGGAAAAGGGTATCACCTAGGATAGTATATCGGGTAGTGCGATGGATGAAGGTTTTACTTTGATTTGGGATGAGGGATATGGGAATGGTTTTGTGATGGAGATAGGAAAAAATGTCAGTGTACCATGGAGACTCATGACTAATAATTTCACACACCAACTTTGAATCATTTTTCTCATAAGCAAGAATAAAAAGATTCTCAACAAGAAACTCACATTTAGGGCTATATTCATGCATGGAAATCATGGAGGCAATGGTAACCATAGCATTTGCTACTTTTTTATTAGCCCTTGGGATCTATTGAAAGACTATCTCTATGAAGTGTTGTTTAAGATCCTCAACTATCCTATGATATGGCAACAACTTTTCATCTTTTGAGTGGTATTCAGCTGTAACTTGTTTAATGACCAATTGTGAGTCTCCAAAGACAAGAAGGCTTTTGATATTCCATCTAATAGCTTGACGTAGCCCTGTGACTAATCCTTCATACTTAGCTATATTTTTTGTGCAAGGGAATGAAATTTTATATGACTTAGGAACAAGGTATCCTTGCAGTGTAACAAACAAAATTCCTATCCCCAATCCCTTTTGTGTGAAGGAACCATCAAAAAATAGCTTCCATAGTGTACTAGGGGTAATAGTCATAATGGTGTCATCTAGAAAATTTGCTACTATGGGATGGTCTCCTGGAAGAGGAGCTTTAGCAAGCTGATCTGCAATTACTTGTCCCTTAATGGTCTTGTGATCCTTATAAACAATGTCAAATTCACTTAAAATCAAGACCCATTTTGCAACTCAAATAGTGAGGGAGGCTTTGGATAGAAAATATTTGAGTGGATCTATCTTGGCAATGAGATGTGTAGTATGATTAAGCATATAATGGTGTAGTTTCTACATGCAAAAGACCACGACCAAATAAGCTCTCTCAATAACAGTGTAATTCAACTCATAGCCAACTAGTGTTCAACTGACCTAGTATATAGCTTGCTCATTACCATTGTCATCTAGCTATGCCAAAAGGGCACCTAAGGCAACTTAAGTGGCTGAAATGTATAGAATCAATGGTCATCCTGCAATTGGAGGGACTAGAACTGGAGGAATAGCCAAGTATACCTTAATTTGTTCAAATGTTTTCTGACATAGGCAATCCCACTAAAACTTAGTGTCTTTGTGAAGAAAATGTTGAAGTGGATGGACTTTATCTACTAACTAGGCAAAAATTTGTCTGGTGGATTGTAACTTTCCTTGAAAACTACAAAGTTGTTTCAATGTGGTAGATGGAGGCATTTCCATGATGGCTTTTATTTTGGCGAGATCTACTTGAATACCTCTTCTTCACACAATATAGCCTAACAACTTGCCTAATTTGAACCCAAAAACATATTTCTTTCGATTAAGGTGTACTTTATATTTCTCCAACCTTTCAAAAATGGTAGTGAGTACATCAATGTGAGAATCACATGTCTTTGATTTTCTTAGGATGTCATCAACATAGTCCTCCATTATGACATGTAGAAGGTCATAGAATATTGTATTCATTTCATGTTGATAAGTGGCATCGACATTCTTCAAGCCAAAAGGAATGACTTGGTAACAAAAGGTCCCCCATGGGGTGGTAAATGTTGTTTTATGTTGATCTTCTTCTGCAATTTTGATTTGGTTGTAACTAGAGAAACCATCCATTAAAGACATCTCATGTCTAGTAATCAAATCCACTATGATGTCTATGTTAGGAAGTGGAAAATTATCTTTAGGACATGCAAGATTTAAATGTAAAAAATTTGAATAGATGTAGATGGCCCTAGATGCTTTTCAAATAGGAACAATGTTCGAGATCCACTCAAGATAATCAATAGGCTGAATAAACTTTGCCTCTAACATTTTGTACAATTCTGCTTTGTCTAAAAGTGCTACCTTGGGATGCATTTTGCGCAACTTTTTTTTTATTGGTTTAATCTTGGGATCTACTATTAAGTGACGCACAAAAAAATCTATGTCTAAACCAGCCATATCTTTGTATGTCCATGCAAAATTGATTTTACCCTTTTTCAAGAATTTAGTCATTCCCTTTTGTTCTTCAAGACTTAAGGTAGCTGCAATGTAGGTAATTTGTGGATTATCCTCTGTACCCAAGTTGACTAGAATTGTGTCCTCATTCAAAATAGATGACTTTTTTGGTGGTAAAGATCTGAATAGCAAGTCAACCTCTCCCTCTTCTAGTGCCTCTAGGATGTTTTCACCAGAAGATGTGTCCTTTATTTTATCTTTTTCTTTATCCAAAAGTGTGTTAAAAGAGTTTTCACTAGAGGATGTTTCTTCTATTTTTTCATTTCAATTTTATTTTTCATTTTTGTGACTAAGAGAGTTGAATTGGATAAAAAATTAGGTTTCCTCATTGTATTGGATCTCATGTTCATAATCTTGGAGATTTTTAAGGCCAAAGTGTGCCATCACAACTTCATCAGAGTTACAAATATTGAGAGCTGGTGGTGTGTCCTAAAGGTCCTAGTCTATCATGTCAGGGTTGGTGAGGGGTAGGTCAGAAGATGAAAGGTCAACTATGGTAATGGCATGGACATGGGTATCTAGGTCAGCTTTAATGTATTGGAAGGGTACATTGAAGAATTCCTACTCTTCAGTCTCAAAATTAGATTCAACCATACAATAGTTGTCAGCAAAGGACACCTTGGGTTTAATGGAGCCAAAACCACATCCTTTAGGATAGTTATTAGCTTCAAGGGGTTGTCTAATTCCATATTCTTTAGGCCCAAGGTTGGTACCATGATATCCCATGTTTTTGATGATGGGAGGGGCCTTAACTTATTTATCTTTGAGGAATTCCATAGGTTCATCTTTTCCATCAAAATATAGCCAATCTAGGATATTGGATTCCATATGGTCATCATTAAGTGAACCCCAATGTTCAAATGCTATTTTTTTAACCTGCATAGTATCCTTATTTGTAGGAGATGGTAATTGTGAAATTTTTCCAAAGGAACGAGGGGAGATTGGTAGTTGTCCAACACATAAGTCATTTTCAAAATTATACTCTCCCATTCCTAAATCAACAAAAGTAACCTTCTTCCTTGTAGTGTTGACCTTAGTATCTTCCACCTTTTCTTTTCCTTTGTGGGAATTGGAATCATTATTGGATAACTCTGGCACTATTGTGGAAGGTGATTTTGTTATGGTGAGAGGTTTAGGTATAACCTTAGAAAACTCACTGATAGGAAAAAAATTTGTTGGTGCACCTTCCAATCTTTTACAAAAGGCAAAAGGCATAGGATCACCTGGAATCATGACCTCTCTTCCTTGGTGAGGAAATTTCAAGCATTTATGATATGTGGATGGTACCACTTTGAGTGTGTGTATCCATGGTTGACCAAGCAAAATGTTATAGGGAAAATCCAAGTCTAGGACATGACATTCAATATTTATGATAGCTGGCCCAACCTTTAGCAGTAACATAATAACTCCTTTTGATTCTCTTTCTCTTTCATCATAGGCTTTGATTGTTATCCTTTTATTTATATCTAAGAGGTCCTTTAGAAGTCCCAAGAAATGAACCATCTTCAATGTACAAAGGTTTAAAATAGATCCATTATCTATAAGGACTCTTTTTATCTTATGTCGTTGTATAAGGACTTCAATATGGAGCGACAAATTGTGGTGTTGGTTAGGAGCTTGGAAATCTTAGTCTATGAAGACAAGGTGTTTTTGTGTGGCTAGGTTTTCAATCATGGTGGTGAATTAGGATGCATTAATGTTTTTAGGAACACAAGACTCTAAAAGAGCAGTCTCCAAAATCTCTTTGTGGATGGGTGATGTGGTTAGGAGCTCTAGAATGGATATTTACACAGGAGTCTTACCTAACTGGGACAACACATCATAGTGAGAGGTAGGCCTTTGTGAGGTGGATGGCATAGTAGACACATATGGAATTGATGGATTAGTGGGGTTGGGAGTGGTAGCTTGCAAAGTGATTCTTCCCCATTGAGTGGTTGCACCACAATCTACTACTTGTAGGATAAGCGTATTCACATGAGTGTCTACCTCTTCAATGTGACCACACATGGAGTCAAACCCACATATATCATTGGTTTCTATTTTACCACACAAGGAGTCAAACCCTGATATGTGGTTAGTAGAATAGTCATAGTGTAATGCATTTGATGTGGAAGCTTGATTTGCATTGTTTGTATTGTCATTTCCATTGTTATTATTGTCATTGTTGTGGTTAGGAAATTGCTTTTGAAATATCTTTAGTTTAGCATTTTTAGAGGATGGTTCTCCTTCTACCTCAATTTTTCTTTCATTGACAAGATTCTGAATGAAGACTTTGATTTTTATACACTTATTTGTGTCATGTCCTTTGATGTAGTGGTATTTGCAATATTCATTTTCCCTATACCATTTTGATTTGGGTTGATTTTCATCAAAGGTTTGTGTGTTGGGAAATACGATCAAATTGTGATCCACTAGTTTTTGGAATATGGATTCCAAGGGTTCATAAAAGTTAGTGAACTTCCTATTATGATCATAGTCACAGTTGTAATTGTTGTTGGTATTGTTGTTGTTGTGAGGAAAAAATTGTGTCTGATTGCAAGATTGTTGATTGTTTTGATTCTGATTGTCATGGTTTGAATTTTTGTTATTTCGGTTATGATAGTTGTTTTTGTTGTTGTTGTTGTTGTTGTTTTTGTTTTTACCTCCTTAAAGTTTTTGTACACTTTTGACATCAGTGACACCATCATGTGTGACACCTTCATTTTTGGACCAAAATTTGGGTTTGCTATTGTTGTTTATGTCATTGTTTGAGGATGATGAGCTATAATGTTTACTGGTACCTTTGTCTAAAAGTCCATTTTCAATATTCTTGCCTCTCTTGACTAATGTAGCAAAGTCTTTGGGACTAGCCATCTTCATGTGGAAATACATTTTTGGTATCAAAATTTTGATAAATATATCTACAAGGTAGGAATCCTCAATTTTATAGGGCATGTAGTTAGCAAGATGCCTCCACCATTATAGAAAGTTGGCAAATGTTTCACCATTTTGTTGTTTTGTGTTACAAAAATCACTTAATGAGGCATGATGTTCAATGTTGTAAAAGTATTGTGCTACAAAATTTCTTGTTAAATTATTGAAAGAGGTAATAGAACCCTTGAGTAAGTTCATTAGCCACTCTAGTGCAGGGCCTCCAAGACTTCGTGTGAAGAGCCTCTTAAGATAATCCTCACTATAGGTTACTTCTTAACACAAAATAGAGAATTCCTTGAGATGTGTGATAGGACAATTTTCTCCCATGTATTTGTCAAATTTAGGAATCTCAAAATTTGGTGGGAATGGTATCATGCTAATGGATCTATCAAATGGAAAGGGGCAAACTTCCTCAAAAGAGAAATCTTTCACTCCTTTTTTGTTCATGCTATGTAGCAAGCTTCAAAGTTCCTGCAACTACTGGGCTAAATCTTAGTTTGGTTGTACTTGTGACTATTGGGAATTCATAAATCCACCTCCTAAGTTGTAAGGAGTCCCAAATGTATTGTGAGGTGGTGGAAGTAATCCACTTTGGCCAATGTATTGATATGCAGTCATTGGCATTGGCATAGATGTTTTCACCATACTTGTTGGAATTCACAAATAAGAGGAATACATTGGTTATATTGGAATTTCCATCTGTTGAGTAGACACTTGCCCAATGTTTAAGCATCCTATAGTTGGACCTATCATGGTTGATTTTGAAAGACTAGCTCTAGTAGTGTTGGGCATAGCACTAATGATTTGTTGGATATGTTATACACTTAATTGGAATGTCAATTGTGTGGTGCCACTTGATGTAGATATAGTACTAGTTGTCATTATGGGTCCTTTACTAGGTGCTTGGGTTGTGTTTGGTAATACAGGAGCACCACCCTTCATAATCTATCTAAACAAGGTGCTCTCATCAAAACTCATAGGGACATTAACACCATCTTTAACCAAGCTTAAGAAGATAGATCTTAGTCTTGTTTGCCCTAATAGATTTTTCCATCATTTCCACATTGTATGGATCTAAAAGGAATGTTCAGACATCATTAAGGATTTTTTTTTTTGTCAATAGGGTCTTCCTCTTGGTATACTTCTTCATCATCTTGTTGATTACTTCCTAAAGTGGTATTGCAGAAAGGGTCTTTTGGTTCTTGTGTGGATGTTAAGCTAGGCATGCCAAAGTTAGAACTAGCGGGAAATGCACCCCCCAATGAGGTTGGTCATGGAGGAAAAAGATTATCCATCTCTTTTTTCCTTAATGATTCCAACAAATGATACATGGAGTTAAATGTGAATTTTTTGGATCATGTATGTACCATACAATAGTGACCAAACCAATGGATGGAAGATTATGAAAGAAAGAGAAGGATATGTGGGTGAACTATTGAACCTTACATGATGAAAGAGGCCAAAAACCTAAATGTAAATGAAAGACCTTGATTTAGAAAACAAAGTGTGATTATAGGCTAAAAGTACCTTTCTCCTACCAAAGATGGTCAAGTGATCTTTAGGCAAGAGAGCACACCTAATTGACTATCGACTATTTGGAGATGGACTTGTGATCCCAAATGAGTGATAGATGCTTGCTTATGGATAAAAGGTCAAGTGTTGTGATCTCAGAAGGTGTTCTTATGCCAAAGTCTTCAGGTTCAAATGATCAAGCTCTCTAGAGGAAATTTGCAAATGGAAGACTAGAAATTTAGAAAAATGGGGTTGATGTGGAAAATGAAGGTGTTATGGTCACGTATATGGTCAACTCAATCCTCGCTTACTAGGAACAAAAATTTTGTGTTCACTCCAAGGAAGGTAGACCAATTTTAAAGTTTAACATTGTATTCAATTCTATCATAATGATCTTCTTTAGTTTCTTCTTTTTGGATATCCTTGATAGCATATCAAAATTGTTTATCAACGTGTGCTAGGTTTTTCCTTTCCTTGTAGGAAAATGGTTTGGACAATTTCACCTTCTTATGTTTGACTTTTTCAGTCATGGTAGCAACAAAACAAGACCTAGTTTCAAGCATGAAAAAATTGGAACAGGTTGTAACTAGACTAAACCAATTTCAAATTCTAGACCAAATATAGAAATTCCTAAAGATAACCATGAGTCAAGAAGACCCACTTACCATTATTTCACTCACTGAAAGTTTAGCTCACAATTTCACTTATTTTTTGCACTTGTTTGATGTTTGGTGTTGTTTTTTAATCTTTAAACAATCAGGCATGCAGAACACATCAACAATCCTAATAAGGCTACCACTAGGATGTACAAGAGTTATCTAGAGGGTGTCCTCCATATACACAAGGCATGTGAGGTCCAAATCTATAGATGAAAGAAAATAATACCACATAACTGGGGGGAGATGGTAACCCAAATCTCTGCCTTCACTTCCCAAAGGTATAAAGTTCTTTGGGGCTTAGCCAAGAGCGACAAGATTTTACTTCCAAGAGAGGTGTCTTTCAATTCACCTCTTGGTTCTTATACTCTATCAAAACACTAGAGTTGAGGTTGTCCCAAGGTGTGATGAAATCCCTAAACAAGCTTCCTAAAAAAAGAAAATAAGACCACTTATTTCTTGTGCACTCAAGATCACCTCGAAGGTGCAAGAGGAGAGAATACATAAGTGGCCTTGGGGTTAAAAGACACTTGTTCTTTCCCAATGAAGCTTTAAGTTTTGTAATCTACTCTTGAAGACACACATGTTTAAGCATACATTGTTCTTTCCAACTTGAAAATTTCATCAACATAAATGAAAAGTGTGGATTCATCAATGAAAAGTAAATCGCTCATGAACATAAAAAAATTGTCGAAAATGAAACCAATTCCCTTAAGTCATTCAAGATTGAGTGAATTCATTTTAAGCACCAAATCCAAATATTTCATAGCAAGCTTCATTAACCTTAGGCATTCAAGAGTGTGTTCGCTATCCTAAATATTCATTCCAATGAAAGCATGTCAATTTCTTTAAGGCATTTAAAAGTATGTTTGCTATCTAAACATACATTCTAATGAAAGCATGTCAATTTCCTTAAGACATTCAAGAGTGTGTTTGCTATCTAAACATACATTCCAATGAAATGTGAGTAAATTTCCCATAAGGCATTCAAGATTAGATATAATATTTGACCTTAGAGGATTCAAGAGTGTGTTTAGGTTTTAGATATTAACTTGCAACATACATTCAAAGACAAGTGATTATTGCATACAAGTTCATTAACCCTTTAATGCTACAAGTGATAGAAATCACTACAAATTTTCTAAGTGATAAAAATCGCTATGAGTTTATTTTTTAAGTCCTCTAAGATCTACTTTCTACAATGTAAATTTTTTAGAAATCCCTATAATATAACTAGTCAACAAACAATGGGTTTAAAACTTCATAAATCTGCCAAAAATTACAAATGACAGATGAAAGGCATATATGACAAAACAATGCAAATGCTAAAATGTGTAGATGACAAAAGGCATAGACATTGAAATTCATAGACAAAAAAGTACAAGGGTGTATAGTTTGCAAGCACATGGCAACTTTGTCAGACGTAGATGATAGAATAGGTTCATAGATGCTAAAACTCACAGATGACAAAAGTCTTCAGCACACAACACAGACAATGAAACAATGATTGTAGATGAAAGAACTATGGGTCACAAATGAGAGAACTAGCATTCATAGATGACAAAGTATACCACACAAATGATGATTGGATTTTACAAAAAGTTTGGACTCTACCCACAACAGAAAAAACAAAGTATCAATGTAGATGACAATCAAATTTTTTAACAAGTTTCAAATCTACCCACCACATAGACGATAGATGAAATGGCATAGACACCAAAACAAAGTTTTAATGCAGAATGGGTGGTCTCAAAGTAGTAAGGTAGAGATGCCAATTTGTGCAGATGGTAGCCTATGTAGATGTTAATCTACAGAGATGAAAAAATGTAAATGACACTACATCTAGCGTAGATGATAGTGCATGGGTTTTGGTAATAAGTTATAGTCTTTTTGACATATTTTTGAAAGGAAAATAGGGATGTGGGTCTCACCAAACATGGCAAAATGTATGCAAGAAAACTTAACCTATTGGGAACAAGAGTAAACAAGCACACATTAGTTGCAATAAATATATCAAGCATTCAAAATAAAACAAACACAACTAATGCTATACTTGAGTTTTGTAACTCAAAGGAACCAAAAAGATAAGTCTTCATGCAACCTTAAACATCTCAACAAAGACATTCATGAGAGGCCATGTTGGTGTGCTCTCCCAAAACAAAACTATTTGAATCCCAAGGTTGTAAAATGCAAATGATAATGATCCTACACTGAGATGAATGCATAATGCTTCAAACAATGGCTATGGAAGCAACCATTCTTGAAAGCATTTAAATAGATATGGAGGTGGATGCAAGAAAAAAAACTAATCTAACAATACAAGATGAAATGAAATCTATCAACTACCAAGGGTTAGTAATAATGCAACTATAAAAATCACTAGAAATATCTAATACCAAACTAACATGATAACAATGCTTATGAAGGTGATGAAAAATGCTTGAGACAAGGGCTCTATTTATAGGCTTGAGAGAGGGCTTTGTGAGGTGGCATCTATGTGGCATCCACATAGGTCCCACAAGGGTGACATGTAGGCAAGTCATGCAAGTGGTCAACATTAGAGTTTGCTCATACATGTATGAGCAAACTTGAAGGAAGGAATGGGGGACAAAAGTGCAAGAGGTGTGGAAGGCATGAGAGGTGTGAGAAGTGTCACACATGTGTGAGTACACACTTAGGACTAAAAGGGGGTTTAGCAAGGTGTTTAGGATAAATAAGTGTGATTAGGTAGTGGGTAGGCTTAAAAGGATGAAAGTGATGAGTGTAGACTAGGTTTTAGGATAGGTTTAAGACTAAATTAAATAGGATTTAATTTAATCACAGGTTTAGAGAATTTAATGGAATTGGGGGAATTAAATAAATAAGATATATTTAAAATGGAGTTTATTAGGGATCATGTATTAAATAAATTTAGCACATTAGGAATAGAAGTATTTAAATTAAATTTAAATGCATTAGGAAAGTGAACTTATTTATTTAAATAAATTTAATTAAATAAGTAGAAGAATATGAAAAATATAACTAATTAATAAATAATCAATTATAATGTCATAGGAAATATTAAATAAGTTAATATAGTTTTTGGGACGATTTTAAGCATCTACATATCCTTTGATTCAGTTAAATATAATTTGGTTGCTAATAGTATCTCATTACCATTATAAGATAATTATAAAGTGTATCAGTTATGTTGGGTAAATCAGGATGTTTGCATAGTCACATATTTTAAAAATCAATCATGGAATAAAACCATTACATTTTATTAGGTCATAAAATGTATCCTTGTGAATACCCACCTAATGCCACTTTCACAATAATTAACTTATTACATTACATCATATCAAGTTCTACCAATTTAGACCCTTATCCAATTTGATAACAATTTTCATCTATGACTATTAGTAATGTCATAAGGGTAAATGCTGATTCATCTTTCCATAATAATCATCTAATCCTAATAGAACATAAAATATCATGAACCCATTGCCATAGCTTCCAGGCTATGACATCTCAAGCCTTTATTCCTTAGGTTTAAGCTTATCAACCTAATGTAATTCTGAATATGACACTTAACACGATAAAGACTAAAATGTATATCAATCCCAATAAGATCTTAGGTTCCTTATTGATATGGTAAATGCCAATCCTAGCATACTTAGATCCCAAAACCTTATTACCAATGCTCAATCTTAACGTATATGGTAATAATATACAATTCACATTCTATACACAAGAGATAAAACATGACCTCTCATCTCCTTATGATTCCTAGCTCTAACCACATTTGTGTTATTAAGATTCATAATTTAGGGTACTGGGGAAGGGGCCTTACAATTACAATGAGCTTCTTTAACCAACAATGGAACACTTTCCCATCTTAATGAGCAACCATTTTCTTGAGACTATTTAATTTATATTGTCATCCAATCAAGATTGTTTGTAATATAAAAATGTAGTGGATCTCACTCATGACCAAATATAATAAAAACAACTAGACCAATTAGAAACAACTTATATTGATGATGGATAAGAATTAATTAACTATAAAAAAAACTTAAAATTACCTCTCACTCTCATCAATCTACCTTTCTTTGTCATGTACTCCCCTTCAAATTTGTTAATAGAGTTGTGATCCAAAATGCGATCTACATGTATAGTTGTTGCAAACTTTGCAAGATATTCACTAATGTACACTATGGTCTAGTATACCATATATCCCTCTATCATAGAACCCTCAAGACATGTTCTTTATTGAACCAAGACCTTCATAAATTTTAAGTACCTCTCAACCATCCACATTGACCTAGTTTTTATAGGTCCACACAATTCAATCTCCTCAACTTGATGTATGAGGTAATGTTCTTGAGTATTGAGAAAGGTTGAACGTAGACACTTTTGAAATTCACACATAAGCTGTGAAATTTTTCTCTTTCAATATTTTATATCTTTTTTAGATAAAATTATAAATAAGATTTTAGATAAAATTATATAATGGATTACATAAAAAGTAAAGTAAGTCATAATATAATATATGTGCAACAAATTTTAAAAATAACACTTTTAACCTCATTTTATTTTCAAAATCATATATAACTTATTTAATATTATTGTCAAACTAGTGTGGGAGGGATAGAGGTAGGACATACTACAATCATTAAAAAATGAACATTTTAATATATTATAAAATAATGTAATAGGTAGTACATCCAATTTTACAAATATATTCTAAATAGAGAACATGACTTACCTTGACGAAGGTATGTCAATAATGTGTTTTCAACCCTGACCCAAAGTCACCTTTCTTTGATACAAGAGTGTTTATATTTGCAACAAATCCTATGCAAATTTTTTCTATGACTTCTTTAATGCATCACTTTATTGCTCTATTAATAACCAAGGACACTCTTATTTATGCAGTGTCCATTGCTATTTGATTCAATGAAATCTTTTAGTACATGATTGGATTCATGAATGCTAGTAAACATTTTGGCAATTTTTTCTCTATTATTCCTTCCATCCAATATTTTCCATAGTGTCTCTATTACATTCTTTCCAATATGCATAGCATCAAACAAATGTATGATTGGAAGATCTTTGCAGTATGGTAACCTACTAAATTGAGTAGGATAACTTGTTATTCCTCTAGGAAGTTGTTCATTGATACCTTGACAACCTTCACAAGCATTAATTACATCATTACTAAATAAAAGACAATATCAAAATATAAATTTCAAACTTTAGACCACAAACTAGACATTACCTCAATGATTTAGTCAATCATTTTCTAGCTTCCATAGATGAGGTGTCATTCTTCATGACCTCAATGTTGTCTCTTCTTTCCCATTAAAAATATGTTTCTTAGTAATTAGATACTTATGATTATTGTGGAGAAAGTGGCTAAACTCATCAAACTTGTGCTTTCCTAAACTTCTTGAATGATGAGATTTCATCTTTGCACCATAGATTGGACACCCAATTTTTTTCTTTCTTTGAAGACCTAAAAGATCATGTAAAATTGGATCATGTACAATTATCATGTGCAACTTAAGCATAAAACAATTATGTGTAAGCACTATAATAGACCAAAAATATATGACTTAATAATATAACATATCACAAAAATGAGTTAGTCCAAGGGCATCATGTATTATCCATACAAGCATTGCATGGAATTGAAATTGTCTTTGTCCTAATGGTCTAGAGATATCATACATAGTGACCCCATTCCATAACTTCAAGAAATTTTCAATAAGGGGCTCAATATACATGTTTATATCTTTAACTTAGTACTTACCTAGTAATTATATAAATAGAAATATTACATAATTATTATCACCATTTTCATGCACTATTTATAAGTTAATTTAGATAACTATTAAATGAAAAAATAATTGGTACAATCATTAACAACATTATGTGCTCCCTCTTGATTTGACTTCTATTATGTATGATAATCCATAAATTGTGCCAAGCTAGTGTACCTAAATAATCATTGAAGATATGGAATAATGGGAATATAATGAAGGACCTTGTGAGACACCTTTTTTATTATTTAATATGACTGATGTCTACTAATATAAAAATTAAGGCATTCTATTACAAATTAATGATGTTTATGATAGAGAATGTGATCATTGGGATATTGATGTATTGTCTGATACTTTATTCCCATTTGAATCATAATGGTAAATAATTCTCAGTATGAATGAGGTAGAATGTTTGATAGTGGTGACAAAAACTCACCTATCAACCTAAAACAAAAAATATGAATTGTTAATCAAATAGTAATAGTATGATAACATTGAAGATGACAAAAATAACATACCTTAGCATACGTGACATTTCTATATTGGATAAACCATTCATAACCTTCAAATTCACAAATAACACTATAGAAGATTGAAGAGTTGTTTGGGAGCCTTTGTATAGGGGCTTGTGTGCGATTTCAAGTATAGATATATCAAGACCATCTTCATTATCATTATCAAATGTGCTAGTACCATCATCATGAGCATCTTCATCACCTATACCAATACTATTTTTTTCAATCATGTTCTCTAGCACATTATCATCTTCTTCCATGAGAGTTTTACCCTCAGCTTGGATACTCACACCTCCATGTTCCCCTAGTAGGAAATCCACATTTAGTAATCAATGAAAATCATCACCCCCTTCAATGTAACCATGTTTCCTAGAATGACTTTGGGCTATTTTGATTAGAATTATTTGATTCTATAAGCCCTTACATTTTTTGCAAGGACAATTACATTTATCAACTTTTCTTCGAAACTAAGACCACAATGTAGCCATTGTCTAGTTATTTTGTTCTAGGTTCATATTGTTAGACATGGTCTTTCTTTACAAGAAAATATATCTACAAAAATATTGGAAATGTTGTTTTCAATGTTTATATCTACACATATGGTTTTGAAAGAAAAATTTGGTGTAACTAATGTGTATATATGCAAAAATATTGGACATGTTGTACTTAATGTTTATATCTACACATATGATTTTGAAAGAGAAATTTGGTCACCTCACTCAAATTCACCCATATTATAATATCAACAAATTTAATTGACATAAATTCAACAACTTTCATTGAGCCTTTCCATTACTCCTTGTTTGTCATGAGTTGGGGTCGTTTAATAGGGAAAGTTTATACTTAGTGTAGAATATGCACATATCAAAGTTGTGACTATTTATTTAAGTAGTTTGATATGATTAATTCATTCTAGAAGTTGTTTGGCTTTCCTTGTGTACATGTATACCCAATTTTTGGAAGTATTAGTATTTTTTGTTTTGCATCAAAGGAATTCAAAACATTCAAGCTTTTACTTCTCCTATGACACAACAATTAAGTCCACTCCTATATATTGGTCTGATAGGATAGAGAGAATGGATTTTGGTTTGGGAAATTATGTGCTAGAAAGAGAGTGGCTTACATGAATTAATAAATATGCATCTTGAAATTTTGATTTCTAGCTAGTCATGACATAAAGGTATGAATTTGATGAAGAAATTTTGCATAATGTCTTCTTTGTAGAAGGTTTGGTATAATGGATGTCAGAAGAATAAAAAATGAAAGAACAGGTGGAGCATTGTAGTGCAATTCAAAAATTTTGTTCTTACATGATTCATGTTATTTTTTTATAACAATTATGCTCATTAGCATCACCAAACTAGAAAAAATAAAGTATAATGGATAAAAGGGATGTTGCTCAGAAAATGAACCTCCAAATGCTCAAAAATATGTCAAAGAAGAATAAAACATGGAGGAATGCAATAGAGTATGTCTTTCGAAGAATGGAAATCTACTCATCCCTAACCCTATTTTTATTTACCCTTATTGCTATTGCTATGGTTAATGTTGTTTTATTTTAGACCTTAGGACGTCTTTCTATGTGGACTAGGTGAATAGGTGTTAGAGCCAAGGTCACTAATTAGTCTTTATTAGTTATTTTAACAAGTTTAGGCTTATAAGCTAGAAGAAGAGATTTGAGTTGTAAATTTTTCCTAAACACATAAAAGAGGTGGAAAAGATGCTTTAAGGTCATTTATGATGTTTATGCATCAATCTATAGGGGTTAGAGGTACTAGAAACAAGGACCATGGCATAAGTGCAAAGATGCCAAATATTGTCAAAAAGTTATCATGACAATATTTGCAATTTATTGCAAATGTTGCATGCAACTCAATTACCTTGGATCTCTTAAATACGAGGAGTGGAAAATCCACTAAGATGACCTATAATCTTGAGAAAATGTATCTACTATATATTGGAGACTCAATCTTGAGGAGGAGAGTTAGTTTGTAACAAGTTTTATGCAAGTAACAATGACTGTGACTGTGATTTAGTGTGCAGAAGAAGCATTTTGAGTGCTTGTATTATTGTATGGATTAAAAGAGAAACTTTTACATTGGATTTATGTAGTAGGATTAGTTAGAAGTGTCATAGCTTGGTTGTAAGTTTTCATGTGTGGGTTTTGTGGAAGCGTTTCAATAGTAGAGCAGTTTTTTGGTTATTGTAATGGGTGTTGTTTCTATTTGGCGTCTATGGAGACTTTTTCAATTCACTGGTAGTTGTTCTAGTTTTTGTTTATTTTCTTGGTTTCAATATTTGCATGGTAGAGATTTATATGGTACCATTTGTGGATCTTTCTCACATGGACAAGGCTCATAATGGGTCCTCTTCAAGTATGCATGCTCATCAAGCAGATACATTTTATATGAGTACTAGCCCTAATATGAAGAAGTCAATGGGTGTCTTCCTAGAACCCACAATCACCTAGTTTTGGTCATTCCTCCTAATTTGGTGGAAGAAGATGTCTCATATTGGAGTAGACATGCTCTAATATATAAGTTTCTTGGTATTCATATTCCTTTGTCCACTCTTGAGGCTTGGATTTGACGTTTCTAGTAGATTGAAGGAGATATGGACTATGCTTGGGGCAAATAGTTATTTTATGGTTATTTTTTTGAATATTGCAGATCACAATAGAGTTTTTGAAGGTGGCCCATATTTTTATAATTAGGTTGGATTATTTATTAAACCATGGCATGTAAGTTTAAAATTGGCTAAAGAGATGCCTTCTTGAGTTCTTGTTTGGGTCCGTCTACCTCAACTCCCCTTCAAGTTTTGGTGAGAAGACATTTTACATAAAATTGTCAGTCTCTTGGGAAAGCCTATCGAAGTTGCTACACAAACCCTTGATAAAAAGGTGATTTCTTTTGCCTAGATTTTTGTTGAGATAGATCTAAATAATCCCTTGCCAGATTCGATGGAAATTTGTTTGGGATCTTCATCATGGATTCAATAGTTAGATTATGAATCTCTACCTTTTTTATGTCAATTTTTTCATGAGTATGGCCATCTCCTACAACATTGCCCTAAATTTTGTAAGGATGCTCATTCCCCCTCTAGGTAAAGAGGTGAAAGGGAAAGCTCCCATGATGGCTAAACCTCAAGGAAAGGAAAAGAAAGGATTTGTACCTATTAAAACTAAGGCTAAAGGATGAGGTCAGAAGAGGCCATTCAAGGATAGACAGATAGATGGAAGCTTTAACAAGTTTGAGGTGCTAGAGAATTTAGCTCTAGAAGAAGGGGCCCTACATGTGGTCATTTTTAATAGTGTTGGGGTCAATATGAAGGTTGTACTAGCTCTTGAACTAGAATCAGTTCAAGTTATTTAGGGACAACAAGTGGCTCAGGTGACTTTAAATAATTCCATAGAGGATGACATTGTTTTGATAGATTTAGCTAGAGAATTTTAAGTTTCATCTCAAAATAATAAGGGTACATCTCATAGATTGGGAGTGCAACAATAACCCCTTTAGAAAAGTCCTACTGATAGCTCCTCAATAGGATAGAAAATAGACCTTGAAAAGATAAAAATGACTAGAGATCTATTGGTGGAATTTGGGCTTGTTAAACCTATTGATGCCCACTTTTCTCAAACCCCTCAATGATCATTCTCTCTTGGAATGTGAGGGGTTTGAATAGCACTTTTTTTCAAAAAGATATTCATGATTTGATTACAATACATTCTCCAGATGTCTTTTGTGTTCAAGAGACTAAGGTTTCTATTGAGGTTATGCATCAACATGCTCCATGTAGTTGCTATGCTAGTCATTATCAAAGTATTGGTTCACAAGGAAATTTTGGAGATTTGGCTCTATTCTGAGACCCTCATAAGATTTCTCCCCTTTGGTGGATTTCTAGTCATTACTCAATCTCTATGGTGGCTACTGCCTTGGACTCTAGTGAGACTATTCTTGTGACAAATGTTTATTACCCTATTGACATTCATTGAAAGATTCATCTCTGGGATCAAATTAGGTATGTGTGTTCTTGTGCTCATTCTCCTTGGATTTTAGGAGCCGATTTTAGTTCTATTTTGAGTCTTGAGGAGAAAAGAGGAGGTTGGCCTAGGCTTGGCCCTGCTTCTAATGTTTTTCAAGCCCAGGTGGATGTTCTTTCTGTTATTGATGTCAAGCCTTCAAATGAGGTTTTCACTTGGAACAATAGATGGAGTGGTTAGGAAGCTATCTCAAAATGTTTGGAGAGGTTTCTTGTTTCATGTTATTGGGTTGGTGGTGGCCTAATTATGAGTTCTAAAATTCTTGATTGGAGAGGTTCTAATCATTGGTCAATTAAGTTCTCTTCTTCTCCTATTACTCTCCTTAAGAACCCCTCTTTTATATTCTAGCTTATGTGGCTCTGAGACTCGTCCCTTTATGATTTGGTGGCTAAGTGGTGGAGAGAGGGTGGCATAGTTTATGGCACAACTATGTTTTTCTTTGAGATGAAGCTTAAATATGTCAAATATCATCTCAAGAGATGGAATATTTCTTGCTTTGGGAACCTTCAATCTAGAAAGAGGAATGCTCTAAATCATCTTGTAGTTATTACTCATCAAATTAGGGACTCTAGGCTTATAGAGGCTCTTGGCAAGGTAGAATCCTAGGCTATGCGGGATGTGGAAGAATGGGAACTTCGGGAAGAGATTTACTAGAAATAAAAGGCTCACATTGATTGGCTACAGGAAGGGGATAGAAATATTTCTTTTTTTCATCATTTTGTTTAGGATTTCTATAATAAAGGGTATATTTCTTCTCTTGTTACTACTAAAGGACTTAAGATTTCTTCTCAGTCTGCTATGACTAAGGAAGCCCTTCAATTTTATCCTAACCTTTTTATTAAGGATTCTCAGCAGGTAACTGAGGAGGAGAACTTAATTCTTTCATGCATTTGTTCGCTTATCACCAATGATATGAATGATTCTCTTCTTCATCCAATTTTGATATTTGAACTTGAAGAGGTTGTGTTTGGGATGAATAAAGGTAAAGCTCCATGCCTAGATGGCTTCCCTATGGAATTCTTTTAGGAATTTTGGGAAATTATAAATATGGATCTCTTGGAGGTGGTTAAGGAATCCTTTTAGAATAATAAAATGCTTCATGCATTGAACTGTACTATACTAACTCTTATCTATAAGAAAGAAGGTGTTGACAATCTTGACTCCTTTCATCCCATTACTCTTTGTAATGTTGTGTACAAAATTATCACCAAATTTATTGTTGATAGTTTCAAGATATGCCTTCTAGTTGTGATTTCAGAGGAACAAGGCAGTTTTTTGGCTAGGAAGCAAATTCTTGATGGAATTGTTATTGCTTTTGAAGTTATTCATTCTATGCATATATCAAAAGAGCGAAATATGTTCATTAATTTGGATATGGCTAAGGCTTATGAAAAAGTCAAATGAAGTTTTCTCCAAAAGATTCTCTTGTCCTTTAGTTTCTACCAACAGTGGGTGAATTGGATTATGAGTTGTGTTACTTTAGCTTCTTTTTCTATTTTGGTGAATGGTGTTCCTTCAGAGCCCTTTGGTGCCTCTAGAGGAATTTACCAAGGGGATCCTATTTCACCTTATCTCTTTATCATTCTAGCTAAGGGTTTGGGCCACTTTCTTAAGCTTCATGCTCACCAGGGTTTGATTCATGGGTGGAAATGGGGTGTTAGCTTGCCTCCTATTTCACATCTTCAATTTGTGGATGATACTTCATTTATGAGACAAGCCCATCTTAAGGAAGCTACTTCATTTAGGCATGCTTTGGATGTGTATCTTGTAGCTTTAGGACAGAAAGTTAACAAGAACAAATCCTCCATTTTTTCTTGAATACTCCTTAGGCTATTCAGAGGTGTATTGTTGCTATTTTGAGGTTTCAAATTGGGTCTTTTCCCTTTGTTTATTTGGGTATTCCTCTTACTATTAGTAGACATCCTAGATCTTCCTAGCAAGTTTTTCTTGATAAAATATGATAAAAGGTTAATCATTGGACTCATCAATGGCTATCAACTACTGCTCACTTGACTCTATTAAAATCGGTTATTCAAGCCCTTCCTATTTACAAGTGTTTTGTTAAGGCTGCTCCAATGTATTTTCTTTAAGAATTTGATGCTCTTTACCATCAATTCCTATGGAGTGGGAACCTTTCAACTTCTAAATGGAATCTAGTTAAATGGGAAACAATGTGTAGACCTCATAAGGAAGGTGGCCTTGGATTACAATCAATGATTTTAAATGGATAGGTTCTCACTGGAGAACTTTATTGGTGTTGGTGTACTAACCAACATCAACTTTGGGCTCGTATTCTCACCCATAAGTTTTTTCTAGATATTGATGTGGTTGAAGTTGACTGCTTTCCTCTAGAAGGGAAATGATCCATGATTTGGAATATGCTAAATTTTGAAGCTCAGTTGGTTAAAGATGGTCTCTTTTGGATTTTTCATGTAGGATCATAAGCTTTATTTTGGCTTGACTCTTGGGATGGGCACCCTCCTATTCTTACCACTTATCCTCAGCTACATGGCCTCTATCAAAATTTTAGTGTTGGTGGTTGGGACATAGCTAATTTCTATAAGATAGGGTGTCTTAGAGGTTTGGCTCCTTCCTTTCATTGGAAACACCCTTCTAAATGGCCTTTGGGAGGATCCAAGGAGGATAGGAAGGAGTTGTTTTAGATTTTGTAGTCTCGTGAGTGTTTGACTTTGGTTGGTAATGATGTTCTTGCTTGGGATGGCAAAGATTTGTTTGGAAAATTTTTAGTGTCTACAAGGTATGTTGAGCTTCTTTGACAGACATTGGGGGACATTCAGATGCCTTGGTGGAAGCAAGTCTAGTACAATTTTTCTTGGCCCAAATGTAATTTTTTTATGTGGTTGGTGGTCCATAGCTGATGTCTTATGTGGGATAATTTATGCAAGCATGGCTTCCAAGTTCCCTCAATGTGTGTTCTATGCCAGAATAGTGAAGAAAATATCTCTCATCTCTTTTTCCAATGCTCTTTTAGTACACATATTAGGCACTCTTGGTGGAATGTGTGGAACCAATCCTATTGGCATATTTCCTCACTCGCAAAATTATTTTCTCACTAGGGTAAGGCTCCTATCAAGACTTCATTTCTTCAAGTTGCCTGGACTCTTGGACCCTCCTTTGTTATTTGGCATAGCTGGTTGGAAAGGAACTATCATATCTTTAAGGATGAGTTTTTAGAGGTTCCTCACTTGTGGTGGAAAATTATCCATTCTTTGGGGGAAACTGTTTCTACAAAATGTGACATTTCTAAGGCCATGGAACTAGGGGAGGATATTTTAAATAATCATCTAAATATTCCCACCTCACATGAAAATCTACTAAGAAATATGTGTAGACATCTCTTTCAAAAGATAAATAGGGTGGGAAAGTGGAGTGCCCCTCTCTAGGGTATTCTTAAAATCAACACAGATGGGTCTTCCAAGGGAAATCTAGGCCTTGTTGGCATTGGTGATGTTGGTAGAGATAGGAAGGGGGATGTCCAATTTGTGTTTTCTATTTATAAATGTCATCACAATAACAACCTAATGGAGGCCATAGCTCTTTTTTATGTTGTGAAGAATTCTTGTGACCTTGATAGGAGAAGGCTTATTTATGAATCTGATTCACAAGTGGTGATACATCTATTGAATCAACAACATTATGAAGTTGTTAGTTGGAACTTAGCTTTGATTGAGGACTAGATTCATAATTTGTGTACTTCTTTGAAGTTTGTTACTTTCACTTATATTCCCAAGTAATGGAATAGTGTTGCCAATTTTTTGGCGAAGTGGGGTTTTCACCATATGTGTAATTGGAATATTATAGATAAGACTCAACTTTCGATGGGCTTGTCCCATCAACTTGATCACTTGGTTGATCCTGATAGGGTTGTCTGATGCCCTTTCTCTATTTGTACTTGTTTCTCTTTTATCTTGAATAAATTTTCACCCCTCCTTTATTTCAAATGTAGTAGGATTAGTTTCAAGAATTTCTAATTGCTTGTGCTTTGAGCTTAGAGATAGTTCACTAGTCTAGTCCAAACCAGTTTGTGTTGTCATGGCTCCCCCATGAAATCTAACCATGAGAAAACCCTTAATTTGGATGGAAATTTTATGGGATCAATTAGTTATAAGTATCTAGGAGTACATTTCATGGGATGCAAGAGAATTATTTTTAAGACCAAGCCCTAGGTGAGCTAGTAGTGCTTAGTTAGAGGTTTGGAGGTGAAGAAATAAGAAAATCTTGAAAGGTTTCAAGGTAATGTATGAAATAGCCACATGTCCATGTGTGGTATGATCTAAGGAATGTGCGTGTGAAGTTTTAGTAGTTCACAAATCTATTATGATGGGTTGTGAGCAAGAAACCAGCAAATCCCTATAAGCTACACATATTAGACCTATTAGCCCTAGATATTAGTATACCTATGTACAGATGTCTTGAGAGTCTAAAACTAGAAAAATATCTCATAAAATCCAAAAGGGTAGCTAGATGTGGTGGCATTTTTTCAACTTATTTGGAAAGTTTTTTGGCGAAAAGAGAAAAAAGGTCTCTAATTAGGCCTAATTACTAGTAGGTAATTTTAGGCCTTTACAAGGAAAGAACTTGAATCTTGTTGAAAGGGGCTTGGAGATCCCTCAAAATGGATCCAAATGTAAGAACATCAATGCTGATGGGGAGATAAGAACCCTTGCAATGAAGTTTATAAGTTTATTGAGGTTGGGACTTGGAATCTTCTATGTGTAGAAGGAAGAGTTGAAGAAATCTAAAGGTGCTTTTCCATCAAGGTGAAGCCCAAGGAGTAAGACTCTTGCAAAAGAGTAAGAGTGGGACATAGTTAATAATCTAAGCCTAACTAGATCCTAGAGGAGATTAAGGATCATTGGGGAAAGTTAGAAGGCTTTCCTAAGTACTTGTGCAAGCACACCCTAGAGCACTTACACTAGATTTCAACAAGAAATATGCATTTACTATTACATCCCAATATACACTTGAAAGATTTTATACCAAAACTCAAGCAATGCTTGGCCAAATGCACATACCATTTTTTAAAGGTATAGGCACGTGTTCTTTTTTCAATCAGTGAGGACAATCAAGTGTTATTATTTGTTATGATTTCCTCCCATATGTAATGACCAAGGATAATAGATTTCTAGACAATATCATTGAAGGGTTTGCAAAATATTTCATCTCATAGATATCTAAAAATTGAATTCAAACATAGGCTCTACCCAGATCCTATTTCCTTAGCAGGGTTGAAGAGTAATGCTCCTTCATGGGGTTGCCCCTATTAGGGTTGAGAGGCAATGTCACTTTACTATCTAAGAACAAAATTAGGTGTTTGTGATTCATTGTCTATAGAAGTTAAAATCATGCAAAAAATTTAGCATTACATGAAAAAAAATCATTGAGACTAGTTTTCACAAAAACTACAAATTTTGTGATTTTTGGTAAAAAAAGAAGAAGCTACATTTTAGATGAGTAATTCAGAAAGGCTTTTATCTTGGAAACTTGTTGCGAGTTCTTCAATTATCTTATGAAGCATCAAAACATGCAAGACATGTGACCTACTTAAGCTTCTTTAAAGCATCATCGTCAAAGGATGTGTTATTTTACATCAACTAGGATAACGAGACAACGTACAATAGGGCTATCTTGGAATCAAGAGATGAAAATCTCCATGGATTTACTAAAGTCTAGTCAAATGTATGTGGTGACAATCAATGTTTGATACAAAACACAGTTTCATGACCAACATTAGAATAAATCAATTCAACAACATGATGACTAATGTTATCCATGTTGATCTTCTCAATAATATGCCCAATTCAGGTATGATTCCATTAATATAAGAAAATATTTGAGCCACTTGAGTATTAGGATGCTGATATGAAAAAATTCATAATTACTCTCATTTGGGATTATCGTAGAAGGATGAACAAAAAGCCATAGTACCTCAAATGATAAAATAGAGATCAGCTATATTAATGCATTTGAAGCATCTCAAATGAAATCATCTCATACAAATTGAACATTTCAAGGTGCCAAGATGTCCAAGTAACTAACTAGGGTGTGAAATAACAATTTTAATTGAATTAAAAATCATTTCTCAATGCATGAATAGATTTAGAGAGCTTTGAAAAAAAATTCCAATGTTGCAAGAATCATGACAATTGAAAACAATAGTAGATTTTTTTTTTGAAAAAAAAAAGCCTTCAACCAAAGCTGGAAAAACTAGTGTGGGAATCTAGATTGGAGTTTAGGAAAATGTGCATGGTCTATCATGTATTGAAGATATCAAAAATGGTTTCTCTAAAATGTGTGGGAATAGTTAAAAAGATGAGAGTATTGAGATTGAAATTATCACCATGGATGAGAATATTGATGGTTCAAAAAATTTTGAATTGCGTAAGAGTGATATATTTTCCAATGATACATTATCTACTCTTGGGATTTTGGATGGTGAGGAAAATAGGTTGTCCATTAGGAATCTTGATATAATTGGATTTTAGACCCCAAACATGGAAATCTTAATGAGCAATGCAATTATGTTAGTATCTCTTCAAATGGACTCAAATGGGAATGATGAGAAAATTAGGACTTCTGGGTAGAAAATTGGAACTTGGACTAGAAGATGAAGGAACTTGGATTAGAAGATGAAGGAGGGTGCTAAGGAATATATGGAAAAGGGTACATACATTTTTATGTTTTAAAACATATATACTATACCAAAGGGACCCTAAATTAGAAAAAATTGTATACAGAACATAAAATATAGGGATTCTAAAAATGGACTATATCCCATATGATAAATACTTGGATAAAGAAAAAAAATATGAAATGCCTACATAATACATAATATAGTTGGGGGAAAATGATGTCATAGATTGAATCAACCATGTTCTTAGCATATGTGATCTAAAAATCATAATGAAAATCAGTCTATATGCATGACATATGAGTTCCAACTATTATCATCCAAAGGTGTAAAAAGACTTGTATAGTATTGTAATTTATAAATTCATCCTCCACTGCACATGACTTAATATTGTTTGACCTAGATTCTTTACAAAGCTCTACAGTTGAAAGTACTTTCTCAAAAGAAGGTTTAGGTGCTAAGTAAAACTCACTTGCAAGTGAAGGTCTTATTGAAGGTGATGGGGAGAGAACAAGTGAATCTTGTTCTTGTTAAAATAGGTATAGGTGCAAAGGGAGCATATGGTAGATCTAGAAAAGTTGAAATAAATAAAAATATCTAGGGTAAGGTTCTAGAGCTAGCCCTTGTTCAAAAGCTACACAAGCAACATAGTTATTAGAATATATCATAAGTCTTGGTATCCTCTATATTAATAATGTTTCTTAGAGGTATTTTTGTACTTTGTGGATCCTCTTGTCTAGTTGCTACTAATAATGTGAGTGTTAACAAAATAATTCAATTGTTTTTCAAACTAGTTGATGACTTTGTTCCTCAAAATATTGATTTATTATTGCAACAAAAAAAGGCTAAACTTAATAGGGTAGGGTAATACAAATGGGTTTCTCACTATAGCAAAACCATTACTAAAATGGAGGGAATTAGATCCCTATGGAAGCGCCTCACACATTTTTCCACACATTTTACCCTCAAGTATATGATCAAGATGGAGACTACTACTATATTGGAGGTTTCCTTACAAGATTCTCTAACAAGGAATCTTAGCAATGCAAGTAGGACGATGGTTAGAATTGGTGTAGTGGTGTTGGACTCCATTGTAATATCACACCATTTGAGGTAGTGGTGCTAGGCACCCTGTCCATCTCCCATGAAATTTGAGTTATATATTAGTATGTTAGAACCTATTTAGGGTGCCTAGGAAATTATATTAGAACTTAAAATGCAAAATGTGGAAAAAAAGTGTAAAAATTGCCAAGAAATGTTGTTATCAATTCTTTACGAAAATTGACAAAGTGTAGAAGGTGAATAGTAATTCATCTTGTTCGAGCCATTAGGGAGGTGAAAATTCATGTTATGCTATAAATTAATGTAATCTCATGTTATTGATATAGAGGGAGATATGGAGAGGGTAAATGAAAGGTATTGTGCATGGTTTTTGAAGTAAAAATTAGTTTTTTGTGTAATATTGTTGATATACTAGTATCTATATTACAGTCCTTCTATCTTCTCCTTTACTTCATGGTTATGGTGGTTATTAAGTTTCTAATATAGAGAAACAATATCTAGAACTATTTTTGATATTATAAATGGATATAGCATCATTTGGTGATTGAAAAGAAAAGCTCGCTACTCAAGGTTAGGCAGTAATGTTCAAATGATAGTCATTGTTTCTTCTTTGTATCTCATGGTTGTGGTATTCATTAAACTTCCTATATACATGGAAATGAAGGTTGATAATGAATGTTTTGTCTAGTATCATGGAGTTATCACTATTAAACAATACATAGTTGGAGAGGGAAAGAATCATAGTCAGCCTTCTTGTCCACTTTCTCACTTTTCATCACACATAACAGTTGAATTTTTATTTTTTTTATAGCATTATTCTAGGGTCTTTTTTCACCATATACGCTTCTCATAAATTCTATATTCTTAAATTTCATATCTACATATTTATCAATTTTTCAACTATCACAATCTCTTGGGCTAAGATACCTTGGTCTTTTCTTCTCATGTCTACATTCAAAAAGTTGTTGTAACAAAATTAGACTACAACATACCTTCCTTTATTATTATATTTTAGAGGTACTAATTTTAATCACCACTCCTTTCTAACTATGAAGAAGGGAGCACAAAAACAAAATGGCCCTTATTTCTTCTTCAAAATTACTAGCATGATAGCTTCCTACAACATCTTGCTCATCACCATTGTACCCCAATATTATATTTATAGATAACCAATTTCCTTACTTTCAATGTTACAAGAAAAAATATAAAAACATTTCAATCTATAAAAAAGATTAAATTGATTTATGTTACAATTAGTCTTCAATAACAAGGCCTAGATTGCTCAAATGAAGCTTCAAATTTTTAGCACATAAATCAAAAATAAACTTTGAAGTATCAAACCAACCCTGTACAAGGAGAGATCACATCTAATAATGGATTAAATGGAAGGAGAACAAAATGAAAAGAAGAAATGTAAGTTAGTTTATATAGATCTTCATTCATTATTGTTTCAAGAATTTATTTTTTATCATATGATATAATCAAGAAGTTGATAGCAAAGGAAATGGTTAATGAGTGAAAATCAATAAAGTTAAGTAGTATATTGCAATTAAGATAACTGTCTTTGAGAATTTGATTTGGAAATCACCTATTTCAATTGTTAAACTATCAACAACTCAAAAAACATTAAATAAATCACCCAATTCAATTGTTAAACTATCAACAACAATTTTTCACTTATCCATATCAACAAGTGTTAAATATTTGTTCTTAATTTAGTGACCAAAAGTAAACTTGACCACTGAACACAATGATGTTAAGAATAGCCATTTTAAATGTCCTTTTATACTCTTCTTGTAAGTGTCACTAAAATCATTTACTACTAATCCTTATTGAGAAAAATATTCATGAATGCCTTGATGATTATTGATAAGAAAGATCAGTTTTAATTTATATATAGGTTTTCAAAAATAATTTTAAAAATAAAGATGAGTGAAAAGAAAAAACATTCATTCCAAACACAATGTGGAAATTGAAAGATTAAGAGAAAGTTTGTCGTCCAAATGTGAGTTGTTTTATCTACATATCTAAATGCCAAATGAGTAAAAACAACAAATGTTAGATGAAATTGTATTAATTTCATTAGAACATTAAATCATCTCTAAAAAAAAATTCCAAACCCACTACTATCATTGTAATGCAAGCAAGAAAAAAAGCTTTGAGTGTAATAATACCAAACGTAAATAACCAAGTCTTGTAGCTTAAAGGAAAGATGGTAAAAATACTAATGGGGTATAAAAATTATTTAACTATTCCAAGTGAACATTATTGCCTTAGATGGTATAATTGGAATTCTAATAAACATGTATGTAGAGGAATATGAAGTGTATGTTTAGCATGTGAAATGTTTGACAAAATTCCTCTAAAGAAATGTGAAGCCATAGGCACTGGGCATGAATTGTTTGATAGAATTCCCCAAGAAAATGTAGTCTCAAGGTGAGCGATAATCTCTAAATGCACAATATGCACATGAAATGACCAATACTAAAATTAAAGGTTATTTTTATTACTCTTCTCATGACAAGTGTAGCATTTTGTCTACCCGATGAAGAGAATAAATGTCCACTAGATTTACTGACATACAATAATAATTATTATAAATTAAATCCATTCAAATGGAGTCTATGAAGAATTACCTGGGAGAAGATTTTGCCCCCTATTGTTCTCCCTCTTCCTCTTCTTTGCCAAAAAAATGTAAAATAAAATAGGCAAAGAAGCCATTGTGCACTTGAAAATAAAAGGAAACAATAGTGATGAAAGATACAATAGGAAAAAAAATAGCAAGAAACCCTTTCCAAATACATTATATGATAAGTAAAGTTGCATATTTTTCCCAAAAATTAGTGATGGCAACTCGAAACTAGCTATTAAACATCTGCAATGGAAACTCCAAACCTCTCAAATGTTTGCAATGGAAACACAAACCTTCAAACATCTACAATGGCAACTCAATAAACCTGGAAACCATATGAGAAATGTAAACATAAATAGAAAAATCTCAATGGCAACTCAAAATGTAATAAATAGCAATCTCCAATGGCTCCCATACATGCAGAGCTCTCATCAAACAAACTACTCCCAAGAAAATAAAAATATTTTCATGTTTTCTTTCCTTTTTACAATTAAACTTGATTTGGTCAAATTTTTGATCAAATTGGGAAACCCTAATATGGTCAAAATTTTGACCAAATTGAGGAAAAAACAAAAAAAATTGACCTTTGGTCAAAAATATTGGTTGAAAAATCAGTGCAACTATATGATTGAGAAACCTATCTTGGAGGTGGT
Organism: Cupressus sempervirens; assembly: GCA_028749045.1. Classification (NCBI taxonomy): domain Eukaryota; kingdom Viridiplantae; phylum Streptophyta; class Pinopsida; order Cupressales; family Cupressaceae; genus Cupressus; species Cupressus sempervirens. The sequence continues at coordinate 739,541,051 of CM053785.1, forward strand.
AAATCTTTTAATAAAACCTTGGATGGAGCACCATCAAGTACACTGATGCAATTTTTATACCCATCTTATTCCATGGAAAGTTTATCTATTTCCACTTCAACCTAAACAACATCAAGCTTATTTACCAAAAGGATCATCAACATGAATTTCAAAGAATCAAATTTAAAATGGATGAGTACATTTATGATGTATTAATCTACCTTTTTATCATCTAGCTCATAAGAAATCATTTCACCATGCTGTTCTTATGCATAGAATAGAAAATGCAAGTTCCTACTTAAGAAACTCTGTTGTGGCCATTCAATGGTTCAATAATAAGCTTTCTATAGAGAAGAAGCAATAGATATTAGAAAGATGAATTGCAATCAAGAGTTTTCTTAGTACTAACATTCATAATCTACTTTGTTCATAATTAAAAGTGCATTAAAAGCTCAAAATTAACCTAATAGAAATTCTTCCATAAATCCCAGTACTTATAATTGACAATCATTCCATTGTTTCTATATGTAAATGCAATTATAGGCTATAGAAAAAGATATGTAAGTTTCAAGTATGCCAAACTAGAAATTCAACTATATAATTTCAACTAATATAACTGATTTAGCTTGAGTTCAATCAACCTTATTAGCACATGAAATTTGCATAACACCATTCCTCCTAAGTGTTTCCAAATAAATACCCCACTCCATAAATTATTCAGAAATCTGCAATGAGAAATGTGATTTTCATAAAAAAAACATCTATAAAACTATGAGTAATGCATGATGTGTAGTTACCATCATAAAAACTAAAAGAAATGATCAAAAATGCCTAGAGTTCCATTGATCCATAAATATTTAGCTCAGATAAATTATGTATAAAAACTAGACTAGAAATACAAAATGTTTAACATCAAGCAAAACAACTATTGTACAATATTACAGGGAAACTATCCAAAAAGGATTTCTATGCCTCTTATAATATTAATTAACAAAACTTAAACTTAAATTAAAAATACTTCATAGCATCAACATAGCTACAAGAAAAACTTAACATATTATTTCAATATGAATTAGTCAAATTGAATGTCATGTTAAATATTCATTGTTACATATCAAAATAACAATTGTAGAGCTCTATGAAAGGAATTAAGTTGTTACTCTCTTATAACCAATTTAAGATACTAATATACTATCATCTTCATTCCAATTTAAGATACTAAGAGACTAACATCTTCATTCTATTGAAATCTTGATGTACTAATTTGTCTTCACAAATATAAGATACAAAGAGACCAATTTAACAATAGCTTGAAACAAGATAATTGTCTGGTTTATCTAGTATAGGATAATCTTTAGAATTGCTTGAAAGAGGATAATCATTAGGATTGATTTGTATAGGAAAAGTTAGTGGCTTAGAAGAGGGGAATTTTTGGGTTGAGTATGGATTGAAATTCAATCAATATTAGGGGATTAATAAACTCTATGAGGAGGAGACTCGTTATGCAAAAATGATGTCCACACTAGAATAGGAATGTTTTAAATTGGTAATGGTAGATCACTAGGTGGAGGAGGAGATTTGTATAGCTTTAGATAAGGAGGAGTATTGTCCATTATGGTGTTTGTGGGAGTTGCAAAGAAAATGCATACTGAAATCAAAGATACCAACAACTTGTGTAGTGCATCCATTCTAACCTTTAAATTTTTTTTACTAATTTGCTTGTATACCCAAGTGGTATTTATAATGATTGTTACACAAAGAGGGGACTCCTCAGAATCATTTGCAAATTCTTGAATGATGAGATTGGACATGCAAATGTTTTCTTTGTCTGAAGACCTAAAAGATCGTGTACAATTGGATCATATACAATTATCATGTGCAACATAAGCATATGCCAATAATGTGTAAGCACCATAACAGACCAGAAATATGTGATCTTAACAATGTAACATACAACAAAAATGAGTTAGCCCAAGGGCATTATATATTGTCCATACAAACATTGCATGGAATTGAAATTGTCTTTGTTTTATTGGTCTAGAGATGTCATACATAGTGACCCCATTTCATAACTTCAACAACTCATCAATAATGGGCTCAATATACACGTTCATATCTTTAACTAGGTACTTACCTAGTAATTGAATGAACATAAATATTACATAATTATTATTACATTTTAATGTATTATTTATAAATTTATTTAGATAAATATTAAATGAAAAAAATACCTGGTATAATCATTGATAACATTATGTGCTCCCTCTTTATGAACATCCAAGAAGGAATGTTATTGTTAATAACAAAAATAGGCCACAATGAGTAAACAAGTCTCATATCTCCAAATGAATTGATGCCATCAGTTGCCAATAGAAGCTTGAGATTATGAGGTTCTTCTTTAAAGTGTGGATATGTTTCTTCTATCTTTTTAAATGCATAACCATCCATAGGCATTTGCATAATGTCATCTTGACTTCTATTGCATGCATAGTAATCCATAAATTGTGTCAAGCTAGTGCACTTGAATAATTGTTGAAGACATGGAATGATGGGAATGTACATAAAAACCTTATGAGGCACCTTTTTCATTTTTTTATCTAACCGATATCTACTAATATCACAATCAAGGCATTCTGTTGGAAATTTGTGTTGTTTATGATATAAAATGTGATCATTGGGACATGCATGTATTGTTAGATACTTCATTTCAATTTTATTCATAATGGTAGATAATTCTCAGTACAAATGAGGTAGAATTTTTGATGGTGGTAACAAAAACTCACCTATCAAGATAAAACAACAAATATGAATTGTTAATATAATGAATAATAATGGTATGCTAACATTGAAGATGACAAAAATGGCATACCTTAGCATAGATGACATTATACATTGGATAAATGATTTATTACCTTCAAGTTCACCAACAACACTATAGTAGAGAGAAGATTTGTTTGGAAGCCTTTGTATAGGGGCTCGTGTGCCTTCTCAAGTATAGGTATATCAAGACCATCCTCATTATCATTATTAGATGTGCTAGTACCATCATCGTGAGCATCTTCATCAACTATGCCAATACCATCTTCTTCAATCTTGTTCTCTGGCACATTATCATCTTCTTCCATGGGAGTGTTATCCTCATCTTGGATATTCACACCTCCATGTTCCTCTAGTTGGAAATCTACATTCAATAGTCATGAAAATTGTGTCCCCCTTCAATGTTACCATGTTTCCTATAATGATGCTGGGTGAACCCACAATAATGGGTTCCACTTTAGTGGGACGAACAAAAATGAAAAAAAATTCAAAATGAGAAATTGAGTTTACCATATGTTCGCGCGAATACACTTATTGTGTTCACGCAAAATTTTTTTTAATCATGTTCGCGTGAACATATTTCGTATGTTCGCACGAACATATGTGATATATATGTTCATGCAAACATGATTTGCATGTTCACACGAACATAGGTTCACGCGAACATGGTCAACGTGTTTGCGTGAACGCCATATTCGCACGAACATGCAAAATCACAAAAATTTTAACCTTTTTTTCTTTTTTTCTTTTTTTTTCTCTTTTGACTGCCATAATTATAGGAGCATGATCTCCTACTATAAAATAAAAAATGTCAAAATGTGCTTCCTAGAGCAAGCTTTCCAACGACTATAATTTTATTACATAATTTAATCATTAAGACTTTTAAATATGAGTTTAACTCATTATAGGTTCATTACCGATTGAACATCAACTGACTTTGACACCTCGAGAAAATTAGTAAATTAGGTCAAATTTTTTTTGAAAAATATGTATGCACTGGCTTGTTGAGATACCTTTCTATTAAAAAAAAAAAAATGGTTTATGATAAACTGACTTCAAATTATTTGTGTCAAACGGAACGTATGTCTAAATTACGGTTCATTTCACTTCAAAACTTCATAAACTATACAATATTCAACAAAAATAAATCAAACTAAATGCAGACACAGGATATTGATGCTAAAAATCCAACGCAAAAAGAATTACTTCATTATCATTTCTAGAAAAAAAGTTATGTGTGTCAAACAGACTGTCACTTTTTAAAATATTGAATTTTATTATGTACCACTTTTTGGAGGAGATTAAAAAAATTGACATAAATAAATTTTTTTTTTAGATTAAAAAATATGGTTATAAAGTAGGAACAAAGTACTCAAAATCACTAGTTTATGTCATCTTGAAATTATTTATAGTTTTGGAGATATAGTCACTTGAACGTGATGTTTGTTGCAAAAATATTGATTTCAGAGTCAAAATTGGTCAAAAAGTGGAACCCATTATTGTGGGATCACCTTGCTAGGTTGTTGTGTTTATAATAATTGGATCCTTTAAGCCCTTACACTTTTTTCAAGGACACTAACATTTATCCAATTTTCTTCAAAACTCAAACCATAATCTCACAATTCTCGTGTTATTTTTTTCTGGGTTCATATTGTTAGGCATGGTCTTTTTTCATGGGAAAATATATCTACAAAATTATTGGACATGTTGTACTTAATATTTATATCTACACATATGGTTTTGAAAGAAAAATTTGGTGTAATTAATGTGTATATCTGCAACAATATTGGTCATGTTCTACTTAATGTTTATATCTATACATATGGTTTTGAAAGAAAAAATTTGGTCTAATTAATGTGTATATCTACAAAAATATTGGACATGTTGTACTTAATGTTTATATTTGCACATATGGTTTTGAAAGAAACATTTGGTCACCTTGCTCAAATTCACCCATATTATAATATCAACAACTTTCGTTGACATAAATTCAATAACTTTCATTGAGCCTTTCCATTACTCCTTGTTTTTCATGAGTTAGGGTCATTTAATAGGGAAAGTTTGTATTCAGAGTAGAACATGCACATATAAGTGTTGTGACTATTTATTTTAGTAGTTCAGTATGATTCATTCTAGAAGTTGTTTTGTAGTGCCTGCCCCTAGTTTGCATTTTGCTAACATTGTTGAACTCTTTTAAGAGCTAGTTTTATATTGATGGTTAGCAGCATTGCTATGAGATTATCAGATATTGTGCTATGGATTCAATTTATTATGTGATGAGATTACTTAGACTTTACATTTCATGTATGTATGATGATTATTTTTAGTGTTCACAATTATTGATGATGATTATTACATTGCTTTCAGTTATTAATGATGATTAGTAAGATGATTTATTATCACATGTGTTTTATTATGAATACTTACCCCATACTTGCATGTGTATGGTGTGAGTGTTTGCTTTTGTATGGCGTGTCTGATATGGTTAAAGAAGGGAGTCGTAGTCACCTACTAGTCGAGATCTACACGATGCACCACTTCCTGCCATTGCCTGTTTAGTTTAGTATATATTGTGCTTGTACATGCATGGTTTTTATGCAGGTTGCAGGTACCGAGTATCGACTTCCCTGAATTGCTGGGATGAGCATACCCTATCATATTATCTCAATGATAAGAGAGGGGAGATAAATTCTCAAGTCCAAATCTCAACCCTTTAAGCCATTTGTCCTAATTGGAAATTAGGACAAGTATCTGAATTGAGTACCCTCCGAATGTATCAGATGATGTAATTCTTGATATAAACCCCTTGGTTTGATTTGTATGTATTTTGGCTATGATGGATTTTCATATTTTTACCTTATGAGTCTTTGATGTATTTTCTATTAATTAAGCATAATTAAAAGATTTAATTAATGGTTTAATTTAATAAAAAATTAATATGGTATTTTAATATTTATTTTATTTAATTAATTGGAAAATTAATTAAATAAAATATTTAAATTTGAAAATAAAAAGTTTAAAGTTTAAATTTGGAATGTGACAATATTTATTTTAATAATAATATATTTGGAGTTCATTTTTAAATAAATGACTAAATAATATTATTATTAAAGCTAATAAATATTTTAGCAATTAAGTTTTGAAAATAAAATTTAAAAGTGGAAAATATATTAAAATTATTAAAAGATTCTAGATTTCATGTGCTTAAAATATAAATATATTAAGATTAAAAAGTGGAATTATTAAAGTTAGTGGGTGAGATTTAATAAATAAATTAATTACATTGGAAAGAGTAAATTAAATATTATATTAATATTTGCTCACATAGGAGTTGGCAAATTCTTGGGAGTTGTCATGTAGACAACACAGAAGTTTGCACTTTAAGAATGCACTAGTTATCTACACTTAGGAGTTAGCATTTTATTTGAGCATATAGTATCTACAACCTTAAGACTCATCTAGAAGGTTGGAGAAGACTCATGCTTGGTTGTCATGCTTATCTTCTAGTTGTTTCTAGAGACACTCTAGATGCATCTTAGAGGCCTTTAAATAGAGGCTCTCCTAGTGTGTTTGGACAAGCTTAATGGAAGCTACAAGCTACAAGCTAAAATGGAAGCTTCAAAGTTTGCATGCATTGGAGAAGATTCATATGCTCATATATTTTCTACTTGCTTCTATGCTTCTTTTAGCACTTCTAGTCACTTGGAGGATTCGATTGGCTTGGATCTTGGAGGAATTGCAAATGATGGAGAAGGAAAAGATTTTCTATGGACTTCTGAGGCTTGGAAAAATTAGCATCAGTGTCCAGGTGCACTCGTGATATTCGCATATTCTCTTTGCACTATTTCTCTTCCTTTCTTCATCGTGTCTATTATATGTGTCTGATTATATTCCATGAATGAATTTGCACTTTGAATTAGAATCTAGATACTTTATTTGGTTGAGAAGAAAACAATAGAAAAACCCTAGTTCCAAATGAGAAAGAAATTAGATCTTAATCGGGTTTGGGTTTGAATTTATATTGTGAAATTAGATAGACAAGATTTGAAATTAAAATAGAAATTCTAAGTTGAAAATTTGAATGGTTAGATGTAATCTTTCTATCAAATTATATTTTTAGATGCGTATGGACAAACCTATTAGATGGATGAATGGGTAAATTTAGAGAACAATTACCTTTTAGGAGAAATTCTTAATTCATCACAAACTGCCCTGTCATTGCCCCTTGGATAGACCCGAACTTAGTCATTCATAAATTTTTATCGTGATCGAATTTATTTGATCGCTCTAGTCAGAAGTGGCGCAACTTGGCCCTCTCCAACATATTTCAATTTCAGCTTGACCCAATGGTTCATTAGGGAGATATGACCCTCGTACTGGAACTATTTTATTCAAGGACGGATATTTCTCCATTTCTCATAACCAAGAGTTCTTTATGCTTAAACTTCACAAAAATAATATATCAAAGCATGGAATGAATTAAAGATATTATTGTAATCTTTCCTTATTAGAATCTTATTAATATGCATTAGTTTTATATGGTTTATTATCTAATATAATTAAATCAAATTTAATTAAGATTAGTTAATAGTAGAAGAAGTGTAATTAATTATTAGTCAATCTAAGTAAATGAATTTTTAGATGAGAGAAAATTAAAAGAAAAGAGATTTTAATATAGTTTTTATAGTAGACTTTTTATAATGTATATTAAATACTATTTAATATATATTAAATAATGCAGATATGGTAATTTTATATTACATTTTTAAATGAGGAGACTTTAATGATAATGGATTAAGATTTAATTGACATAAAGTCACTGTTATAACATTGTTATAATTTGAATTACTATGGTATTATATAACTTAATGGTATTAAGAGTTAGATAATGAAGCTTATGTAAAGTTCTCTAGATCGATTAATAATAGTTTTGATGAGTTTATTATTTATTAATGTTTGTTGGGTCTAACAAACTATTAATAAATAATAGTATAAATAGTTTAAATAGTTATCAATTAATATGATCAAAGTTAATCTAGAGGAGATTAGTTAATGATTGAAGTACTACAAAAGATATTAATCAAATTGAATTGGTTAATAATTTGGAGGAGTATCAATTAACTGAATCAACGTACATAGGGGAAACTTATTTGAGATATTAATACTTGGTATTGGGGATTAATTATAACTTGTTATTATTAAAATATAAATGGGAACATTGTTGTAGAGTGACGAATGTGGTCATTACAGATTTATTAATAAGATTCCCAATATAGCTTAAATATTAACAAGTTATTATTATTGAACTATGAATATGAATATTTGTGTACTAGATTATAGTTGACTTTTAACTTACAAAATTATAGTTAGTTATTAGTCAACTGATATTAATTGAAACGTTGCCATGGATATGTAATTATTAATTAAAATTAGTTAGAGTTAATTAGATTTAATTAATAATTAAGTTATTTAATGGAGATTTAATTGGTATAATTCTTTTAATGAGATTGTAGAAATATTGATATCAAGTTGATAAGTCTTATGACTTGAATTATGACCTTAGATATTATATGGTTGTCAACGATGATAACGATTAAATTAAAAAACTCAAACTTTAGTAATACTTAATTAAGTTTCTAATTAAGAACTATTAGAATGTTGAAAGGTCATGGATTGTGCACCTATGAGAATTGATGGATTTAATTGATCATTCTAATAAAGTTATAATTTTCTTATTCGAAGATTGATAATTGGTTCTCTTATAATTTAACAAATAATGATCTTTGAATTATGTTAAAAGTTGGAGTAACATTAAAGAAGAGTTAATCAATTAGAATATGGATCATGGATAAAAATAGAGAACAATTTAATTATAGGTCAATGATGATCAAATTAATGAGCAAAGCATTTACCCTTAAGTTATTCTTAGAATATTATTTAAATTAATGGAAGGATAATGCTATCGGGGAAAAAATGGGTTGACTTGTAGGTCAAATGATGAAACTTAGACATTTGAAGTATACTTGCAAACAAAAAATTGAAAATCCCTACACATTATTCAACTATGTGAATTTAGTAAACCAAAACATGTGTTTGCATCGTGTATTCTATATGCTTCTTGTTTTGGGTTTTGGGTTGACTAGTGTTGACCAGTCCTAGGTTGTTACCAGAGGCTCGAGGGTTATGAGATATGATGGCATGTTGGTCTTATTTGGTCTTGATCTTTATAAGGCCAACCATGGTTATATGATTGTGTGCTCTATGAAATGTTTGTATTTACTGATTGTTATTGTTCATCAGTCTTCATGTGTGAAGCTGAGATGTATGTGTATGAGACACTTGAGCTAATCATTTTTGAGTCATCGATCAATTATCCTTGGATTATTTTCTAGTCGCCATGATGGGACTGAAGTGTTGATTTATTTCTTGATGATGTCATATTGTGACATGTTTGACTCAACCATTTTGGAGTCTTCGATCAGTATGATTTTGAGATATTCTTGGTTGCTTGTTGAAAAATAATGGATATTGTGATTTATTTTGAGAAATGTTTTGGTTATTGAGAACCAATGATTATTATGATTATCAGTGATGTCTTCAGTTGCCAATAGAGAACTATTGTGGTCATGATTTTCTATGGATGCTTTTCAAATGCTCATGGAGATTTGATGATTCTTATCTTGGAGATTTGATGATTCTTATTATGGATATTTGATGCTTATATTGTGGATATTTGATGATTCTTTTTATGGATTATCTTTTGAATTTTATTTCCAGTTGCTTGTATAGGACTGGGCTGATTTTATGATTCCATGAGCTTAGGGTAGGTTATCTACTTGTAGTGTCAAGAAGTGGCTTGCAATGGGGGCCGGGGCCCTAAGTGGCTACCAGGGTAACTCATTGTAAATTTAGTTAATAAGTGATAACATTTACACACTAAATGGGGATTAAATGAACCTAACAAGATAATTGTTTTGATGTTCTCGCCCATGCCTCGAGTGCTTGTACAGGCTAGGATGAGAGTAGTGAGAATGCATGGTTGCAACCTTGCATTTCGTAGTATGCCTCATTAGTATGAGAGGATACTAGTGGTCGCATGAGATTAGTATGGACCTGTGGAGTTTAGCTAACTACCAAGGTAACTTGTACGTGATAAATGCGATGACACTTTCCCGCTTGCAGAGTAGGTTTCCTACATGTCTTTGTATGCCTCTAGGAAATAGATGTCAGTTTTGTTTGATGGAACCTTTGTGTTAGTATACTTTTAGGATTCCTGGACTTGTAGAGATTTATGCTATGTGTTTTGGATAGCCTATTTGGGACTTGAGATTATCTCCTCAACACAGTAGGAGTGGATCACTTAGGTTCCACACGATCGAGTGGTAGTGTTTTTTCACTCTTATCATTTGAGATCCATTTGAGACACCGTGGCTAGAGTATTCTTGGTTGGTATTTATCTTCATTCTGTTCTTGGATCATTATGATAGATGATATACCTTGTGATGGATGTATTTACTGGTATGTTTCTTATATTGATGATTTGCATATGTTAGTTGATGATTTATTATGCTTTACTTTGCATGTTAGTAGGATGTTTTTAGGAGTGACATTCCTACTATGATAATACTGATGATCTCTTTGGTGCTTTGGAATGTTATGCACAAAGGGATGGCTAAGATCCATGATGGTCTAATGATGCTATTAATGGTTGGGAGGAACCGTGCACTTAGTTATTTATGTTTTTGATTCATGGTTATCTTTTATGATAGATGTTTATATCTTTATGGTGATGCTATATCATGTATGATATGTGGTTTCATTTACTTTAATTGCATCATGGATTAATATTGGATGATGATGTACTTTATTTACATGGATGTTTATTCTTTCAAGCTTTTTCATACCCTGTAACATTTAAAGTGGATGATTGATTAATTCTAAAATGTAATTACTCAAAGGACACTTGTATATGGTTTAAGAATGTTTGATGTATCATTTTTATTTCATAAGGATGTGATGTTAGATGAATGGTTAAGATTAGATGTGATTCAATGTTAAGGGATCCTTAAAGAAAGTGATCTATTATGTTAAGTTATGCTTACTTTCAGTTGGATGTTACTATTGCTTCCGCGAATGTTATGAATGGTTTTACTTTCATGTTTAAAAAATATATATATATTTGGCAAACTTAGTGAAATTCTTTGGATCCCTTGGCGGGGCATTACATGTTTGGCTTTCCTTGTGTACATGTATAGCTTTGTGTTAAAGCACTTGTAGTTAGATATTAACCCAAACATATTACTATTCTATTGATCAAATGTGGTGGTATCAATTTTTACATAAAATATGGACAAATTAGGTTTTTTTCCCCATGTTTTAGGTAGTATCTATCTTGAAATGCATAAATGTTGTGGTGATAATTTTCAGACAATAAACAACTCCACCTTGCATTAACCTACTCCTCAAAAATCCAAGCAATAGGAATAAAGATTAGAGCTCTTAAGGAAATCCTTATGACAGAAGAATTATCTAGTGTGCATGGAAGATGTGACCTTAAAGATAATAAAAGGAACATCATTAATCTCTAAGGATATAAATATGATGTGCAATAGGATTGTGCCCTCTAGAGGATTAATGATAAGAGATATTAACATCAAATTAGTCATGACTTCCCACACAAAGTCAAAATGCATTAATCCTTTTTACATGGATTTGGAAGATGTCTATCATATTTTTCAAATTGCATTTGGGAGCTCAAACTACTTATCATACAACAGATGTATATTTTACCCAACAGATTGTTCATAGTTATACTAGGCATAAATGTGAAGATTTCTAAAATATTCAAAACAAATTGCTCATAAAATCAGCATTAAATGTATGTCTATAATCATTTTATAGAGCACTTTTTTATACATATATTCCTCAAAGGCATAGGTATTCCTTTCCATTTTTTAATTTGGGTGCATAGACCAATGTCTTTGTGGAAATTCTAGCCATTATTGTATGACCAAGGAAAATTATATTTTCTAACTAGGTAATAGTTGATAATGATTGTGAGTCTTATCTTCAACATATCTTGAATCCTTAAATAATTTTTTATAATAGTTCTAATTAGTTTAACAAGATACTTGACACCTACTTGTTTTCTAGATATGTCTCTTTTTGTTTAAATCTTATGATAGAAAAACTCTTTTGCCATTTTAGCACAATGTCATAGACCACATTTTGTAATCAATTTTGTTCAAACTTCTATGATTTATTCATTTTCTAAATTTTCCTTGTCAAAATTAATACCAGAATCCACACCTTGCTTTTTATCGATCTAATGTTGTTTCTCACACCAAGGAGAAAATAGAGATTGTGTTTTAGTTGTTTCATAGACTAACTATTCCAATGTCAAATGTTTGAACATGAAGATACTCAAAAAATAGTAGTTTGTGGGTTCATGGATTTGCAAACCTAAAACAAATTCACAAGTCCTCCTATGGTTATAACTTTCATATCCAATTCAAAATCCATCATAGAGTACCTTTTCCCTAATCTAGTTGTTTCATCCCCTATTTGAATTATTAACACAAAGACATAAATTGTGAGAGACATAAATTGTACGAAAAAATAGTTTATTTACTATTAATTTACTTTTGTTCATATACACGTCAAATATAGAAGTTTTGTTAGTCACCATGAGCACATGATTGATTGGAAATTGTTACAGGTGTGAGGGCCAGGAGTGGTAGAGGTAAAATCGCTCAGAATACTCGAGGTACGTAAGCTGGGCTTACAAAATCAAGAGGTAACTCAGTGCAAGGTCCAGTGGGACCAGTATATAGAAGATAATGCCACATGGGAAGATTATCATGATATTTATTAGAAATATCCCTATGTTTTCACAGAAAGTGAAAATTGAATATTTCATTTCTTTTATTTATTAAATAACAAATTATTGCCTAACCAAAAATGACATAAGGACTTGAAGACTAGTTTTCAAAGGCAAGTGAAATAGGAGGAAGTTGACTTCAAGATTATGTAGCTCTATCTCAAACTTATAAGGAATCTTAAATCAAATATTTCATTTTTAGAAAAAGGAAAAGAATCAAGAACCTACAATATAGTGACTACAAGCTGATGAAGAAGTGATCAACAAAAAAGTCTAGAGTTAGTACACCCCCACCTTGTCCAACTTCCTGCAAACATAAGGTTACATATATTAGCCATTATTCCTGCAAGGTGTGTCATCAAACAAATAAAACCAGTTTGAAAAGATTTTAAGTGCAATTTTCATAGAACAAATTGATAAAATAAGAAAATATGATTTTCAAGTACCTCAATCTTCAATAGAGATGTTGTGGGTGCATATCTATCAACTACATTTCCATCATTGTCAATGAAAAACTTAGTGAAGTTCCATTTTATGCTATCACCAAAAAATCCACCTTTGATTGATTTCAAGAACTTATATATATGGGTTGCATTACTACCTTTGACCTCAACCTACATCATCAAAGTGCAATACAAACACACAAGATAAAATGTAATAACTTTGTTTACTAGTTAAATGAAACTTGAAAAAAAAAATCAATTATTTTACAATAACATTGCTGGGCTAAAATATCTAGTAAACTAGTTGTAAGGGAAGGATAGGATTTCTACTCCTATAGTTATCCACATTACTATTTATCAATTGCTTGACTCATATTGTATATTATTATAACAAGCTAAGAACCATTTGTTAAAGTTGGTTTCTAGAAAAGAATCTAATAACAAATAATTTTTGTCCTTCCTAATAATTGCAACTAAAACATTTTCAAAGATTACCATATTATTATCAAGATTACCATTTTGTTTTCATTGATTTTAATATTATTAAAATGATTTATACTCATTAACCAATTTTTTTTTTGCATACTAATTCAAAAATAATATTTGTCAAAGCTATAATTTCAATAATTGTGATACTGAGGCAAAAGGAAAAAAAATTCAAAAACTTCATTCTAAATATTCTTCTATTGCTATTAGAATTTAACTTGTAGTTTTTTATTAAAATGCATTGATTCATATTTGATAAACTCATCTGTTATGAGAATGAATGGCACGCTTCACTTATTACATCGAAGTGATGTTCATAGAGGTGAATTAGAACTTAGGTTTTAAGATAAACTTATGATAACAAAGAATTCTTGTCCAATCTAATAGGTAGAACATATCAGACATATTGATTCATGATTTCTAAATTGTGATTCAAAAAAACTTGTTGACCTACATTTAATAAATTGTGAAATGTAAAAACTCATCTCTCATGATCATAGTAATATTCATAATGATTAGTTTTTCTATAAATTTCATTCTAAAGATTATACTATTGCCTCCTAAAGATTATACCATTGTTATCATAGTTCAATGTGTAGTTGTCATTCAAAATTATTGATCTATATAAATTGTGAGTATCATGGTCTTAGATAAGGAAATCTAGCAAGATGCTAAAGCTTCTTGATTCTCAACTTGAAGAATTCATAGAGCTTAATTTCTAATAACTACAAGTGAACTATCTTCTTGAGCTCTCTCACACCATCTAATCAAATCTGAATATGTTCAATCAACACTTATGAACCATGAAAATTTCATGTCTTTATAGGTAGAAGCATAGTTTGTTTTCTATTTTATATGTTCAAACTAATCCTAAATATGATAAGAGGAGAACCATTATCTTTTGTTGCACTCGAGGACTCTAGCAATGAGAAACAACAAGTGGGAGAGAATTGTTGGATCAAAATGCTTTATTATTTAATCTCAAAGTCTAGTTAAATCTCAAAGTCCAAAGTCACCGGAGGTTAAGCTTTCAAAATTTTATCAATTCTCTTCTTTTATGACACTTTTTATGTTTATAGAATTTTGAAAAATAAGACTTTCTAGGAAGGAAACCTTGAAAGGGGTCTTCTATTGAATATGATTCCCCCAAGTGAAATTGGAGTGAGCTTTGATGACATTGGATCTCTTGATCAAGTAAGATGTTGGGCGTTCATTTTGCACAAGGTCAATGACAGGAATCCATAGTGTAATTCCTCTCTTGAAAAGTAAATCTTTTTAAGGATCCACTCCAAGGTTCAGTGTTTGTCTTACGATGTACCAAAATCCGCTCAGTAGAAGATAAATGCAAGTGTTCACGAGGAGGCCTTTTCTAGTTCTAAAAACTCTCTTACCTTGGAATTGAAGTAAAATCTATTCACTGTCTCAAAATATCACACCAAAAGAATAATATTTTTGTATTTTCTATTTTTTCAATGAATGCAACTCTAATAATGTAGCTACTATGAGGTCCTATTCTAACAGGGGGTTATCAAAGAAAATAACGAAACTAAAAGAAAATAACATGAAATAAAATAACTTTAAATTAAAATTCCTAAATAGACATAAGCTATAGAACACAACACACTACTAGTTAAACCTTCAAAAAAATTGGTAGGAAACCAATGAAAATAGGAGCAGTGCTTCCTAGAATCCACTGATGCAATCATCGGTGAGAATCTTTAACAAATTGAATGATGTTTCACTGTTCATCAAATCACAAGGCAATGGAAAGTGCACTCATGTGAGACAAAAAGCTATGTAGACACAATCAGGTGATCTCTTCTCAAGCTCGTTACATTAACATAATTCATATATTTGTAGCAAACACCAGAACTAAAAGATTGCACAACCAAAAAAAATACAATAAACCTTTGGCTCAATCACAATATCATGAATAAAATTCACAAAACAATGACACATTTAGGCAATAATAACTACATTCTGAATGCTAGCACCAAAAGAATAACTTTATTGCATAATAACGACGACCCTTGTTACATTTTACAATGGGGTATTTATAAGAAATTTTCTCCTCAATTTGTGTTGAGAGTGAGAGATATCTTGATGCAATAAAATGCTTTTAAAAAATTTAAACAAACTAAATATATACAAATTGATAATCTAATTGGTGCTTAGAGGGACTGCATCCATATTTTATTCATTAATTGGATGCATGAGCTCTTTACATGTCAAAAATAATAAAAGCATGAGAGAGAAAGTAGGAGGAAGCCATCAATCAAAGTAGAAGTGGATGGAGACACCAAAAATAGAAGTTGACCCTTCATTAGGTGTGTGTTGGAGTTAAACTGCAGTCAGAATGTGTTCCCAATGCATGGAAAGTGCTATTTTTGACCTCGATTGTGTCAAAAATCTCAAAATTTTACTAAGTGTCAAAATTGAAATTCTGGCATCTAGGTTTTGCTCATCTTTATCCTAAAGATATGTTTGGATGTTTGCCTTTGAATTTCTCTATTATCTCAGTAATCTTAGCAGCATCCGAAAGATCCAAAGCCTCATACTTGTCTTTGACCTTTTGTCTATAGTTGTCCACCTCAATTCGAGTTTCTACAAAATCTTCGAGTTTGGTGTCCAAATCTAACAATGCTTCCTCTATCTTGAAGGCTTGTCTAATGTCTTCATTACTAGATGCTTCCTCTAAAGTCTTTTTGAAATTCTCCACAACTACCTCAAATAGTAAAAGCTTCTCTCATTCTTCATCTTCAAAAGTATCCAAGCATGTATCACTGTACAACTTTTCTGCTTCCAAAATTCACTCTCGAGCTTGGTCCTTGAGCCTATGTATCTCATCATGCAATGTTTCCATCACTTTATTTTCATCTATAATCTTTTCTATCCAATCATCTATCATATCTAACTCTTCTTCGGTATATACATCAATCAAAATGCGGTACTTTTTCCCTTTTATGGCTTCTAGAGTTTGTAAATCCTTGCTCCATACCCATACCTCATCCATAATACTGAAGTCCTATATCAAAATTTACATGATCTTATCAACATTCTCTTGTGTAGCATGCAATAACTTCAAACTTCCTATGATTATAGTAACACCCCTATCCTCAAGGCTATCTTTCCAATCCTGACAAGCTCTCAAAAATGGACTAAGCCATACAACTTCCCCTTCTCTAAGAATGGTACTCAAAGTCTACTCAGGGCATTCAGGATCAAGAGGACCAATAACTTCAGCTAAATATCCCTTTAAGATCTCAACTTTCCTTCGAAGTGTTCTAATTTCAACCTCATCCTATTCCATATGGCTGAGCACCTCCTCGACTCCCATAGTCATCATCTGTCGAGAAGTATCCCATGTAGGCTTTCCTAACATGATATCCTTCACTTCATAGTCCTAAAATCTAACAACTTCTTCATTTTTACCTTTAAGAGGGTGAGCCACTTGTGCAAATAAGTCCTAGTTTTGAGTAGTAGTAATGAATGCAAATGGTGTTGCATCATGTAATGGAGAGTTGGGCTTGTTCAAAATCTCTTCAATGTCACAAATATCATCCTCTAAAGCAAGGAAATAATGTTTAGCACTTCTCATTATCTCTTTCCAAAACCATCTTGGGATATGTCTTTCTATAACCTTGGCTCTAGATGATGAAGGGATGTGTTCAACTACCTCCTTCCCTATATTGCTATTTCTTGGAGTCTCCTATTGTGAGGGTTCTTCTTCTATAGTCTTAGTTTCTGTAGATCCCATATTTTGATCCTCAACTTCCTGAGAAGGTTGTTGTATACATTCTACTACCTATGCCTCTTTTGATGGCTCATTAGTAACTCTTGGTTCTGGTTCTCCTTGTAATGATGATTCCTTATGAACATGTTCTTCTAAACTCAGAGGTGGAGGTGTCACTGAAACCTTATCTACCATCATAACCTAAGGTGAAGATGGGCGAGTTGGATGAGGACCTTGTGTCTTGAGTGGCATCTGTGTCCAATCTTGCTATTGAAGTTCACCTGTATGAGTATCTCTAATCTTATCTCCAACCAATTTTGTACCCATTGGCATGAAATCAAAATTTGGGATGGAGAGAACATCATCACCTAGCTCCCTTTGCTCATTCACCCATTGTTGTACTTCATCTTTCGAAGAAGAAAGTTCTACCATTTCAACTTGGGTGGGTGGTGGGGTATTTTTGACACTCTTCCTTCTTTCCAATTCTGTGGCTTTGGCCATTTGAGTTCTCCTTTATAGAGGCACTTGCTCCTCCTCTTCATCTAACTCTATTTCCCCTTCATCTAATTTTTCTTTAGGAATGGTTTCATGGATAGAGGGATTAGGCACTAATCTTTTACAAACTTTTTACCTCTTGTTCATTCTAACCTTGATCCTCTTTTGCTTCTATGGAACCATAGGAGAAATAGGCTCTTCATGCACCAGATGAATGGATGTCTTTGGAATTTCTCCCTCTTCTTGTTGACTTGACAAAACAAGAGGCAATGGAAAATCAACCTGGATATGAGAAATTCCAAAGTCTTGGGGCTATTGGGGAGTAGATTCCTACTATTGTGAAGGGGCCTATTCTTCAACATTATTTTCTTGAATCCTCTAAGGAGAGGCTCTCTTCCTCTTTTCCTTCTTCTTCTCTAAAGGATGGTAGTATCCCACTGGATGATCAAGCTGGTAGACTATTTTTGGCCCAATAGGAGACTAGAGCGTGAAGATAGGAACTGTGACTTTTTTCCCCTTTACCCTTTCTGGGTGAGCATGTGCATGGAATATCACTGTATCCAGAATTGGATCAAGTGGAAAGGGTTTCTTGATCCAACTTTTTGTCATTCTAATGACATGTCTCACTCAATGATTAATATCATCTCCTTCCTCTCTATCAATTTTTGCATTCAATATGGGCCTCTCACCAACTTTATCTATATTGAATAAGGGATCTAGTAGCTCTAGTGATTCCTATAGCCTTATCTCATCTGGGATGGTCAAATGGAGAGCCTTCTCCACTAAATACAAAGTCATTCTACAATAGTCTCTGATACACACATCATAGTAATTTGTGGCATTCATCCAATGATCTTCAATGGCATCCTCGTGATAGAACTTTTTTCCTGCTAGGTTTTCCACTTTACCAACATTGTTGAAGAATGGCCTGGGAGAGTTATATTCTTCAAGAGGATAATTCTCCCATTCCCACTCAAAAGTCAAGATATCCTACTTTATCTTTACATGGTATGCTCCTATTACAAAAGGCCAATCCCAACAAGGCCTCTGTTGTTTTTTGATCCTCTCATAAGCTGACTCGATTTGCTGGGAAATTTCCATTAGAACCAACTTGTCACTTGGGTATCTTGAGAGCTTCTTTGGATGGATGGATGCACCACCAACCCAAATGTATGTGAATGTCTAAAACTGGATGAAATATGCATCGAGAGCTATGATCTATGTCTTGGCCTCATCAGATAATCTCTTCCCATAATCCCCTTTGATGAATCGAATGATGACAAAGATGAAGGCATTATTCACAATTCTATACTCCTTGCTCTATGGTGAGAGCTTCTTCTTCACCAACTAAGGATAGACTATATACAACCATGCATTAGGATCCTGCATACTACCCTTCTTGTACAACCTAGGATAGTCGGTGGCCCTTACTACAAGTAGATATACCACATAAGAAGTCATATAGAACTTTTTCTTGTCCTTTACTATCTACAACTAGTCATATAGGTTCTCACTAAGTGTGGTAGCCCAATCCAGTGGCATCTTTGCATGTCTGATGGTCTCAATGAAGTTGACCATGAATGGAGTGAGATGTCCTACTACAGGCAATCCCATAACTTTGCTCAGGAGAATGATTGAATATCCAATGTCATCCTTCATGTATCCTCGAGTCATATCCACTTTGCTAATTGTCTTCACTTGAGGTGGTTTCTCAATGAATTATGAGGAATATATGATGTTGATGGCCTCCTGGTAATGATCCTTATGCCACCTCTTAGCTGCTTCATATGAAAGCCTGATGAACTGATCGGCTCTAGGTAGATGAAAAACCCTCTCGATATTATTAAGTCTTAGATCCAAGACCACTTCCCCAGTTATGCTCTTTACCACCCTTTCCTCAAGAACAAAATGCTGAGATAGGGTCATAATCAATTCAGCTGATTGCACGGTCCCAGGATGTGATGTTGCATATACTAATCTAGAACAGATTAGGTTGTATATCAAAGATGATCTTTCAGTTGGATTGTTACAAACTCTCAAGAAGTCTCTCAAGTCCGTGTGTCCAATTTCTATGTCTTTGATCTCAAAGTATTCATCGTGCAATCGTGATTTTGGGGTTACACCTTGGAACTTATACACAACTGGTTTTTCTTCTAATCCAGATGTGGATGCCATTTGATTATATTACCTACACGTCACAGAAAAAGAAAAAACATGATTAATTATTGGATATAAAGAAAATGTAAAAAAGAAAAAAAAAGTGTCCCCCTAGGGAACTTATCTATTTGTTTTTTTATTTCTATATTTTTTAAATTTTATTATTATTATTATTTTCTCTAAAAAGTAATTAAACTAATTTTTTTTTTTTAAAGTGTGTAGGTGGAGGCACGACGGTGGGCATGGCTAGGGTTTGCATAAGGGTGGCGCATACCTTATGCATGCCCCAAAAGGAGCATAGCAACCTAGAGGGGCGCTATGGTGCTTTCACGCGCGTAGCCCAAAAGCTATGTGTGTGGCATGGCATTGCATATGCAAGACAAACAGGCACGCGTGGCGTGCCCAGGAAAGGGGTGTGAGCCATGCCGAATGGGTGCCACATCGCACACATCCAAAAGGAGCCACAAGAAGCACGATGCGTAGTGCACACACCCAAAAGGGCACTGTGTGCTTCATCCCATGCGCGTGTGTGCCTAGATGCTTAGAAGAAGAGAAAAAAATGGGGGGAGGGGGTGTCTCCATACCTCTCCCTTCTTTCCCTTGTGAAAAATGAGCATGGAAAGAAGGGGAGGGAAGGTTTTATAACCCTCCCTCTCTTTTGCAAAGTGTACTGTGCCTCGATGCATATGCACATGAGATTTTTTTTTTTTGACTCTAAGGCTCCTAGCTATATTTTCTTCCCCTAATTCCTGAACTATGAATCCGGGAGTCAAAAAAAGTAGGGGGTCCCCATTCTTCCATAGGAATGGGGCGTGTGTTGTGGACACCACAATATAAGAGAAACACTTAAGGACTTGATAATGATTCCCTTACAAAGGCCTGACCTATTTTCTAAAGGAGAAGCTTTAAAGGTTGGATTTTATACTTATCAAATTCCTAGTTGCAAAAGTGGAGAAATACCATAATCTCTAAAATTCTTGTTAGTATCCCCAATTTTTATTTATTTGATTTTGAGCAATAGTCCAATGTATTAGATAGTAGAACAAGTTGGCTTCCATTCTAAACAAAATTTGACAATGGTGATGGTTCACTCTAATACTATATTTTATTTCAATATAGATTGAATGTAATGAAAACAATTAACTGTCATGTTTCACTATAGCCTTGTAAGGGTTTTCTACTCTTTGGCCCTCAAGGAGCTAGAAAGATGATGCTTGCAAAAGTAGTTGCAACTGAATGTGGGGAAAATTTCCTAAATATTACAATGTCAACCATCACATCAAAGGTAAAAATGTGAAGATCAATAATTATTTGTTCAAATATTTCTCCAACTCTTTTATCATGTTTGGTGAAATGTGTGTCTTATTGTGGTTGTAGTGGCATGGAGAAGCTAAAAAGTCTATCAAAGCTATATTTATAGCGCTAAGTAAATTTCTCCGTGTGTTATATATATAGAGAAGGTAAGCACTACAATTAGTAACATGGAAGAATTTTTTTTCTTATAATTTCTAGATCTATCTTTCATATTAAAAATTTGTGTTTGTAATTCACTAATTCATGTTTAACAGATTGACAGTATGTTGGGTCTGAGAAATATAGAACATGAGACCATGTGTAGAATTAAAAATTTGTTTTTGCTAAATTAGGATGGATTGAAAACAAAAGAGAAAGAGAGGGTATTAGTTCTTACTACCGCTAATAGACTATTTGATCTTGATGAAGCTGTCATTCAAAGGATTCCTTGAAGGTATCTAGTTTTACTTTATGAAAATGATCTCAACAAGTTCCATTAAGTGACTTCTCACTAAGATATAAATTAATGTTGTTGATTTTCTTTCACTCAAAAATCTTATAAAGGAACGTACTTTTTCATTGTTAATGATTTTTATGCTTGATTGGCCTTGTAGAGTAATGTTAAGCAGGCCAAATGACTAAAACAAGGAAAAAATATTAAAGAAAATACTAGAAAAGGAGGAATTGGCTCTAGATGTGGATTTTGAAGTAATTGTAGCTATGACAAATGGGTATTCTGGATGTGATCTCAAGGTAGTGCCATTCAAGTTTTATTTTTCTTGACAAAAATAATTTAAGATGTTAAATAGTTAAAGTTGTCTTACTTTTTCCAGGCTTAATTTTCTACATCTAGTCAAAGTAAGGGTGGCCTCATATGTGTAGACCATGACTCTTGAATTGAAACATGCTAAAAAAATTAAGAGCTAAAAAAATGTGGAGCTAAAATCTTAGAACAGGTCTGTATATATGAAATATAATATTATTAGTACAAAATAGCTAGTTTTAAATCTCTAATTTATATGGCAATTAGTATCTACTTAAAAGGAACTTAGTGAAACCAAAAGCCAAAAAAACCATTCGTCTCTAGAAAAAGTATCTAATTTCCTAAAATGGTTGTGATTATGGAAAATGGTAGAGAAAATAATTCTCTATAAGTTGCATATAGCTTTGGTGACACACAAAAAGTTCTCATTGAAATTATATTTTGTCACATGTAGAGTTAAAATAGAAAAACCATTGTTGCTACAAAATCGATAAAAATCACTATGGATAAAAATTTAATGCTCCACTCAAGACAAATAAATCTTGATCTAAAAAACAAAACCACTTTGGACTTTGTCTCAAATGAAAGAGACTTCTTATTAACCGAAAAACTACTTATAAATGCCTCTCATCATTGACATTATATCTAGAATATTCTACAAAATTCTAATTTTTCTGAGCCATATTACATTACCAGGCTTCTACCTAGACTAAGAAATGAAATGAGCAATGAATTTTTTGAAAATGTAAGTTTCACAAAATATCAAATGGGCAATGAATTTATTGAAATAAGCGCATGCTTAATCTGACCATGGCTAGAAAATTCAGCTAAAATAACAACAAAGAGAACAAGAAACTTGTTATGAGATTTTAGAAAACTAATAAATATTTTTTTTAACCAATATAATTCACTCCTTTATGGATTTTTAAGCCTTGAGAAGGGAAAAAATTATGATGCAACTGGAAAAAGGGAAATTCTATGAAGCTTTTGATCTACATATCATAAGAATAGTAAATGAGTTACTAACCCTAATTATAATTATATACACGAAAAGAACCTATAGATTTATCATACCTGAGAAGCACTCAAAAGGGTTTAGTAGTGGACCATTTGAACATGTAGAGCTCACCAAGGAAGGAATTCAAGGATCAAAGTCTAGTGATGTCTACTCTCAATAGCGTACAAGGAAATTGAGTAGGAGAAATAAGTCACTCTTGAACCATATTGAGGAGTCTATCAAGAAGCCCTTTTCATAACTAAACTAGTAGTCCTTTGTATTAGAGCCAAAGCTAGATGTATGTGTAGTTCTTCCAATTGAGTGAAACATATTTACCCAAGAACCATCAATAGACATAACAACATACCAAAGCATGGAGAACTGTAGCTTGAAGGAGGAAACTGAAGAAATAATCCACACTCAAATTCTGAATGCCTAATGAAATAATGACGAGCATGATTTTCTTTTTATGATATTATGAACCAAAGTTTGTCAAAATTTTGACCAACTTGGGAAAAAAAACAAACAAACATATATATATATATATATATATATATAACAACTCTCTTGAGGAGTTGGTCAAAAATTTAGGTTGAAATTTGACCTCTAATATACTATGGTACTTGTAGTTTTACCACATCCTTGTGTAACTCTATCTAATAATGTACATCATCAACATTTGGACTTTTGTATGGCATCAAGTCTTGAAGATTGAAGATGGGGGAGATAGACATGCCTTTGGATAATTCAAATTTATATGCATTGCAACATACTTTTCCAACACCTTACATGGTCTAATCCTCTTCATTTGAAGTTTACTTGGGACACCTTTTTTCAACTTGGAATTATTCAGAAACACCATTACCAAGTCTCCTACCTAAAACCATTGCTCTCTTCTTCCCTCATCTTTCTTCTGTTTCAACCTTTGAGTAAGCTCCATCAATGTTTGTTTCACTTGCTCATGAATCTCTTTCATGCATTGGAAAAAATTATTGGCTTGCCCACTAATTTTGTCATGTCCTAGTAGTTCCCTAAGCTCCATAATGCCCCTTGGATATGACCCATAGACTATTTGGAAAGGACTCAACCCTTTTGTTCTATTTTTACTATCATTTTAGGAAAAATTTGCTTGAGGAATAACTTGATCCCATCCTTTCCTGTACTCCTTAGTTAAAAACCTTAGTAGGTTGCCAAAAAATGTATTAATTACTTCTATTTACCCATCTATTTTGGGGTGATAGGTAGAATTTCGAGCCAAATTAGTGCCTAACCTCTTCCAAAGTGTCTACCAAAAATGCCCATGAACTTGACATCTCTGTCTACAACAATACTCATTGGAAAACCATGTATCCTCACTATCTCCTTGAAGAAAAGGTGAGATATATGAATAGAATCATGTATGGTTTTGTAGGGTATAAAATGGCTCATCTTGATAAACTTATCAACCAAAACAAATACACTATCAAATCATATCTCTATTCTAGGTAGGCTAGCTATGAAATCCATAGTAATGCAGTCCCAAGGACTATGTGGAATGGGTAATGGATGATAGAGTCCTACATTAGATGAAGTGACTTTAGCTTTTTAGCATATCACACACTCTTCCACATACCTTCTTACATCCCTCTACATTTTGGGCCAATAGTAGAACCTTTTTACTAGATCTAGGGTCTTATTGAGACCAAAATCACTACTCATACTCCCATTATGTTTTTCTAGACTAAGGTTTTCCCTTATAGATCCTCTTGGTACACATAATTGTTACCCTTTAAACAAAAATCATTTTTTAAAGTAAATTTAAAAAATTGGCTATGAAATTGGTTTTCAAAATTGCTACACACCTTATATGCCTCTACAAAATCAACATCTTCTCCAAAAAAGTTTTTGAATTCCTCAATCCCTATACTCTACAATTTGACCTCTTTAATAGTCAATAGCCTTCTACTTAAGGCATCAAGCACCTTGTCATTGAGCCCCCTCTTATGCTTTATAGTAAATATATAGGATTTCAAGAATTCCATCCATTTGATATGCCTAAGGCTAAGCTTCTCTTGTGTATTTATGAAACTAAGTGCCTGATTGTCATTATAGAAAAAAAATTCCTTTGGTAGTATATAGTGCCTCCATTTCTTGAGGACTAGAACTAGAACCAATGCATATTAGTCTAAAGTCATAGGTAGAATACCTTGTCTTTGCCTCATTGATCCTCTCACTAAAAAATGTTATAGGCCTCCCCTCTTGGCTTAACATTGCTCCAATCGCAATGTTACTTGCATCATATTCCATAATGAAAAACTTTTCAAAACTTGGAAAAACCAATATATATTGGTTGAGTGGCTACTTCCTTCTTTAATCTTTCAAAAATCTAATCTACTACCTTTGTGCATACAATTTTTTTCTTCATGCCTCCTTTTATTGTATCATTCATAAGAGCACAAATTTCACTGAATCTCCTCATAAATTTTCTATAAAATTGGGCAAACCCATGGAAACTCCTCACTTTAGTAATAATCCTAAGAGTAGGCCAGCTTAGGATTGCCTCCACCTTACTCATGTCCATTTTCAAATTTCCTTGTGAAACTACAAAGCCCAAGTACACAAGTTTCTCCTTCATCAACTCACTCTTCTCAAGGTTTATGGTCAACTTCTCCTCTTTTAGGCTCCTCAACAAAATTTCCAAGTATTTCATATGCTCTTCTTTTTTCTTACTAAATATTAGGATGTCATCCAAATATACTACCACAAACATACTTATGTAATCTTTTAGGACTTCATTCATTACCCTTATGAATGTCCTTGGTGCATTGGTAAGATCAAATGACATTACCAACCACTCATAGAATTCTTCATTGTTTTAAAATAGTATTTCCATTCATCACTCTCTTTCATCCTTATTTGGTAATATCCACTCTTAAGATCAATTTTTGAAAATCATCTAGCTTCACCAAGATAGTCCATTAAGTCTTCTATCCTAGGAATAGGAAACCTATATCTTATTGTTATCCTATTCATTTCCCTAGAATCTATACACATTATCCACTTACCTTTATTTTTAGGAGATAGGACAATTTGACCAACACATAGGCTTATGCTTTTCCTGATCAACCCTTGTTTAAGAAGCTCCTAGACTTGCCTTATAATCTCCTTTTTTTCTCAAGTGTCATCTTGTATGAAACTTTATTTGGCAAAGATGCACTTGGTATGAAGTCACTATGATGACTTATATCTCTCTTTGGGGGTAATTTAGGTGGTTCTCCATCACATATAATGTCTTTAAACTAATCTAACAACTATTGTACTTCTATAGGTATAGGTGTTTTTTTTGGTGACTCCTCCTCCTTTGGCTTCACTATGATTACATTAAAAAATTCGTTCTCCCTATTTCAAATCCTTTAAGAATTATTTTCCACTCACAAAGAGTGTATTGGTTTCTAAAATTTCCACAATGTCCTCTTCTAGAAATGATTGTATCTTATAAGTAATTCCATTCTTCTTGAATGATCACTTGTTCTTCTTACCATGCATGATGGATTGCTTCCCTATCAGACTACCATGTTCTCCCAAACAATAGATGAGGTGTATCCATTGGTAAGACATCATAGTGTATCTTGTCCTAATACTTGCCTATGGAAAAATCAACCCATACTTTCTCATTAACTAGTATGTTCTACCCCTTGTTCAACAAAGTAACCTTGTAAGGACACACATGTAGTATTTTGGTAATTTTTAACTTTTGGGCTACCTCTTCTAATATAAAATTATCAATGGAGCTTGAGTCAAAAATGACAATTGCCCAAAATCTTGTATTTTACTCTAAAGAGAGCCCTCCTTTTCTTATGCCCATCCTTAATAGATTCTTTTGTAAACACTCTACTAAAAAATGAATTATCACCTTTCTCTAAGTCCAAGCTTACCTCTAAATTTTTATAGCCCTCTTCTTGAATTATCACCTTTCTCTTGTGAAGATGATGGCTTGTTAGGACATCTGTAGGCAGGGTGGCCTAATTATCCATATTTGTAACACTTCATAGAAGAAAAGTGTAGAATTCTCCCAAATCCACTTGATCTTCCTCTTCCACCACTAGAAAAACCTCTACCTCTACCATAGTCTCCTCTATTAGTGGAGTCATGGATTTTCTCACTTGATTTAGAGTCTCCTTGGCCTTTTTTCTCATTATATCTTCCACTAGAACCTCCTCTATGTCCACCTTTGTAATATCTACCTATTCCTCTACCCTTGTTACTAGTTTGTTGTTTCTTATTTAGTTTTTCTTTTAGTTTAAGAGCCATTTGAGAGCAACTATGTAGTGTTGTAAGGGAAAAGAGGCTCAAATCCTCCTGTATGTTTCATTTAAGGCCACTCAAATACCTAGCCACCTTAATGCTCTCAAATTATTGTATTCTAGCCCTAAGGCTTAATTTTTTAAACTCCTCTATATAGGAAGACACATATAGGTCTCTTGGCCTCAAGTTTTGTCTTTTCTTATGCAACTAGATATCATAATCCTTTGGTAGCTAATTCTCTTTTATCTTGGCTACCATAGTCTTCCAATTTGTTATAGGCTTCTTATTTTCCTTTTCTCTTTCTTCCTGAAAGAACTTCTACCAAGTTAATATATGTCCCCTCAATCTTGACTTCCTTATCTTTACTCTTTGGGCCTGTAAAATATCATCACATTCAAAGTGATTTCCCATGCCTTCAATCTAGTTCATATCTGCCTCTACATCCATTTTGCCTCTGTAAATTGGTATGCCTTCTAATTCTTTTCCACTTAGTTCCTTCAAGGCTTTGAGGAAAGGTTCTTCTATTAATGGAGGATATATTGTGGATGTTATTTCATCTTCTTCTTTTTCCTTTCCTTTTTATTTCTCTCCTTCTGATTGCTCTTTCATTTTGCCTATAGTTTCTACCATTTGTTCCAATTTTTGCTTCTTCTCTTCCTGCTCTATCAAATTCCTTGCCAATTCTTCATTGTTCACCATGATTTTTTGACCTATGGATTTTTCTTCCACTGACATCCACTACTCGGTTCCCAAGCCATTCAATGGCTCTGATATCACTTTAATGGGGAGTTTCTCTTTCATAGAATCTTATTTCTCTATCCAAGGATTCTACTTAGCCTTCCTAGGGTCCTTTCTTGATACCCTACTTTAAAGGATCTATTTTTAGTCCTCTCCAACCTAGAAACTCACTTAGATCAATTCAAGTTACTCTCGTAACCCTACAAACCCCATATGTGCAACTTTGTGCTTAATAAGAAGACACACTCACCAAGGGTTATCAACAAGGAAAATGAGTGTTTTGACCACCCTCAAAATTTTCTTGATCATTTTCCAACCATTCTTCACCATCTTTCAAAGTCTTAGCCTTCAAAAACATAATCTTTCTCTATTAGGCCTTGTAGCCCCATGAGCCCCAATTAAGCCTCCTACAAAGAAGGAAAATGGATTAACTCCAAAAATCACTTAACAATCCCCTATTAAATCTTCTATAATTTTTCTCATATCAACCTAGACTCAAGGATTCTCTAGGTTTTAGCGCTCCAAAGTGTCAGTACTATACTTTTCCAAAGAACCCTATTTTTGAGGCTTTCTAGGGAAATGACAACAACTCGGTGTGTTAGATGCTAGATATTCTTATTAGATATTATCCTTCAATTTTTTGACACTTGACTCAACCCTTTATCATTTCCTAAGAAATATTGGCTCATGCCAATCAAGAAAACTCCATTAGTCTAACCTACAAGTGTTCTATTTCCTTGCCAAACTACTCTAGGCTTGCCAAGGGATCACTTGAAAAAACACCAAAATTGATCACACAACCAAAAAAATGCATAGTTACAAAATTTTAGAAGGATACTTTTTGAATCCAAAAGTACATTCATTTTTAACCATGGGAATCCAAGTTAAAGTCATTCTTGTTCAGGCTACTATGTATAGACTAGTCAAAAAAGCAAAACTAAATCATTTCTAAAACCTATCAAGATTTATCCAACTTCCTCAAAAACTATGCATATAGTAATTAAATTTTTTTAAGAAGACAATCCATGAAAAAAAATCAAAGGATCAATCCAAAATAATAGGTCTCACACCAAACATGACATTTTCATGTTAATAATATGCTCCTTACTCATGAACAATTTGTACAAGAAAATTACCAACCTCTCAAAATAGAATGGTTTGTTCTTATATAATTCATTCCTATATTCTATGAACCTCAAGTGAAATATCAGTCCTATGTAGTGCTTTCTCCTAAAATTGTGGAAAAGTTTTCATGAGCAACTTTTGCAATTTTTGTAAAGGTGACCTTTTAACAGCTCAAACATATCTAGTTTAACTCAAATACATACAGTTTGATCCAAAAACACCTATGGACCACATTTTAACACCTATCCCTCAATTTTTAGGTATTTTTCAACATTTACCATAGTTGATCCTATTAGGACCTTATAGCATTAACTTAGTCTTAACAACTAGATCACAAGAAAAACTTGCACTCTACCTTTTACACACTCTCTAAACACACCATAGAACTTTATGATGAGTCCTTATTTGGTCAATGATTGGATAGTCCATTTAAAAGCCAAATTTCCTATTAGGGTTTTCCTTTCCCTAAGGTGCTCCTACACCAAGGAGTCTACCAAACCATTTATTGTAATAGAGGTTGAATCAAAATCAAAGAAATGAGATTTATGGACTATGTACATTGATGGAGCATGCTATAAAGATGGATCTAGAACATTTATTCTTTTGATTTCTCCTAATGGGATTACTTATAATTTTTCTTTCACCTTGACTTTCCCATGTATCAATAATGTTGCAGAATATGGGGCCTTGCTATTAGGTTTGAGTTTAGCCTATAAACATGGAATTAAGTGTTTACATGTAATTGGTGATTTTGAATGTGTTGCTTCTTAAGTGAAATAAATCTATGTCTCTATCAACAAAAGGTTAAGGAAATATAGAAATATTGTATGGGATATGATAGAGAACTTTGATGCATTTGGGATATCTTGGGTGGGAAGAAGTAACAACAAGATAGTCAATTTATTAGTAAACATTTCTTTAAAGCCTGATGATGTCACATTTGTGGCATATCAAAAGTAGAAATGTAGACCAAACCAATTTTCCCTTATAACATTAAGAACTAGCAAGTCTTTTAAGATGATAGAGACATTTTGAGATTCCTAAATTATGAAGACCAGTTATGGGGTCAAGAAATTGATTGGTTTGCATTGGTTGAAAAAATAGAAGGTAAGGATACTATTTTTGGAAAAGAAGTGGTTTACCTTAAAACAAACAAAATTTTCAAAGGACTAGTGACCTTGGAAACTATTTTTGATCATCATGATAGATCCAAGCTAAATGCTAAGGAACATGATGCTAAATATTTAGAGGAGATTAATATTGGGACTGAGGATGCACCAAAAAAGGTATATATTGGTAAGAGATTATCTCTTAGAGTGAGAAAGGTCCTAATTAACTTGTTAAGAAAGTAAAAACATGTGTTTTCTTGGTCTTATGATGACTTAAAGGCCTATACAGAAGATTTATTTCAGCATGAGATCCCACTAAAGGAAGGTGCCAAATCTTTTAGGAAGAAACACGAGCCTATTAATTCAACTTTGGCACTAAAAATGCAAGAAAAATTAATGAATTTGAGGGATATTGGAACTATAAAGCCAACAAGGCATTCTTCTTGGGTATCTAATCTTGTCCTTGTTAGGAAGGAGAATGAAGCTACAATACTATGTTTTAATTTCAAAAACTTAAATATTTCTTCATTAAAGATTAATTATGGCTTACCCAATATGGAGCCCATGTTGCAAAGAGTTATTGGGTGAGAATTAATATCAATGATGGATGGTTTGGCATAATATAACCAAGTTTTTTCAAAGAATTTTAATGGTGTAAGACTTCTTTTACAACACCTTGGGAAACATGTGTATATAGAAGAATGTCATTTGGTTTAATGAATGCTCATGCTAATTTCAATAGAGCCATGGATGTGGCTTTGTAGAGTTTATAGATAAATTATTAGTAGTATACCAGAATGACTTGATAGCATATTTAAATAAAGAGGATGATTACTGCATACATATTGAGAAGGTGTTAGTCAGGGCTTTGGAATATGGCATTTCTTTAAATCCAACGAAGTGTGCTTTTGGATTTAGTAAAGGTAAACTCTTCAGGCATATTATTGGAGAACAAGGAGTGAGGATATATCATGAGAGGGTGGAATCCATTGAAAAAATTCAAAAGCCAAATAATGTGAAAGGAATTTATGGTGCAAGGAGGGAGTGAACAACTAGGACCAAAGGCACACCTAACTATCCAAACACCTTGGTAAGTATACACAATGGAAGAAAACATACAGAGAACAATGCAAAGGAGGGAGAGAGAGAGCGAGAGAGAGAGAGAGAGAGAGAGAGAGAGAGAGAGAGAGAGAGAGAGAACTTTTATTGGTTCATGAAATTATTGTAATACATGTACAACTGTAAGGCATTTTTGGCTATGGCTAGATACAAAATATAACTTCAAGATCCATGGTCCAACTTCATAATTTTGGAGTGAGAGTTCCAAGGGTTGCTTGCACTACTCCTTAAGAGACATATCTTATCTCTTCTAGGCACCTAGTTCACTTAGATCCCTGATTGGTTAGCTGATTAACTAACATCAATCCAAACTCCTCTCTAGGAGTTTGATCCTTTGTGCTTACCCTCAAAAGACTAACACACTTAATTTAGTACTCTTCTCCACACACACTTAGAGGGTTCTAAGTGAAACTTTCTCTCCAACTTCATCCTTCATTGCAAGGTCATCCAACATCATGAGATAACTCTATTTTCTTCCATATTTGCTCATTTGGAAAGATCCTTAGACCTCTTCCTTAACGATTTCAAGATTTTTGTCTCAAAGAAGCCTAATTAGGCCTAGTTCCAATTAGCCTTGGTAATCCACTAATCTCTCTTTCATGAAAAAAATCTCCAAACAACCTAGTTAAAAAAATCTAGATTTGAATATCATTTTGGGTTCCCTAAAATATTTTTTAGGTATTGAAACCCTAAGTTGTTCGTATAGGTGATTCCTATTATGTAGGTCAAATATGATTAAAAGTTCTATTTCCTAGGACTAGACCACAAACTTATCTATAAACTTATCTAAATGGATTGGTAAGACCTCAATCTCTAT
This sequence comes from Cupressus sempervirens, assembly GCA_028749045.1. Taxonomy (NCBI): domain Eukaryota; kingdom Viridiplantae; phylum Streptophyta; class Pinopsida; order Cupressales; family Cupressaceae; genus Cupressus; species Cupressus sempervirens. The sequence goes on from CM053785.1 coordinate 739,573,286, forward strand.
GATATGTCAAGATATGACTATTTGATTCCTAGAAAAAAAAAATTCATACATCCCTTTCATTCCCTACACCAAACGGTTGGATTCAACACTATCAAACCTCTAGTTGAGTATTCCTAGCTCACCTAGGACTAGAGCTTAAAAATAGTAGCACAAATCCTCTAGAATCCTACCTTGCTATACATAATTTAAAATGGCTCTACACTAAGGTTCATCCAAATTTATAAAGTTTCAAGGGTTGAATCTTAAGTGGGAGTCATGAAAACCAAAACTATCTTCTCAAGACCAACACATTGTCAAAACTAAAAACAATGTATTTAACCCCCCAGAAATACTCTAAGAAACTTATTTATTGAATGAAAAAATATTTTAAAAAAACATACAATACTATTCAATCACCAAGTTGAGTGTTTCAATCCATTTTAAGACACTGTGATCACAAAACTAGAAAAGTTATTGTAACACTATTCAAAATTCTATTTCACACACAATTAATACAATGTATCACTCCTCCGTATAGCAAGATTCAAGTCTTGCCTAATATACGATGCCATCTCCATCATTCTATGGCCTCGTAGTCAAAAATGATCTCCTAGACTTTAGGGAATCTGAGGGTGACAATATTGCATGTAATTTTTGCAATTTTTGCCAATGTTGTCATGACAACATTTTAGGAACATTTGGAAACTTCTTGATAATCCATGATCCTATTCCTTAGGAGCTCTATCCTCATGAGATTATAAGGAAACAACTAGATTAAATGAATATAAGGCATCATAATAACAACCTTAACAATAATTTATGTGCCTAAGACCCATGAAAGACTCCATCTCACTAATTCTTCAACACACTTAAGAAATTGAAATAAAAACTAACAAAGGCTATTTGTGTGACTTTATTCCTAATGACTATCTCACTTCGCCAACAATGCAAATGAACTTCTAAGGCCTAAAAAAAAAAGAACCTATGATCCTGACTTGGCTAGAGTCAAGTACAAGCCAACAATCATCCAAACAATTGATGTTTCCTTGGTGTGCTCTTGCACCATCCTCACCAAAATGAAAAGATCAATCCATCCTTGGATTGAGGATATTTGGATCAGTCCCCAACTTTTTGAACTTTGATTCCTTTATCCATACTACATTAGCATCCATATTTCCATGCTTCTATACCAAGTGTTCCTTGTATTCCCTTGTTCTAGTCTTCTTGTAGACTCTTGTGTCTAGTATGTTGTCTAGTCCTGAAGTTGTAGTAGTAGGTAAATGGAGATCCTCTACATCTTTTACCACTTCATGAAAATTCTGGTCCACTTCTTGCTATGGTCCTTTGTAATGGAATAAGTCTACAATGTTGAAGATTGGTGACGTTCCACTATCTTTTGGTAGTTCAACCTTGAATGCATTATTATTCCTCTTCATATGCAACTTGTGAGGGACTCCCTTCTTTAGTCTTGACTTGTTAAGATTTACCATGACTAAGTCACCAATATTGAACTCAACTACCCTTCTACTTTCATCCACCTTTGCCTTATGTTTCATGGCATTCTCTGTCAATGTTTTCATCATTGTTTCATGAACCTCTTTCATGGCATATGAAAAATCATTAGCATAACCACTTTTCTTCACTCCATAATTCAAATCTCTCAACTCATAGAAACCCCTAGGATTTATTCCATAAACTAACTCAAATGGACTCTTCCCTAGAGATCTATTTATGGTGTCATTGTAGGCATATTCAGCTTGTCCAATCTATTGATCCCATTGCTATCCATACTCCTTTATCAAGAATCTTAGAAGATTTCCAAGATTCCTATTAACAACCTCTATTTCACCATTAGTTTGGGGGTGCTAAGCTGATCCAAAGGATAAGATAGTGCCCAGTATTTGCCAAAGAGTCTTCCAAAAATGACTCATGCACTTAGTGTCCCTATCTGATACAATGCTGATAGGTAACCCATGGATTCTCACAATTTCTTTGAATAATAGGGAAGCTATGTGAGTGGTGTCACTACTAGTCTTTCATGGCACAAAGTGAGCCATTCTGCTAAACCTATCTACAACCACATACACACTATCCATGCCTCGTCTTATCTTGGGTAACCCAACTACTAAAATCCATGCTTAAACATTTCCATGGCCTAGTAGGGATTTGTAGTGGTTGGTAAAGACCAACATTGTAAAAGTGCCCTTAGCTTTTTGACATATGACACAACTTTCCACATACCTCCTAACATCAATATTCATTATAAGCCAATAGTAAAACCTTGAAACAACATCTTGGGCCTTAATGATCCCAAAATATCCATTGAAAGCTCCAATATTATTTTCTTGTATCAAATTATCTCTAATAGAGCCTCTAGGAACAAACAACTAATTCCCTTTGAATAAAAGATCACTTTGCAAAGTATATTCAACATACCTGCTATGAAAATAATTCTTTTATTCAACACATACCTTATATATGTAATAAAAGTCCTCATCATCTACATATAAGTCCTTGAAATGATCATCCCCCATGCTCTTTAGTTGAATTTCTTGGAGGGTGAGTGCCCTTCTAGACAATGCATCTGCAACCTTGTTTAGAAAACCCTTCTTGTTCTTGATATTGAAGGTATATTCTTATAGGTATTCAACCCATTTCATGTACTTTTGACTTAACTTTTCTTGTGAATTCAAGAAACTAAGTGCTTGATTGTCTGAATACACTATGAATTCCTTAGGAAGTAAATAATACCTCTACTTTTTTAGAGCTTGGACCAATTCATACATTTATAGGTCATAGGATGAGTATTTCCTCTTGGATTCACTCAACTTTTCAGAATGAAAAGCTACTAGTTTTCCCTCTTGGCTTAAAACAACCCCAATGGATACATTGTTGGCATCACACTCAATAGTGAAAAGCCTTTCAAATCTTGGTAATACTAAAATAGGTTGAGTATCTATCCTCTCCTTGAGTAACTCAAAGATCTTGTTTGCATGACCATTCCACACAAACTTGGTCTTCATTCCTCATTTGATAGTATCTAACATAGGAGCACAAATTGCACTAAACTATCTTATGAATTTCCTATAGTATTGTGCAAGACAATGAAAACTTCTTACCTTTGTTGTTGACTTTGGAGTAGGCCAATTCATCATAGCTTCAACTTTATTTGTATCCATTTTTAGTTGACCATGTGCTAGAACAAAACCAAGGTACATTAGCTCTATTTTGATGAACTCACACTTCTCCAAGTTAATCATCAATTTCTCCTCATGTAGCTTTTTGAAAACAATGTCAAGTTGTTCTATGTGTTCACTCTTTGTCTTGCTATAGATTAGTATATCATCTAGATACAATACTACAAACTTGCCTATGTAGTCCTTGAGAAATCCATTCATGAGTCTCATTAATGTGGAGGGGGAATTAGACAATCCATATGGCATGATAAGCCATTCATACAACCCCTCATTGGTCTTGATGTTTGTTTTCTAGTCATCTCATTTATGTATCGATATTTGGTGATAGCCACACTTCAAGTCTATCTTTCTATGGTACTTGGATTCATGTAGACAGTCCATTAGGTCTTTAGTCCTAGGAATATGGAACCTATACCTAATGGTTATCCTATTTATGGCTCTTGAATCTGTACAAAGCCTCCAAGTTCCTCCTTTCTTTGGTGCAAGTATAGTAGATACACACACAAACTAATACTCTTACTAACTAGGCCTTGGTTTAGGAGTTCGTGTATTTGTCTCTCTATTTCCTCATTTTGTCAAGGGGTCATCTTGTAGGCTACTTTTTTAGGTAGGGTAGCTCCTAGGATTAGGTCTATCCTATGGTTTATAGCTCTTTTAGTGGGTAAGGTTGATAGTTATCCATCACTTATGATACCTTGGTAAGATTTCAAGATACCTTGAATCTCTTTAGGTAATTCTACCCTCTTAGTCTCAACACCAATGCAAAACCTACAACTTCACTTTCTTCCATGGTTTATAGGAACTCCTTTTCACTCGCCATGAGCACATTTGAACTAGTTGTCTTTGCTTCATCATCTTCTATCAATGATTGTGTTTTGAAGGTCACATTGTCCTTCTTAAAGGTATATGAGTTTTTTCCTCCATCATGGATAGCTTTGTGATCAAATTGCCATGGTCTACCTAGAAGCAAATTACATGCATCCATAGGTAACACATCACATAGAACTTTATCTTTGTAACTTCCAATTGAGAACTCCACCGATTCTTTCTCATTTAATAAATATGTTGGACTTTGTTTAGCCATGTGACTTTACAAGGATTAGTGTGGGCTATCCTTATTAGTTTTAGCTTGTTGATTGCTTCCTCTAACACAATGTTGTTAGTAGACCCTAAGTCAATACTAACTCTACACACTTTTCTCATTATTTTGCACTTTATTCTAAATAAAGATCTTCTTTGGCTTGGCTCCTCCTTCACTAGCTTCTTGATAAAACTTCTCCTCATCATGATTTTCTCTCCTTCTTCAAAATTTAGTGGTACTTCAGCATGTTTTTCTGTTGTATTTGGCTCATCTTGAAATTTTTGATAAACCACCTTTCTCTAGAAATCTATAAGTGGGGTGCCTCATTTGATTATAATTGTAGCACTTCATATTAACAAACTAGTTGCCTCTTCCTCCTTGTCCACCACTTATTCCTCTAGAATTATAGTTTCTTTCTCTACCACCTCTACTTGAGCTTCCTTCTTATTGTTCACTTAATTTTACCTTGCCTTGAGTCCTTGAATCTGAGCTTTTTCCACCATAGCCACCTCTTTGACCTATATTATCCTTTCTCTCAACTTTACTTTTAGAGGTTTCTTGCTTCCTCTTGCTTTTCTCTTCAATCTTCAAGGCCATTTGATAACATTTCCTAATGGTTTTGAATTTTACTAGGCTCATCTCTTCTTAAATAGACCATTTGAGGCCATTCAAGTACCTTGCAAGCTTAATGCTTTCCTCTTCAACTACCTTGGACATCAAACACAATTTTTGAAATTCCTTGGTATATGTTCGGACGTCCAAATCTTTCTATCAAAGATTTTGTCTCCTCCGATGAAGATGAACTTCATAGTCATTAGTTAGGTAGGTCTACTTCACCTTGGTTACCATGCCCTTCCATGTAACTATAATACCTTTCCCATCCTTCTCTCTTTTAGTTTGCACAAACTTACACCAAGCAAGAGCTAAACCTCTTAATCTAGACTTAGCCACCATAACTTTTTGTGCCTTAGAGATAACATCACATTCAAAATGGTTCTCAATATTGTCACTCTAGTACATAATTGAATCTAGATCCATTTCTCCACTAAATAGTAGTACTCCTAAAGCTTTGCCACTGAATACTTTTAATGCCTTTAATAATGGCTCTTCAAGAAGAACAAGGTCAGGGGTTGGTGCTTCTTCTTCCAACTCTAGTTCCTTCTCCCTTTCATCTTTTTCTTCCTTTAGGTCAGTCTTCACTTTGATCCTATCAACTTTTTCTTGGACTTCACCCAAGAGTTGCTCCATTTCAACTATTATTTCCCTTGGTGACTTGTTATTTTCTTCTTGTTCTTCAATGTTCTTGGATAACTCAAAGTTATTCACCATGGTTGTGTCTTCTAATTTTCCACTTGGTGTATTATCTCCCACTAATTCTATAGGCTGCAACATCCACCACAAGTTTGATCAAACTTGACTCTAATACCAATATGGTGTCAGATTTTAAAGGGTTTCTTGTACTACTCCTTAAGAGACCTAGCTTGTCTCTTCTAGGCACCAAGTCCACTTAGTTCCTTGATTGTTTAGTTGATTAACTAACATCAATCCAAACTCCTCTCCAAGAGTTTGATCCTTTGTGATTACCCTCAAATGACTAAGATACTTAATTTAGTACTCTTCTCCACACATACTTAGAGGGTTCTAAGTGCAACTTGCTCTCCAACTTCATCCTTAATTGTAGGGTCATCCAACATCATCATATCACTCAATTTTCTTCAACATGTGTCCATTTGGAAAGATCTTTACACCTCTTCCTTAACAATTTCAAGTTCTTGTCTCAAAGAAGCCTAATTAGGCCTAGTTCCAATTAGCCCTAGTAATTCACTAATCTCGCTTTATTACCAAAACTCTCTGAAAAAATGGTTTAAAAAATCCAAATTTGAACACCCTATTGGATTCCCTAAAAGATTTTGTAGGTCTTGAAACCAGAAGTTGTTCATATAGGTGATTCCTATTATGTAGGTCAAATAGGACTAAAAGGCCTATTTCCTAGGACTAGACCACAAACTTATTTGGAAACTTATCTAAATGGATTAGTAAGACCTCAATCTCTAGGATATATCAAGATATGACTATCTCCCTCCTATAACTATACTTTTTCTATAAAACCATTTGACTTAGCATTGTTGAACCTCTAAGAAGGCATTCTTATCTTGCCTAGTGCTTGATTTTAAAAATAGTAGCACAACTCCTCTAGACTCCTAACTTTCTATACATCACGTACAATGGCTACAGTCTAATATTTATCCACATTTACAAAGTTCCAAGGGTTGAATCTTAAGTGGGAGCCATGAAAACAAAAAATGTCTTCTTAAGACCAACACACTATGAAAACTAAAGATTGCCCCTTAGACTTCCTACTGAAACCATCAACCGTCCCAACAAATACTTCTCTAATTCAATAGAAATCAGCATCAACACCATCTCTAAGTATCCATGAGCACCTATAACCAATCAATCCATGCCACTCCAAATGCAACATAACAATATCATGAAGTATCTAGCTTATAACTAGTATACTCAATACCAAGAAACTAAACCAAGATCATTGTAAAAGTTCCAACCATGGCCTCAGGAACATAAACATGACAACATGATCTAAACCATCTCAACCAAAGAGATAACATGCTCCATATGAACATACTATAACATTTCAAAACTCAAAATGTGTATCAAGAGTATACCATGACATAATAATAAAACCATCCTCATACCAAGGATAACATGTCAAATGAAAACATAAAACACACATTTACCAAGAACCTTGTGAGTCCTCAAGATGCAACCATCTCCATACACCATGAAGAAACCCATCCCCACATACAATGAAGAACCATCTTCACACACCATGAAGATAACCAAGAACTCCATGAGTCTTCAAGATCTAACTATCTTCACACACCATAAAGATAACCAAGTATTCCATGCAAATGTCAGAGATGCTTCTATAGAAATAGGATCTAAGACAAATCTCCAACATCTACAAACACTCAATAAACATATCAATGCCAAAAACTCCCACTCAATAGTGGTACCAAGTCACCCATGGCATCATAAAATCCATCTCCTACATGAAGATCCTCTAGGTCTACACTCACACAACCAAAGTGTTAGTACCAAGTGAGACCAAGATTTCTCAACTAAGAAGATACAAATCTAACTAGGAACTAATCCTACACTATCACCTCATCACTACCACAAGCTCCTGCTAAACTATGTATTGAAGCTATCCATGAAATCATGATGAAAAAACCATCCTCTAACTATGAGAATCAACCAAGGAATCAAATCATCAAAGAACTAAAAGTGCACATCATGAGCTCCTAAAAAAAAAACCAATTAACCATGATCCTCAACCAAAAAGATATACCACCATAACCAAATAGGAATCCAAACTAGTAAACATCAAGGATATACCTACATATCCAATCATGCCATGCCAATATCTATGGCACCATGATCACATCCATGAACAGAGCAACTAACACTCAAAGTTTCCAACTTGTCAGCATAAAATAGTCAACCATAATCATTCACCATGACTGTACCTAGTAACAAGATCTCATCCCTTCTACATAAAAAAAAATCAGCAAATCATGTGACTTAGGGCATAGACAACCCAAATCCAAGCCACAAATCTGAATATGCATCAATAATGAAAGATCAATGGGCAAAGACAACCCATAACCAAGCTATAAATGTAACCTATAAGTATAGATCACTTACAACACTGCACAACCTATAGACCCAACAAGCCATCATACATATCCAAATCAAAATACTAATAATCATATCATCATGAGACCAATCTGAAATATGAACTAAGTATACAATGACATCGAATCTTAAATCTCCAAAATATACAATGTCATAAACTCATAATGTTACCATAGTCAATATATATCATAAACTATTTAGATAAATATATCACCAAATAAATCATGCCAAACCTATACCAAATTTGAACCAATGTGTAGAGCTCTCTAAGAGCTTTTCATTGACTACTCGAAGCGCAAAATCTGACTCTATATGCCCAAGTTATGCCCTAATTTATGCTCAAAATAAATAACATCTAACTTTAGGGTTCTTAAAACCTAACAAAGTTTCAAAATTATAGAACAAAACTTACAGCATGCTGTAGTGCTCTGAATTAGCTTTCTGATGCCTACAAGAACTCTAAAATTTGATATCTTGAGAGAAAGTTATGGTTGTTTTACTAAGATGGTCTTTTTACCATTTTCACTGCGATTTTAAAATTTTTTTGTGACAAAACTTCTGATGGGATTAAATTTGATAGCCATCATGGGCTAAAATTGAAAACCTATTTCATTTCCTCTAAAAATGGCCAAACTAGGGAATATTGCATATCAAAATTTATGGAAACATTGACTTGGATCCAATGGTGAGGTCTATTTTTACCTAAGAGGTCATTTCTGCAAGCTCCCCCTAAAACCCTCATTTAAATGAAACATCCAAAAAAAAAATTTGTCCAACAATTTCACATGCACAAAATCTACCAACATCTCATCATAAAAGAAAACCTAAAACCCTTAGATCTACAACGAAAACTCATATATCTTGCCCTTTCTTTTATCCTCTCATTCATTCTCATGGATTCAATCTAGGGTTACAATAATAAAACCATAGCTCTGATACCACTTGTAGGGAAACTTGGTAATAAAGAATGTAGCTATTTCCACATAACCCATAATAGATCTAAAATGAACACAAAATTAAATTCCACATGCAAGAGAATAGAAAACATACCCACAAAAATTATGACACAAGATATACCCTAGGAAACCCTCATTGAGGGAAAAACTTGGCCTCCAAAAGCATCAATCACCATGTATTATTCAACAAAAAAATACCATTGCAATACAACTATGGAAGCCTTCAAAGCCATAGCCACAACTAAGAAAACTATGCATGAATCCACACATCCCATGCCATGCTTCCAACCATCACAAATGCTCACTTGGCTAACCTGTCAAGCCTTGTTCCACTCAACTCTTGCCTTTTATCTTCTCACTTGTCACTTTCTCACACACAACAACTACCCTTGTGACTACTTATAAAGTAGCAAGTCCCTAAAAACCACCAAGTGGTATTACATAAACCATGTGCTAAAATCATGTGTTACCTAACTCATTGACCTCACATTTGATATTGGGCATTTAATTATTTTCCCCAGTATTGAATAATTACATAAAATATTATCACAATGTTACAATACAACTCATCAAAAATATCCCATGGGAATCTTTACATGTTTCATGTCCATCTAAGTGCAACATTACATAATAAAATAAAATAATAAAATTTAAGCAATATTGTGCAATGTGTGCAACACCCATTATCTCAACAATCTCCCACTTGTTCTATACATTGCATAGGATTAATCCGTAGCCACATAAATGAACAAGGGAATAATACCTCCCAACACATCCACCATCATGGATCAAAGTACACCAAGTGCTCCATCCTAGTAAATGCAAAAAAATCAAAGTATCGATTATCTCAAACATGAATGAGGCCACCTCCTATTATGCCACTACCACTAGACATGCATAGAAGCCATCCAAAGAGAAAGCCACCCAACCTATCACATTAGAAGATCATAAAATCATGTACCAAATAAAATCCCAAGCACAAAACCTGATCCAAAGGTAATCAAATGTATCTGTAGTTGTCAAAATATCCATAGGTGAAATAGCACTCACAGCAAGTGCCAAACCCATCCAACTATCCATTCCTTTAAAGAAATACCAAGTGAGTCTCACATTATCAACATATCAAATATGTAACCTACAATCACAAGCCTCAAGAGAAATACTTACCACATATATACCAAAAAGCTCCCACTACAAAGGACAATGTCAAATCTATAACCAATCCACTCACAACATCTCAAAGAAGTGAATCCATGTAGTATCAAGGGCATTCATAACACATAAAATGATAACCTGCAAGAACAACTCTCATAACAAGTCTCCAATAGTCTCCCAAGTTCTCCACAACCAACAGAGGAAAGAGATAAAGGAATAAACATGTCATCTCTCACATGACATACATGAGCACAAACCAGTGATCACAATCTCTAACCAATCTCAAATCCAATGTAAGTGAAACCAAACGTCTAGGAAGATAACCAAGACCAAAGAGAAATCATACAAATGATAACTTGTATCATGTCCTTCTACACACACCTTTAGATGTAAACTGTGAAAGTATGATCTCCTTTATAAAACCCAACAAGAAGCTACAACAACACCCAAACCATACCATATAACTAATCATGGATGTAAGCCTCTCACAAGAAGATCAACTTCATAAAAAATTCCTAATCCAAGGAATATGCCCAATATAAAACCATCTCCCAAGCATAATAATGTATACAAATGGAGATAAGCAATTCTAAACCATGTCTTCAAATGAACCCTCCAAAACTAACTCATGTACCATAGCTCAAGATCCATATCCATGAAAGACAAGCATAAATATAATGCACTTGAGAAAAATAATGGGCTCTATCTTTCAAGTAGCAAACCACCGAGTAGACCAAGAGTGGGGAATGAGAATTCTCATCAACATATCCAAGTCTCCAACCAAGACTCATCTAAGAACAATCTCCTCTCAAGTCCATATCAGGTGACTACCCATTGGACTTCCTATTGAAACAATCAACTATCCCAACAAATACTTCTTTAATCCAAGAGAAATCAGCATCACCACCATCTTTAAGTATCCATGAGAACTTATAACCAATCAATCCATGCCAACTCCAAATGCAACATAACAATATCATGAAGTATCCAGCTTCCAATTAGTGTACTCAATACCAAGAAACTAAACCAAGATCAATGTCAAAGTTCCAACCATGGCCTCAGGAACATAAACATGACAACATGATCTAAACCATCTCAACAAAAGAGATAACATGCTCCATATGAACATACTATAACATGTCAAAACTCTAAATGTGTATCAAGAGTATACCATGACATAATAATAAAACCATCCTCATACCAAGGATAACATGTCAAATGAAAACATAAAACACACATTTACGAAGAACCTTGTGAGTCCTCAAGATGCAACCATCTCCATACACCATGAAGAAACCCATCTCCACATACCATGAAAAACCATCTTCACACACCATAAAGATAACCAAGAACTCCACGAGTCCTCAAGATCTAACCATCTTCACACACCATGAAGATAACCAAGTGTACCATGCAAATGTCAGAGATGCTTTTGTAGCAATAAGATCTAAGACAAATCTCCAACATCTACAAACACTCAATAAATATACCAATGCCAAAAAATCCCATTCAATAGTGGTACCAAGTCACCCATGGCATCATAACATCCATCTCCTACATGAAGATCCTCTAGGTCTACACTCACACAACCAAAGTGTTAGTACCAAGTGAGACCAAGATCTCTGAACCAAGAAGATACAAATCTAACCAAGAACTAATCCTGCACTATCACCTCATCACTGCCACAAGCTCCCATTAAATCATGTATCCAAGCTATCCATAACATCATGATGAAAAATCCATCCTCTAACTATGAGAATCAACCAAGGGATCAAACCATCAAAAAACTCAAAGTGTACATCATGAGCTCCTCAAAAAGAAACCAAATAACCATGATCCTCAACCAAGAAGATATACCACCATAACCAAATAGGAATCCAAACTAGTGAACATCAAGGATGTACCTACATATCCAATCATGTCGTGCCAATATCTATGGCACCATGATCACATCGATGAATCGAGAAACTAACACTAAAAGTGCCCAACCTGATAGCATAAAATAGTCAACCCCAATCATCCACCATGCCTATCCCTGGTAACAAGATCTCATCCCTTCTACATGAAGAAAAATTAGCAAATCATGTGACTTAGGGCATAGACAACCCGAATTCAAGCCACCAATCTAAATATTTATCAATAATGAAAAATCAATGGGCAAAGACAACCCATAAACAAGCTATAAATGCAACCTATAAGTATAGACCACTTACAACACTACACAACTTGTAGACCCAACAAGCCATCATACATATCTAAATCAAAATACTGACAATCATATCATCATGAGACCAATTTGAAATATGAATTGAGTATATAGTGACATCAAATCTTAAATCTCCAAAATATACAATGTCATGAACTCATAATGTTACCATAGTCAATATATATCATAAACTATTTAGATAAATATATCACCAAATAAATCATGCCAAACTTGCACCAAATCTGAACCAATGTATAGAGCTCTCTAAGAGCTTTTTGTTGACTACTCAAAGTCCCAAATCTGACTTTGTATGCCCAAGTTATGCCCTAATTTATGCTCAAAATAAATAACATCTAACTTTAGGGCTCTTAAAACCTAAGAAAATGTCAAAATATGGTGCTTTGAATTAGCTTTTCAGTGCTTATAAGAACTCTAAAATATTATATCTTTTGAGAAAGTTATGGTTGTTTTACTAATACAATCTTTTTACCATTTTCACTATTATTTTTATATATTTTTTTGTGACAAAAATTTTGATGGGATTAAATTTGATAGCCATCATGGGCAATCGAAAACCTATTTCATTTCCTCTTAACATGGCCAAACTGGGGCATAATACATATCAAAATTTATGGAAACATTGACCCAGATCCAATGGTGAGGTTTGTTTTCACCTAAGAGGACATTTCTTCAAGCTCCCCTTAAAACCCTCATTTAAATTAAACATCCAAAAGATTCTTTTGTCCAACAATTTCACATGCTCAAAATCTACCAACATCCCATCATAAAAGTAAACCTAAAACCCTTAGATCTACAATAAAAACTCATATATCTTGCCCTTTCTTTTATCCTCTCATGCATTCCCATGGATTCAATCTAGGGTTAGAATAATAAAACCATAGCTTTGATACCACTTGTAGGGAAACTTAGCAATAAAAAATGTTACCATTTTCACATAACCCATAATAGACCTAAAATAAACATAGAATTGAAATCCACATGCAAGAGAATAGACAACATATCCACAAAAATTGTAACACAAAATATATCCTGGGAAACCCTCATTGAGGGAAAAACCCAACCTCCAAAAGCATCCATCACCATGTATTATTCAACAAAAAAATACCATTACAATACAACCATAGAAGCCTTCAAAGACATAGCCACAACTGAGCAAACCATGTGAACAAGAATGAATCCACACATCCCATGCCATGCTTCCAACCATCACAAATGCTCCCTTGGCTAACCTATCAAGCCTTGTCCCACTCAACTCTTTCCTTTTTTCTTCTCACTTGTCACTTTCTCACACACAACAACTACCCTTGTGGCTACTTATAAAGGAGCAAGTCCCACAAAACCACCAAGTGGTATTATATAAACCATGTGCTAAAACCATGTGCTATGTAACCCATTGACCCCATATTTAATATTGGGCATTTAATTATTTTCCCCAATATTGAATAATTACATAAAATATTATCACAATGTTACAATACAACTCATCAAGAATATTCCACAAAAATCTTTACATGTTGCACATCCATCTAGGTGCAACATTATATAATAAAATAAAACAATAAAATTTAAGCAATATTATGCAATGTGTGCAACACCCATTATCTCAACAACTTATACTTTTCAAAATGGCTTACAAAAGATTCTAAATCATTACATTATATAAGGATGACCTTAAATGGTGTGTACTCATCCCAAGACAAAATCCTATCATTAAATTCATGATCCAAATTAAATACATAAGTCAGCTCAAACTAAGAATCAATCATAGAAAAAGTTAGTCAAAGAAGGAACTAAGGATCAAAAAAATAATATGTTGACTCGACACATGAAGGAACACTCGGTCAATACTAGGCATCTTAGTTAACATTGCAAGTTAACAGTAATATTGTGTGTACTCAATTAACATAGTAGGAACTTAGCTAACACTATGGCTAATGAGTTAACACTACAAAGTTGGTGATAACTACTTGAATGAACAAAAGAGAATTATTGCAAGGCAACCCAAGATGCTCCTACATTAGACAACTAGGGTTGAAAGAAATGATTCTCCTAAATAATTGAGAGGTCACAACCAAAGTTGAATCCAACTCAGATTGACAAATTCATGTAGCATCCTCAACTAGTATATTCTTCCACTTCACCAAATATGCATAGTAATATTTTCCTCTTGTGATTTTACCAACTCTATGATCTAATACGTGTTCAACCTCTTCAATATACTTCTTAGGAAAATCATCAAATACTTACACAAATCAACAAAATTGAATATAGAAGGTATATCTATGTCATCAAGTAGCTCAACTTCATAATCATTACCACTATAAAACTTCTTCAAGATCTTACAAGATCCAAAATTATTCATTTTCAACTTACTATATGTTCCAATAGGAAACATTCTTTTCTTCAAATGAATTATCATCTCATCACAAACTTCAAAATCATGATGTCTCCTAGACTTATCAACATTCTCCTTATACTTCTGATTACTTTGTTCCAACTTCAAATTCAATTCCTTATGCAAAGACTTTATAAAACTAGAAAATTCTTTCCCTTCAACACTTCTTTTCTCTTCACTGACAACATCCCTCAAATTTTATTTTCCTCTAGCCTGTATTCCAATAACAATCTCAAAAGGTTTTTTTCTTGTACTCTATTCATAGAATTATTATATACAAACTCAACTTGTACCAATACCATATCTCAATTACTCATATTATTTCCAACTAAACATCTCTAAAAATTATCTAAGCTTCTATTTACAACCTCTATATACTCATCTTTCTATGGATGAAATGTAGAACTAAATTTCAACTCAATACCCATCTTCTTCCACAAAGTCCTCCAAAAATAAGCAACAAATTTATTGTCTCTATTAGAAATGATACTTTTTGATAATCCATGCAATCTAATAATCTCTTTAAAAAATGTCTCAACAACATGCACAATATCTAATATCTTCTTACATGGTATGAAATGTACCCTTTTAGAAAATATATCCACAACAAAAAATATAGAATCATACCCTCTTGTTGTATTAGGTAATCCAAGAACAAAATCCATACTAATGTCATTCCAAGGTTTCTTAGGAATAGAAATAGATGTATACAAACTAGTATTCTAACTTGCTCCTTTTGCAACTTGAAAAATTTCAAAACTCCTTACAAACTTCTAAACATCCTTATACATTTGTGGCCAATAATACTTATCCTTCAACAAACTCAATTCCAAAATATCTAGCCAAATCACCTCTCATAGAACTTATTGGTATACATAACTGAATTCCTTTGAACAAAATACCTTCTTTAATGAAATGATCATCAAAATTACTCATGTGATCTAATAGATTTGGTGCTCTACACTCTCTTCATGCCTCAAAAAAATAAAAGATGATATCATACAACTCCTTCATTTCATCAAAACCAAGAACTTCAACCTTCATCTCAATTAATAAAGAACATATTTTGCTCAATGAATTAGCAACTCAATTAGTAGCTCCACTCTTATTCTTGATCATAAATATGAAACTCTACAAGTACTTAAGCCACTTCATATGTCTATGATTCAACTTATGTTGACCTCCCAAATACTGTAAAGCTTTATGATTAGTATGCAACACAAACTCCTTAGGAATCAAATAATGTCTCCACTTCTTCAAGGCTTGAAAAATAGCATAAAACTCTTGATCATGCATAGAATACTTATGTTTAGCATCATTAAGCTTTTCACTAAGGAAAGCTACAATTTTACCTTCTTGACTCAATACAGTTCCTATTGCACTAACACTGTAGATGCTTAAAATCATCTCTAAACACTATATTAATTAATTTTAATATTGTCTGTGACATCATAATTAATTATTAATTAATTAATTATATTTCTCACATTCTTATACTTATTTAATTAAATTGATTAATAAAATGAGTTTATTCTCTTAAGTATTTAAATCTAATTTAAATACTTCTAGCCTTAATGTGTTAAATTAATTTAACACATGATCCTCCATGTTTCCTCATTTTTAAATAAATTTTATTTATTTAAACCCTTACATCTTGTTAATTCCTCTAAACCCATGATTAAATTAAATCTCATTTAATTTAATCTTAAGCCTAACCTAGAGCCTAGCCTATAACCATCATTTTCATCCTCTTAAGCCTACCTCTTCTCTAATCCCACTTAATCATTCCTAATAATCTCCCTAATACCCCTCATTAGCCTGAGAGTGTGCTCACACATGTGTGAGATGGAATGCCTACACAGTCCCCTTTGCACTCTAGTCTCTCACTCTTCTTCTCAAGTTTTCTCACACATGTGTGAGAAAACTTTGAATTCTTGACCATTTGCATGGCTTGCATGTCACCTTATGTGGCACCTATGTGGATGCCTCCTCACCAAGCCCTCCCTCAAGCCTATAAATAGAGGCCTTGTCTCAAGCATTTGGCATCTCTCATTATTGCATTGTTACCATGTCATTTTGAGTCTTGAGTTTTCATGCTAGGGTTTTCATTGTAGTTTTAATTTTCATAGAGATTTTTAGGAGAATACTAACCATTTTGGTAGCTGATTTAGCTTTGCATTTTCATAATTGGTTTAGTTTACATGAATTTTCTCATCTCCATCTCATTTACATCTTATTTTAGTTTTCATATCTAGTTAGTTTATTTGTTTCATTTCATACTTTCATCATTGAATGCTTTCAAGTATGGCTTTCTCCATAGCCATTCCTTGAAGTGTTCTTCATTTCATTGCAGCCTAGGTTCATTTTGCATTATCACTCACACTTGCACATTCATTTAAGAGATTTAGCACTTTGTTGTGTTTGAGAGAGCACACCAAACATACCCACCCCCATCTTAACACAAAAACAAGTCCTCTCATGGGTTCCTTTGTTGAACTATAGAGGTGGCTAGAGGATTTGGTTTGTTGGCTACTTAGAGTTACAAAACCCAAAAAAATATTAGTTAGTTAATGGTCTTTTATTTTTTTAAATCTTTGTTGCATATTTGAGGTCTCTAACTAATGTTTGTTTGTTGATTCATGCTGCCAATAGGTCACTTTTTCTAGCACACAACCACTTGCATCACATTCAACTTGAAACACCTTATTGAAATTAGGCAAAGACAATATAGGTAACTCAACAACCTTTTGTTTCAAAGTCTCAAAAATCTTATCAACTCCATGTGTCCACTTAAATTCCTTTTTATCTCCTTTCATTGTCTCAGTCATAACATTACAAATAGAACTAAAATTATTTATAAACTTTCTATAGAAACTAGCCAAGTGATGAAATCATCTTATCTCACCCACATTATCAGGTGTAGGCCATTGCAAATTTTCTTCAACCTTCTCAAGATCCATTCTCAAACCATCAGCTAAAATCATAAATCCCAAATACACAATCTCCTCTTACATAAAGGCATAGTTTTCAAGTTAATCAACAACTTATCCTCTTTCAATCTCTACAATACTTTTCTAACATGCTCAAGATTTTCTTCCTTAGTCTTACCTAATATCATAATATCATCCAACTAAAAAATCATAAAATTACCCAAAAATATCTTGAGAACTTCATTCATCTACCTCATGAAAGTACTAGGTGCATTAGTCAAACCAAAGGCATTACCAACAATTCATACAAAAAAAATTTGTCTTGAAAGTAATCTTCCATTCATCACCTTTTGTGATTCTAATCTAATGATAACCACTTTGTGATGTCCCCTTCCAGTTGACATCTCTTGTTAATTGAGATTAGCCTGTTATGTGACCCTAGTCATAGGATAATATGGTGGTTAGAGGGTTTTATTGGGGATTGATACTTTATGATGGATCATAATTTAATATTATAATATTATAATAAAGTGAAAATATAAGAATATATTTTATCCCAAATTGGGAAGAAAGTCAATGAGCCCCCATAAGGAAAAGGGCATGTGAGGCTCTTTTCTTATCATTTGATTATTGTCATTTGTATTTGATGAGTTTTGTGGAACTAAGAGCTTCAACATTTTCCATTGGAGAACAAAGTTCTTTTGTGTGCCTCCATTTGGGCTAGTGGTATACCCAATAAATTTGGTATTGAGAGGACATAACATAGGTGTTTTATTTGAGCATATTGGTGAAAGATCCTTCAAGGGGTCACAACTATTGGAGAAAAAAAATAAGTCTTTTCATTGTGCCAAATTTGTATCCTAGGGTCAGATTGTGGAGTAAAATTAAAGGAATAAGTCAAATATGGCTATAGAAATTTTATGTAGTGATGTCACTACTACAATGACTTGCCACAATAAAATCTAGATTCTTGAGTGCTTTCTAGGTTTCTATCTATTTACATTTTTCATTGCATTGAATTTAGATCTATATATCTTAGGGCATTTGTAAGGATTTAGAAATTAGCTGTGGAAATTTAGTAGTCTAATTTATATCAAAATCTTATATCAAAAATTTGTAAGAAGGGATGAGAATATCATTGAACATAATAGAAGGTGTTTCCATAATGTCTTATTGTTACAGATGTATATTTTCTCATTTGTAACTAGTGTTATATGTTTCATTAAAATTCAAAAATATTTTCATCTTCATTGTTAGATATTTTGGAGTTCTTTGCTAGAATAGTTATTAATGTTTTGCATTTAGAAATCAATCATAATTTAGATCTATAATACATTCATTATGTGCAAAGTGTTTCAAAAAATTCTAAGGTTAAGAAATCAAAAAATTAAAATTAGAATTGCAAGGTATATTACACATTCTTCAAATAAATCTTGGTAAAATACTTTGCTCCACTCAAAAAATCCATTATGTCATCCATCCTTGGCATATGAACATATATTTCATTGTGATATTGTTAATAGCTTTGAAATTAGTACACATTCTCCATTCTCCATTCTTCTTAGGTGCTAATATAATAGACTTTCATAGCACATAGGCTCAAACTTTCTCTAATCAAACCTTTCTACAAAAACTCATGCACTTGTATGTTAATTTCTTCATTCTCTATAGGTTTCAATCTATATGGTGCTTTATTTGGAAAACTAGCTCAAGGAATCAAGTGAATACAATGACCTATACTTTGTACTAGTGGTAAACTATTAGTTATATCCTTTACAAAAATTTCTTTATACTCATTCAACAACCTTTCAATTTTTATTGGCATTCAAACAATACTACTAGCTTCTACTCTCACTCAATCACTACTAATTTTTGTCACTTGGTTATTATTGTCTACCACTCAGTCATTACTATTGTCTATCACTTAGTTACTATAGGTACAACTCAATATTCTAAGAATTATGGAAAAACATATTTGGTTCTTCTTATTTTCTTTTTCACATTGCTTCCTTTAGACCACACAAACTTGAACATTAGTACAATTAACCTCATCTAGACTTTCAATGAAAGGAAGCAACACTTGCTTTATTCTATTCACCCAAAGAGTATATTGATTCAATCTTTCATCATGCATAGCATATCTATCATATTACCAAGGTAAACCCAATAGAATATGGCAACAATCAATAGGCATAACATCACATAGAACTTCATCAAAGTAATTTCCAATCTTGAACTTTACAACACATTGTTCACTACCCAAAATCTTATGCTCATTCCTAATACATGAAACATGATAGGGTTTAGGATGCTTCAGTTTCTACAACCACAACTTTGCAAGTAGCTCCTTTGATGCCAAACTCATTGAAATTCTACTGTCAATAATACCTTGTAGCATTTTCCAACCATAGATTGCATCTTCTCTTGAAAAGACTTCTCCTTATGATAGGTTCCTCATCAATTCCCTTATTACACAAAGTTCTTCTCACCATCATATTTTCTCTAGCCTTAGGTCCACTTGGGGAACCCTCAAGATCTCTTTGAATCAAAAAAATTCTATTACCTTGTTCATTCTCACCAAAGGATCTACACTCAAAGGATATATGCCCTTCTTTTCCACATCTAAAACAATTACCACAAAAGCCACATCTAAAATAAAAGTTACATCTTTGTTAGTAAGAACTAGTACCTCCTTTGTAAGAACTACCACTCTTCCATTTGGTCTTGCCTTTGTCATTATTTTTTCATTCAAATTTTCCCTTATCTTGCACATAATTGTTAGATTTGTCACCTTCTCCATAGGATCTATCTCTACCTCTCTAGAATCTATTAGCTCTACCTCTTTGTCTTTTTTCATGCTTCTTTGTCAATATCTCCTCATCTTTCAAGGCATATTGGTATGCTTCTTCCACAATTTCCAATTTCACAAAGATGATCTCATCTTGAATTGTAGATCTCAATCCAATTAGATACATTGCAACTTTCTCAACCTCATCATCCACATGTCTAGATCTAATTTCTAATCTATAGAATTCCTCAGTATACTCCTTCACACTCATGTCCTTTTGTCTCAAATTTTGCATCTTCCTCAATAAGCCAACTTGGTAACTAGCATGAAGGAATTTCTTCTTCACCTTGTTCACCATTTTCATCCAAGTCCCGATCTTCTTCATTCCTCTCCTTTGCATATTAGTTTGTAAATGCATCCACCATAGTAAGGAATGACCTTTCAACCTAGTGACTACAATTTTCACTTTCCTATTATTAGGAGTGTTTTCAAACTCAAAGAATTTCTCCATTTTAGTGACCAATCCAACACAACATTTGTGTCTAATTCTCCATCATAAGGAACATCTTCTACAATAGGCTTTGAATGTGTCCTACATAATACTCTCAATAATCTTTCTTTATCTTGGTTTTCCTCAGGTTTTAGATTAGGGTTTGGTGTCATTGCTTCATCATCACTCACATAATCAAGATGTGCTCCTCTCCTCTCATTTGTCTCCATAACATCTAATATTTCTATAATTTATCTCAACATGTCCATAATAGTAGTGTCGGTATTTCCTCTATCATAAACCATCTTTAAAAATAGGTTCCTACAAGATCATAATCCTCTACAAGCTATAGGTCAAATCTACATATCTTCCACCATACTACCAAATTCAACTTATGGTTCTACATGATCCAATATCCACAAGGAAAAACCTCAATCTCTAATACCATTTGGTAAAAGGAGGAAGTGAATAGCTAGGGCCAAAGACAAACTTAACTATCCAAACACCTTTCTAAGAAAATAGAATAGAAGGAAACACATAGACAAGAACACCAAGGGGAGAGAGAGAGAGAGAGAGAGAGAGAGAGAGAGAGAGAGAGAGAGAGAGAGAGAGAGAGAGAGAGAGAGAGAGAGAGAGAGAGCAAATCACTTTTATTGATTCATCAAATTATTAGCATACACGCCCAACTGTAAGGCCTTCTAGGTTATGGCTAGATATAGAATATAACTTCAAGATCCATGATCCAACTTCAAATTTTTAATTCTAGAAATATCTACTCTAAACTCTTTAAGCTCTTACCCTAAACAAAACCAAATTTATCTACTTATACTTGTCGAAATAGCTTACAGAAGATTTTGGATTATTACATAATAGAAAGGTTGACCTTAAATGGACTAAACTCATTCCAAGACAAAATCTAATCATTAAATTCATGAGACAAATTAACTACACAAGTCAGCTCAAAATAAGAACCAAGCACATATAAACATGGTCAAAGAAGGAACTAAGCATTAGCAAAATAACAAGTTTAATCAGCTCATGAAGGAACACTTGGTCAACATTGGACAACTTTGTTAACATAGAAACTTAGTTAACAATTCTAGTTAACATTAACATTGTGTATACTTGGTTAACCCTATGAGAACTCGGTTAATACTGTAGGTACTTGGTTAACACTACAAAATTGATGATAATTACCTAAATGAACAAAAGTGTAGGATTACATGGCAACCTAAGATGATCCTACATCAATTTAGTCATTCTTTAGGAAGATTAATTTTCTAAGAAGGATTTTTACAAACTTTGTAGAAGGAGTAGATTTGATGCAAGAGCATCCTAGGTTGCCTTGTTATCCTACTCATTTTTGTTCATTTTGCATGTTGGAGTTGAGTTACTATAGCACTTAGTTGGAGTCAAGTTACTATAGAACTCGATGGGAGCCAAGTTACTATAGCACTCAATGGGAGCCGAGTTACTATAGCACTCAATGGGAACTGAGTTACTATAGCACTCAGTGCAAACCAAGTTATTGTAGCAATTCCTTCATGTGTTGAGTCACCCAGTGTATGTCGAGTGACTCTTCATGTGATGAGTTACCTAGTGTGTGCCGAGTTACCTAGTGTATGCTAAGTGATAGTATTTGGACGTAATTTCTGCCAGCCAACTTGTAGGATTTATTTTTTATTGTGATATTTATGTTAAAATCTTTTCTTGGGATGTGTCCAGACCATTTTTGGGTCAACCCTCCTCTTATGTAATGTTCTAGAATAATTTGTAAGCCATTTTGGCAAGTATATATAGAGTGTTTAGGCTTAGACTAAGCAAGTATTTTGAGAGAAGATTAGAGAGTAGAACTAAAAGTGCAAATTTGTAGTTGGATCTTTGAATGCGAATGTATTTGTGATTGGCCATAACCTAGAAGGCCTTACAACTGGGTATGTATGTTGAATATTTGAAGAATCAATAAAAGTATTTCATTCTTCTTCCTCCTTTGGTTGTTGTTGCTTGTGTTTTCCTCTATTGTGTTAACTCTTGCAAGGTGGTTTGGATAGCTGGGTGAGCCTTTGGCCCTAATTATTCATCTTTTTTCTATGTCAGTTGGTATCAAAGCTTAAGGTTCATCCTTGTGGAGATTAGATCATGTAGAACCCTAATTCAAATTTGGTTTTAGGGTTGTAGATCTGTAGATTTGACCTATAACTTGTAGAGGGTTATGATCTTGTAGGAACCTAATTTGTAAAGATGGTTTGTGGTAGAAGAAATGTCAATGATGCTAAATTAGATAAGTTGAGACAAATTACAGCCAAATTATATGCTATAGAGATAGCCTAGAGGAGAGGAGCACATCTTGATGATGTATATAATGATAAAGCAGCAACACCAAACCATAATCTAGAACCTGAAGAAGATCAAGATGAGGAAAGATTGTTGTGAGTGTTGTCTAGGGAATATTCAAAGCTTGTTGTAGAAGTTTTTCCTTATGATGGAAAATTGGATACCAATGATATGTTGGATTGGATCTCTAATATGCAGAAGTTCTTTGAGTATGAAAACACTCTTGATAATAGAAAGGTGAAGATTGTAGTCACTAGGTTGAAAGGTCATGCATCACTATGGTGGGAGCACTTTCAAACTGATAGACAAAGGAGAGGAAAGGAGAAGATTAGAACTTGGTCAAAGATGGTGAACAAGGTAAAGAACAAATTCCTTCTTGCTGATTACCAAGTTAGCTTGTTGAGAAAGATGCAAAAATTGAAATGAAAGGACATGACTATGAAGAATATACTGAGGAATTCTATAGATTGGACCTCAAATCTGGAAATGTGGATGATGATATTGAGAAAATTGTAGGGTACATTAATGAATTGAGATTTGGAATTTAAGATGAAATAATTTTTGTGAAGTTGGAAAGTGTAGAAGAAGCATATCAATATGCCTTGAAAGCTGAGGAGATCTTGACAAAGAAGCATGAACAAAAATAAAGAGGTAGAGGTGGTAGATTCCAGACAGGCAAAGGTAGATCTTATGGAGAAAGTGGTAGATCTGATAATTCTATGTAGGATAAAGGCAAATCTGAATGGAAGAATGATGAAAAAGGCAAGACTAAATAGAAAAGTGGTAATTCTTATCGAGGAGGCACTAATTCTTACCAAGAAAGAGGTAATTCCTATTCTAGAGGTGGATTTCATGGTAATTATTTTAGATGTGGTAAAGAGGGACGTAGATCTTTTGAATGTAGATCCTCTAAAAGTAGGCAAGGTAACAAAAATGTTGTGATTCAAGAAGATGATGAGGGTTCACCAAGTGGACCTGAGGCTAGAGAAAATCTGATGGTGAGAAGAACCTTATGTAATAAGGGAAGTGATGAGGAACCTATTTTAAGGAGAACTCTTTTCAAGACAAGATGTAAGATGACTGAAAAATGCTACAAAGTGATCATTGATAGTGGAAGTTCTACAAATCTAGCATCAAAAGAGCTAGTTACCAAGTTGCAGTTGTAGAGGTTGAAACATCCCAAACCTTATCATGTTTCATGGATCAAAGATGAACATAAAATATTGGTAAGTGAGCAATGCCTTGTGAAAGTTCAAAATTGGACATTACTTTGATGAAGTTTTGGATGATATTATGCCCATGGATTGTTGTCATATTTTTTTGGGTAGACCTTGGCAATATGATAGATATGTTGTACATGATGGAAGATTGAATCAATGTACTCTTTGGGTAAATGGGAAGAAACAAACACTGTTGCCTTTGATTGAAGGTCTAGATGAGGTTAATTTTACTATTGTAAAAATTTTCATGGTTAATGGGAAACAATTTGAAAAGGAAATGAAAAGGAATCAAGTTTATTTTTTCATAGTTCCTAGAGGATCGAGTGTTGGTAGTAATGGTCAAGCAGCAAAAGCTAGTAAAGACCAAGTGACAACAGATAGTGATAACCGAGTACTAGTAGAAATTATAGAATTGTTGAATGAATATAAAGACATTATTACTAATGATATTCCTAATCATTTACCTCCAATAAGAAGCATAAGACATTGTATGGATCTAATTCCTAGAGCCATTTTTCCAAACAAAGTACCATATAGATTGTCACCTACATAGAATGAAGAACTTAACAAACAAGTGCATGAGTTGTTGCAGAAAGGTTTGATCAGAGAAAACTTGAGTCCATGTGTTGTACCTACTATATTTGCACCTAAAAAGAATGGAGAATGGAGAATGTGTACTGATTCTAGAGCTATTAACAAGATTGTAGTGAAATATATGTTTCTTATGCTGAGGATAGATGACATAATGGATTGTTTGAGTCGAGCAAAGTATTTTACCAAGATTGACTTGAAGAGTGGCTATCATTAAATCATAATTAGAGAAGGTGATGAATGGAAGACTGCTTTCAAGACAAAAGATGGTTTGTATGAATGGTTGGTTATGCCTTTTAGTTCGACTAATGTACCTAGTACTTTCATGAGGTTGATGAATGAAGTTATGAAAAGATTTTTGGGTAACTTTGTGATTGTTTATTTGGATGATATTCTGATATCTAGTAAGACTAAGGAAGAACATCTTGATCATATTAGACAAGTATTACAAAGGTTGAAAGAGCAAAAGTTGTTGATTAATCTAAAAAAGTGTTCTCTTATGCAAGAGGAGATTGTGTATTTGGAATTTGTGATTTTAGTTGATGGATTGAAGATGGATCCTGAGAAGGTCAAAGAAATTTTGGAATGTCCTACACCTAAGAATGTGAGGGAGGTAAGATCATTTCATGGTTTGGCTACTTTTTATAGAAAGTTTGTAAAGAATTTTAGTGTAGTTTGTAATGCTATGACTAAAATAATGAGGGGAGATAAAAAGGAATTCAAGTGGACACACAGAGCTGATAAGAGTTTTGAGACTTTGAAACAAAAGGTTGCTTAATTACCTGTATTAGCTTTACCTGATTTTAACAAAATATTTCAAGTTGAATGTGATGCAAGTGGTAATGCAATAGGAGCTGTATTAAGTCAAGAAGGTAAGCTTGTTGCTTTCTTTAGTGAAAAGTTGAATGATGCTAAAAGGAAGTATTCTTTGTATGATCAAGAATTTTATGCCATTGTTCAAGCATTAAAGAAGTGGAGACATTATTTGATTCCTAAAGAGTTTGTGTTGTATACTGATCATAAAGCTTTACAATACTTGGGAAGTCAACATAAATTGAATCAGAGACATATGTAGTGGGTTGAGTACTTGCAAAGTTTTACATTTATGATCAAGCATAAAAGTGGATTTACTAACAGAGTTGCTGATGCATTGAGTAGAAGATGTTCTTTGTTGACTAAAATGAAGGTTGAAGTTCTTGGTTTTGATGAAATGAAAGATTTGTATGATGTTGATCTAGATTTTTCTGAGGCATGGAGAGAGTACAAAGCACCAAATCTGACAGATTACATAAGTAAGTATGATGAGTATTTCATTCAATAAGGTATGTTGTTCAAAAGTATTTAGTTGTGTATTCCTAGAAGTTCTATGAGGTTGAATTTGATTAAGGAAAAGCATAGTGGTGGATTAGCTAGACATTTTGGAATTGATAAGACATTGAGTTTGCTAAAAGAGAAGTATTATTGGCCACAAATGTATAAGGATGTTCAAAAATTTGGAAAGAGTTGTGGAGTTTGTCAAATTGCAAAAGGGGTGAGTCAAAATACTGGTTTGTATAAACCTATTACTATTCCTAAGAAACCTTGGACTGACATCAGTATGAATTTTGTTCTTGGATTTCCTAAGACAGTGAAGGGGTATGATTCTATATTTGTTGTAGTGGACAGATTTTCTAAGATGGCTCATTTCATACCATGTAAGAAGACATCAGATGCTGAGCATGTTGCTGATCTTTTCTTTAAAGAGATTGTGAGATTGCATGGATTGTCAAGAAGTATTATTTTTGACAGAGATAGTAAGTTTGTTGGTTATTTTTGGAAGACTTTGTGGAAGAAGATGGGTACTGAGATGAAGCTTAGTTCTACATTCCATCCATAAAAAATGGTCAAACAAAGGTTGTGAATAGAAGCTTGGGTAATTTGCTAAGATGTTTAGTCAAGAATAAGCCAAGTAATTGGGAGATGGTATTGGCACAAGATGAATTTGCATATAATAATTCTATGAATAGGAGTATAGGGAAGACATATTTTGAGATTGTTATTGAAATGCATCCTAGATGTATATCAGATTTGAGAGATGTTGCTGGTGAAGAAAAAAAAAGTGTTGTAGGAGAAGAATTTGTTGATTTTATGGAGTCTTTGCATAAGGAAGTGAAGTTGAGGTTGGAACAAAGTAACCAAAAATATAAGGAGAATGCTAACAAGTCTAGAAAACATCATGATTTTGAAGTTGGTGATAAGGTGATGGCTCATTTAAAGAAAGGAAGATTTCCTGTTGGCACATACAGTAAGCTAAAGATGAAGAAAATTGAACCTTGTAAGATCTTGAAGAAGTTTGATAGTGGTAATGCTTATGAACTTGAGTTACCTAATGACATGGATATATCTCCTATATTTAATATTGCTGATTTGTATAAGTATCATGAGTTAGAGGATGAAGTTTTTGTATCAGAAGATTATCGTAGGAAGAAAATTGAAGAAGTTGAACAAATATTGGATTAGAGAGTTGCCAAGAGCACAAGAGGCAAAGATTACTATGAATATTTGGTGAAGTGGAAGAACAGGCCTATTGAAGATGCTTCATGGATTTCTCAATCTAAGTTGGATTCAACTCAAATTGTGACCTCTCAATGATTTAGGAGAATCATTTATTTCAACTCTAGTTGTCTAATGCAGGAGCATCCTAAGTTCCCTTGTTATCCTGCTCATTTTTGTTCATTCTGCATGTTGGAGCCAAGTTATTATAGCACTTAGTTGGAGCCAAGTTACTTAGCACTCAATGTGAGCTGAATTACTATAGCACTAAATGGGAGTTGAGTTACTATAGCATTCAATGGGAGTTGAGTTACTATAGCACTCAATGGGAGCCGAGTTACTATAGCACTCAATGAGAGCAGAGTTATTATAGTACTCAATGGGAGATGAGTTACTATAGAACTCAATGGGAGCCGAGTTATTGTAGCACACAATAGGAGCTAAGTTACTATAGCGATTCCTTCATGTGCCAAGTTAGTTAGTGTATGCCAAGTGACAATATTTGGATGTGATTTCTGTGAGCCAATTTGTAGGATTTATTTTTGATCGGGACATTTATGTTAAGATATTTTCTTGGGATGTGTCCAAACCATTGTTGGGTCAGCCCTCCTCTTATGTAATGTTCTAGAATAATCTATAATCCATTTTGGAAAGTATATATAGAGTGTTTAGGCTTAGTGTTAGGCAAGTTTTTGGGGAGAAGATTAGAGAGCGGAACTAAAAGTGCAAATTTGCAATTGGATCTTTGAATGTGAATGTATTTGTAATTAGACATAACCGAGAAGGCCTTATAGCTGGGCATGTATGTTAAATATTTGAAGAATCAATAAAAGTATTTCATTCTTCTTCCTCTTTTGGTTTCTATTCCTTGTGTTTGCTTCCATTGTATTAACTCTTACATGGTGGTTTGGATAGCTGGGTGAGCCTTTGGCCCTAGTTATTCATCCTTTGCCTAAATCAAGACCCATCTCTAAGATGCTCAACAAAGGTTGTGAGATTAAACATTTTTGTGAACCAACTATTTCCTTTTAGAAGATTAAACAAGAAATTAAAGATTTCCTTGTTTTAAGAACCCCTGATTACTCAAAGCCCATGCACATATTTTCTTTTACTTCATTTCATACTGTTGCAATATTTTTATTACATAAAAATGAGGAAAGATCTGAGTAGTCAATTGCATTTTTTAGTAAATATCTTCAAGTTGCAGAGTTAAAATATGAAATAAATGAGAAATAAATCTATGCACTAGTTAAGATTGTCAAGGCATTTAGATGTTATCTCATGGGAGCTATTGTAATTTCTTTTGTCCCAAATGTTGAAATAAAAGATATATTCTCTCAACACCTGAGGTGTTAGGAAGAAGGTGTAGATGGATTACTAGGATTGAAAAATTTAATATAGACATTCACATTACCAAGTTGGTAAGAGGACAAGGACTTAAAATATTAATGGCAGACACCAAACTAGAGGCAAACTAGATAAACCAACTTGAGGATGACTACAAAAGTAACTTATGTGACATGGATGCTTGTAAATGGTACAAGGTTGTAATCCATTATTTGCAACACATGAAGATTACTTCATAAATGAGTGATAATCAGAAGAGGGAATTGAAGTTACAAGCCATTAAGTATGTGATCTTTAGGGGAAAGCTATGGTAGAGGAACATGGATGGTGTATTGTTGAAATGTATTGATGAAGAATAGTCAGCTAAGATTCTTACTAAGATTCATAGTGGAGTATGTGGAGGCCATTATATGGCTAAAACAATAGCTCATAAGGTGATTAGAGATGGATTTTGGTCGCCTATATTGTTCAAGAATGCACATGAACTTGTAAAGAAATGTGATGCTTCTTAGAGGTTCACATGCAAGTTGAAGTTCTCTGGTAATTTACCATTAAGACTAGTGGAGGTACAAGCACTATTTCAGCAATGGAGAATTGAATTCATAGGAGAAATTATGAGAAAATCTAGTGGTGGACATTCATGAATTTTAGTAGCAATAGACTATTTTACAAAATGGGTTGAAGCAATCCCTACCAAAAGGGCATCTGATAAAGTGGTCATGGAATTTATCCTAAATAATATTGCCATCATATTTGGTTGTCTAGGTAAAATTTTCACAGATAATGCCCTATCAACTTAAGATTATGAAAAAAAATTATGCATATGGCATTACCAGATCTACAACATCCCCATATCGTCCCCAAGGAAATGGAAAAGAAGAATCTAGTAACAAAATTTTGTTGAAGATCATCAAAAGGATTTGAATGAAAATAAATGAGCTTGGAATTCTAAGTTACCCTTAGCAATGTGGGATGATAGGGTTATAGTGAAGAATACAATAGGTTGTGCACCTTTTGACTTAATTTATGGAATGCAAGCTAGACTACCACAGAATAATTTAAGTGGATGTACAAGTTTATCTAGAAGTATGATGATGATGTAACAAAAGAGATGCAGGTAAGGTTTTATGATATTTTGCAAATAGATGAAACTAGAAGAGAGGCCTCTACAAGAAATGCAAAGTTGCAATTAAAAGTAAAGAATTTGTATGATAAAAGGGCATTAGCAAGGAAATTTGAGCCAGAGGACTTAGTATTACTCTAGAATGTCAAAATGGAAGATAAGGGCAGACATGGTAAATTTAATTCAATTTGGCTTGATCCATATCTAATTCTTGAGAAGTGGGGTGAGGATAATTATTTTTTTAAGGGATTATTAGGAGATATTCTAGAACTATTAGTTCATGGATAGTTACTAAAGAAGTACTTTTGATAAAGGTGTTTTCTATTCCATGAACCCTAGCTTTAGAATACTGTACATTTGTACATGTTGTAAATTTTTGTAAATGTGTTGTGTTATTCCCTATTTTGGTCAGGCGTTTCTCTTTGTGTAGGTTTCATCTTGTGAGGTATATAGTCTACTCTTCCATAAATGTTGACTTCTTACATGGATGCATGTCATCCATTATCCCAAGATGGAGTCACTGATGGCCTATATTTTCAACATGCCAAAAAAAATTGAAAATACTCTAAAAATTAGGAAGTTATGTGTAGGTAGGGTTTCATGTATTCTATTACAAAAAAAATTAAAAGTGAAATCCTAGATTAAATTAGCCCATGCCTTACATTATGTTAAAATTTTAAGTTATCTTTAATAACTTGAAATTAGCTTAAGTGTTTTAGCCATATTGTTTACCTAGTCAAAAAAATGTTTTATAATATGGTCAACACTTCACCCTTTTCCTCGGTCTTGTTCATAAGTGGAAGTCATAAGTCATAATTGGAATATTCCTTATTCTTCCCCAATCTCCCAACTAAGTGTTAAGCATAAAGTCATAAAATCTTTTACACATTATGAACCAAGTGTCCCAACCTTGCACCTAAGCCTCAAACATATCACCATAAGTTTATCTTTGTATAGGTCAAAATGTCTCCCAACTTTACATTCCAAAGGTTGAGCATAGAGTCATAAGTCCCAATCCTTAAGTCTAAAAATGAGCTCCAATGATATGGCTAGGCCTTGACTGTAAATGCTTAAATGGTAATTCCCATAGACCACCTAGCCTTCCAATGATATGATCAAAGGGAAAATGTGGACCTATACGGTGTGTTACAAAGGTTTTTTAATGATATGATTAAGAAGGAACATAAGACTTGAAGAATATTTTCAAAGGAACCATTAACAGTCCTGATGCTAAAGTGAGATTATTTTAACCGCAAGCATATATTTGTGGCTTTGAAAGGGATACAACAGTTAGGGTCCACTACACAAAAAAATGTAAAGCATAATATTGGGAGACTTTGGCTTTAACATTCATGGGATTAAAAAAAGATTAGAAAAAAAATGGAGCATAAGATCAAAACCCTAATAAAAAAAAATGCTAAGTATAATTTTGTTAAAATGGGTAAAGATAAAATGATGAAAGGTTTCCACCCAATTCAAAATGTTGATATAAAATTAAAAAGGCTTAGTTGGTTGTTAATGTCACCAAATTTTGAAGTGACACTCATATTGTGAGTTTTGAATCCTCGTACATGCAGACATTTAATGGAGTAAAGGAATTTGATGAATCACACACATTCTCTATGATAAGGAAAAATACCAGTTTCTTAGCCTAAAGATATCATTGAGTTACAAAGTGTCCAGGTTACTAAATTGTTGAAGTTTTTCTTGTGAGTTTTAGGGTTGGAAGTTTACTTTTAGTAAAACATTTAGAGATTGGAAGTGATGAGGTTCAATCCAAGGAAATAGAGGTTGTCTAGTCATCAACAAAATAAAAGGCTAGAAAAATAAGACAAAGGAAGCCAAACAAATGTGTAGAATAATTGGCTCGATTCTTACCTAGATCATCAAATTGGATTTTAGTGAATGACCATGATCCTAGGGATCATATATTTATTATAAAGATTTCATATTCCTGGGATTGAATGGACATGAGCTTTTTATGTTCTTTTACAAAAAAAAATCAAGAATCTGCCAACTTCAAATTCATGGTAGATAAATTTGGCAAAGCTTATATTCCTAGAAGTGTATGTGGATGTAGATTTATTGAAGGCTCTTATAAAATCTTACAACCATGCAACAAAATCCTTTCATAAGAAAGAGAGGAGCATACTATGTACACTAGACCGTGCCTCCTTCATTGAAGCTTTTTGGCTTGATGGCTAGATGACTGTAGAGATAGATGTCCAAGAATTCCAAGGGAAATTTGAAAGAAATGTCAAGTTTTATATTGGAAAGGTGATGCTCCATCATATTCTATAAGAGCTCAAATTAGTTAGAGATATACCAAATAAGGTGGATAAGATGATCCTAGTAAATAAGTTTTGTAATTATCATCATAATGCAATCTACAACTTGCATAAGGCACTTAAGACTAATGGTTTAGATGTAGTATATGGAGGCCTTTACCTCATGCCCCTAAATATTCTAGACCCATTCACAAATATTGAGTATGATTATCTGAAATATATTATTAAAAAATTGCAAGAACAAATGGAAGCTACTAAGAGAGGATAATTTGTAAATTTCAAATTCCACATGCATTCATTGTTTATGCATCTAATTTTATACAATAATATCGGTCACTTCAATACATATTTCATTGATCAAACTTCATAATGTGATGGATATTTTCTATTTCATCTTTGGACATGGGTATGGGATAGGCATTACCCTTATTCCAATTCTATGTCAATTTTAATAATTTTAGGTCTATTGTTATGAGGATGTTAGGTTCCCAACAAGCCAAGATTCCATAAATTTTAAAGAAATTATTGAGGCTTTCCCTATTAAGAGATGATACCAAATTAGATCATAACTGAGGAGATGTGTTTTTGTTTCAAAATATTTCAGTTATAAGAGTTTATGCTTTCCCTCTACCCCTATGCATATTGCCAATTTATATACCTACTAGGATGGGGATAATTGAATTCATGTGGAAACTCATTATGATGGGTAGGGAATATTTGGGCCATAAGTTTCATAAGGGACTTGTGTAGATGTTTCAAGATTTGTAATTTCACAATTGGGGAAAAAGTTAGTGACTAGATTCATGAATTTTTTGAGACATTATAATTTTTCTATTGATCCTTATATAATATATTATCCTAAGAATATAGGCAAAAGTGCTTTCAAAGAAATAAGAAACTACACTCTCACAAACAACGAGTTTCCCCAAGAAGATATAATCAGAAATAATCTTATTGAAAGTGATGAAGAGGAGAGGTTAAGGAAATATGAGGGCATTCAAAGGGTAGAGAAGAAATAGAAGAAGAGTGACCCTAATTTCAAGGGTTTTTTCTTAGAGGTTTCCTATCCTTAAATATTGGAGAAATTATTAGAGAAATATTATTATATAATGGCTCAGATGCCACAGGACCCAATAGGGTATGAAGATAGAGTGAACCCGGACTCTCCTAAGCCAAATGTAGTTCTGGAAGAGATATATGATCAACCTAAGAAATCTATTTGGCTAGGGAAAGGTAAAAAAAGGAAGAAGATTGTTCATATTCCTGAGAAAATTAAGGAGAGAACATTGTAACTAATGCCCGGCCCAAAAACCAATATTTTGCTGATATGAGACAACAAAAATGGTAAGAAAGTTTTAAAGTAGCTAAAAGTTCTTTGATCAATTTTAAATTAATTTCTACAAGACTAGATGATAGGATCATTCAGGCAGAGAAATTCTTGGAGGGTAATGAATTCATCAAATCAAAAGAATTCAAAAGTTTCTTGTAGAAATTTAAGCAAATTGAATTGACACTGACACTAAGTCTAGTGGAGTTAGATTTAAAAACTAAAGAACTCATTGAAAAACTATTGGCATATGACCCTGATAGTGAAATGATAATAGTGAATGAGGAAAGAGACCTCTTGCAAAGTGTTAGAGTAATTAGATATTTCCTAATTAACTCTAGTTTTCTTAAGCTAAACTTAAGGCATCTAATAATTAATTCTTTTATTAACTATTATGATTGAACCTAGGTTAGACCTTTTTAAAGTTTCGATCTCCTTTGTAAGGATGATCTCTCTTTGTAATTAACCAATTAAATTTTAATAATAGAAATTTCACTTTTTTCTCATCAAGAATGTCTCATCTATGGATCTGGCATTTTCAACCTCCATAGCTTTTGCTTCTCTCTTTCTATGACAAGTGTTTGCATGCAGGTGATTCTTGGGAGCTACGGGGTTGATCTTTCATCAAATTTGTTTTCCATCTTCCTTTGTCCAATGAGTGTTCCTTTTGTGACATTAGCCTCATGATGTGTTTGAGATTGATCACCTTAGTACACACATATGTACTCTTTTGTGCATCTTGATTGTGGTTCCTTGACATGCAGTTCTTTTGGTCCACTTTTCTAGTTTCCTATCACCTCACCCTTATCTACATTAGGGGGGTCTTTTGTTGTTTCTCATTTTTCCTTTGTTTGATTGATTAGCTCTTTAGGCTTTGGTGTTTCATGCCATCAAATATCTTTGAGTTTAGTTGTTTTCCTTTGTGTGCCTCCTAATTCAAGAAGTACCATTTGAGGACACTCATATAGATTATTATATTCTTAGAACTCAAAAGAGATGGTGAATCTCAAGAATACAATATTTTTTATGAGTGTCCTCAAATGACACTACTCGAATCAGAAGGAAAAACAAGGCAAAAACAACTAAAATGAAACTACAGATGCAATATGGCACTTTATCTCAGTGTATTGTAAGAATGCATACAAATGATGTCTAAATAGACCAAGAGAGACATAAGACTAATATAATAGATAGTATAAGTTATGAAAAATAATCTAAAGCAATGAAATTGATCCCTGGACCTAAAACAACCAAGATATCTAATAGAATGCAAAAATGGAGAAGACTAAATAGAATGTTCTTGGATTAGAATCTGGAAAAACAACCAACATCACTGAAAAGATCTCATAAAGACCTTCCATCAATATAAAGAATTCCCAAATCAGAAATCATTTTCTCAAGATATGTCTCCAGGAGTGAAAAATTGTACTCCTAACTTTGATAGTAGAAAACACCATCCAAAAAGCATCTAAACTAAAAAACACCTATAGCACTATGACAAGCTCAGAACTAGCTTTTTGACAATATCTCATTTTTGGAAAATGGAGTTTGTATGCCCAAGATATGAGAAAAAATGTATAGGTAGGTCAAAACATAGCCCATATAGGTGATAGGAATGATGATGTAATGTTGACATGGCATTGATGTCAGCAAGTGACAAACCCAAATTTGATGGGAAAATGGTTGTCAAGGCAAGAAAATTCTAGAAAAAGACTCCTATTGGAAAAAAAAGTCCAACTTCCAAAAATAAGAGTTGGATCAAAGGGTAAGTACTAGAGTAAAAGTCGATGGCCAAAAAGCTCAATTTGCATGCCAAAAAAATCTTGATTTATGTCTCAAAAATTCCAAAATCATCACCTCAGAAAACATGCAAAAATTCTCAAATTGCCCACCAAAATTCAAAAAATTCCAAGTCAAGAAATGTGCAAAAGCTCCATTTTCAAATCAAAAATCTTGATTTGCATACCAAAATTCCAAAAATTGTTGCCTTGGGAAACTTGTCAAAAAATCAAAAAATTGCCACCTCAGGAAACATGCCCAATCTGGAAGCAATATTATTTTGTCATAGATTGCAACTATGTCAAAAGTGGACATTTGATATGAAAATACGGATTTTTGAGCACTCTAAGGTCAACGGTGATGTCTATTTGGACTCAAAGTGAACCAAAAATTAGTGATCCCCCAGATTCAATACAAGATACTTTAAAAAAATGAAACCCTCTAAAAGAAAAGGCATAGATCTAAAAGCCAAGCCAGACCTCTCATAAACAAAATAGGGGCATGAAAATCTAGAGCTTTGATACCATGTTAAAGTTGATGAAAGATCAACCCCATAGCTCCCAAGAATCACCTACATGCAAACACCTATCATAGAAAGAGAGAAGCAAAAGCTATGGAGGCTGAAATTGTCAAATCCATAGATGAGACTTTCTTGATGAGGAAAAAGAGAAATTATTATTATCAAAAGTGAATTGGTTAATAATTAAAAAGAGAGATCGCGTCCTTATAAAGGAGATCGAAAACCAAAAATGGTTTAACCTAGATTTCATCATAATAATTAATAAAAGAATCAATTATTAAATGCCTAAAGTTTAGCTTAAGCAAACTAGAGTTAATTAGGAAATATCTAATTACTCCCCCCCCCCAACAAGATAAACTTAGGGAGTGGCTACAAACCTAGAAACTACTATAGAAAGTAGCTTTGGGTCTTGACAACAAAGTTTGATGAGGTACCCAAGCACAACCAAATCTTTAAAAAGAGGAGAAATAGAGAAAACCACATGAGAAAAACCCTACCTCAAAAAGAGATGGAAATAATGCTGAAAGAAACTAGTGAAGGATTGAAGAAGCCTCCAAACTAGGGAATGTCCCAAAAGATAGGAACAATACATGATTATGAAGAACACCATGTATTGTTCCTATCTTCTAGGACATCCCCTAGTTTGGAGGCTTCTTCAATCCTTCACTAGTATCTTTTAGCATTATTATCATCTCTCTTCGGAGTAGGGCTTTTCCTAGGTGGTTTTCTTTATTTCTCCTTTTTTCAAAGATTTGGTTGTTCTTGGGTACCACATTAGGCTTTGTCGTCGAGACCCAAATCTACTTTCTATAGTAGTTTCTAGGTTTTTAGCTACTCTCTAAGTTTATCTTAAGGGGTTCTATTATAGTAATTAGATATTTCCTAAATAACTCTAATTTTATTAAGCTAAACTTTAGGTATCTAATAATTAATACATTTATTAATTATTATGATGCAACCTAGGTTAGACCTTTTTTCAAGTTTCAATCTCCTTTATAAGGATGATCTCTCTTTGTAATTATTAACCAATTCACTTTTGATAATAGCAATTTCTCTTTTTTCTCATCAAGAATGTCTCATTTATGGATCTAGCAATTTCAGCCTCCATATCTTTGGCTTCTCTCTTTCTATGATAGATATTTCAATGCAAGTGATTCTTGGGAGCTGTGTGGTTGATCTTTCATCAACTTCAACACAAAGGAGTGGGATGCTACTCATGTCTAGATGGGACTTGGGAACAACATTTGTGCTAGACCAAATCAGAAGGCAAGAAAAATTAATTTAATATGAACCATTTGGTAGAGAGGTTCTACATACAAGCCATGGTTTAAATATTTATACTAAGACATTAATTGTGTGGATCATTGCTCCTAAATAAAATAAGACTAGATTGATGGATGTACAAGATACAATTCAAGGTAGTGCAATAATGTCAACATTGGACACAACTATTGATAGTGAGATCTCAAGTTCTTTAAATCATTTCTATTTTATGAATGAGGCTAACATTGATCAAATTAAGGATCAACTTGCTGAAATATTTAGAGAATACATAGACACCAAGAAGCCATATGAAGAAGATCTAAAATGAATCTATCTGAGAACAAAGGATGAAGGAGTTGGAAAGTAAAATACAAGAAATAGAAAATGAGGTTGATTATTTGAAAGAGAAATTCAAGGCTCCAAAAGAGAATAAAGTTGAGGTGAGGGTTTAGGAGCATGATAAGATAGATGAATTAATCGCCCCTATCCTTGAAGAAATGTTAGTTGAGATTGAAAAAATTTGTTTCTATGATGGATATTAAAGCTCTAGGTTAAAGAGATTAGTTGAAGGTGGATGTGTTGAAGGGGATGCTATATCATAGATTAGAGGTATTGAAAAGGATATTACAACAAGTTTTTAGTTTTTTCATCTCCTTACAAAGTTTAGACCATGTCTGAAATGGAGCTCTAACATGGCTCTCCTCTATTTTTAATCAATGGGGCCCATACATTCAATTCTTTGATAGTTTAATTATTTTGATGGCTATGAAACCAAAATCACCTGATAAGATTTTCATAGTAAAGGGGACTTTAGAGATGGTGAAAGAATGGATTGGTTTCTTTGCAAGTAAGTTATAGATAATCCAAGGGAAGATGAAGATAATGAATGAGGGTATTGATACTTTTATTCCTTCTATTGTTGATGAAGAAAATTATTTGAAAGATTGGCAACAGTAGTTGACATCCTTTAATCACATTATGATGTTAGAGAAAGTTATGACAATTATTTATGACGATGTTGATGAGGACTCATTTTATGATTTAATTGATGTTATGTTCAAAGTCAAAGTTTATCTGAACATGTGTTTGTTACAGAATCAAAGGCCATTACTGATGCTAGGAGGAGAAAATTTGTTAATGATTTGGAGGTTGATAGAGGCACTAAAATGTTGACAAAGAGAGAGATTTATGTTTTGGCAGCAATTGGTGAGATCAAAGCTTTACCCATGGGAAGTAGTTAGAGAATAGATGATGGGGACAAATGAAAGAAAAAATAGAGGAAGGAAAGCAATAATATTAGGGTATTTTATCTTTTCATTGACTTGTTATGGATATACTTGCACTACAAACAAAGATTGTACCTAAACATGAAGATGCCAATAGCCAAATTTTGAGCTACTTTCCAAATTAGTTTAGTTGCAGAGAATATTTATAAAACAATATTTTTTCTTCTCTATGACTTGTTTTATGAGTCATGTAAGGATGTGTTTCTTCCCAAATCTGAAGCTTTTTTTAATCCTTACCCTATAAAATAATTTTTAAAATTGGGAAGAAGGGTTTGAGATCTAATCATTTGATAGATATTATCATATGAGTTGGTCATTGCCTATAGCAATAGTTTGTCAAGTTTTTTGTTGGGTTCATTAAATTACAATTACAAGAAGTTTCAAGACCAAATCTACTAGAGGGGATTTGTGAGATAAGGTATTATTTATAATTTGTCAAATCCTTAGGTTAACCCACATTGGTTTAGGAGAGCCAAAAGAGTTGAAATCATGATAAGTAATTTGTTAGTTGGTCCAAACCCAAATAAGATGTATCAAGCATAGGAATTAGCTAACCCCTATGTATTATTTTATTTATCGTTTCCATAGTATTATCAAATATGTTAGTTTAGAAACCAACAAAGAAAACATCTAACTTTGCAAATTAGCAATGTGAAAAAGTATCTTTATGAATGTCTTGCATGGAAGACATCTTATGAGATGTTTTTATATTATGATCTAAATGCAATAGAAGTGCAATCCTATGACTTATGAGCACTTATAAGAATATTAGAGAGAGTCAAGGACACCTGGAACAAAGAGTTTGAAAGTCTAAATTTCATCTTTATAGACTATATTTCTAGAATATCAAACTCTACATGGAGGGAAGGTAATACAATTTTAATTTTGTATATAAATTTTGGCACCTTTATCTTTGATGTCAAAGGGGGAGTGATAAGGAAAGTTGTATATATATGTATGTATGTATGTATGTATGTATGTACGTATGTATGTATAAGGAGGAGATAAGTAGGGGGAGTATATTTAGAAGTTAGTATTATAATCAAAGGGGGATTTATAGTGTAATTAGGAGATATAAGAAAAGATGGTAAATTTGTGATTATCCACAATTTTGAAATTTTACAAAGGCCAATTTTGAAAAGTTTTGTTTTGGGACTTAGCCAATTTTCCCATATGTTGTCATCAATGCCAAAGAGGGAGATTATTAGAAATTTGGATAGGTTATCATATTTGGTGTTTCCATTTGTGGGAACATATCATCTGTGTGAAGAGGGAAGATCATGTAAAGTGAAGTTGTGGCAATTATACTTAGAAAATTGTCTAAGCATCACTTAGTTTTTCTATTAGAATATATAGAGTTTTGATCAACATGGTTTATAGAGGAAACACTAATATCTACGAAGTTAGGTATGATACATGAGACATGCTGAAATCTGATTGAAAAGATCACTATTAAAGAAGGGAGATTGTTGAAAAGAAGGGAGACTTTTGGTAAAGAATGTTTTCAACCATTATTTTGTCACTGATGTCAAACTTGCTATTTGTTGGAATAAAAATTGCTTATAAGATCCAAGTACTATCACTTAGTTGATTGATGACTAGGATTTTATCAATAAGATGTAACAAAAGTACCTAAGGGAAAGGTTGAGTTATGGTTTTGTATTGATGTACAAGGATCAGTTAAGAAAATGTTAAAATGATGTATTGATAATACACTTGAAGATACAATAGAAACTCTAGAAGAATAAGTTGTAATAAAGCTATCTGCAAAGCTTGACTAAATTCATTAGTGGGTACTGAGTAAGTTAATTCATGCCAAGCAGATTATTAGTAAATGCCAAGAAAATGTAAAATCTAGTGTGTGCCGAGTGAAACAAAAGGAGCCAAGTGAGACAGCAGGTGTTGAGCAAGTTCAGGTGTTGAGATAGTAATAGGTGTCGAGCATCAATAAAATTTAGTTGATGTTAAGTGAATCCACAGTAGGTGTTGAGCATTAGAAAAACTTAGCTGATGCTAAGTAACACAATATGTGCCGAGCATTAGAAATTCAATAGTGCCGAGCTGTTGCATTATTTGAAAAGTCAAAGATTCACTAGATCTGAGCTAACAAGTTTGTTACCTTGAATTTTGTGAACCAGATGGAAGATAAGAATGTTGAGCTAGTGGCACAAAATTTTAGGTAAACCATTTTTGGGCAAATACAAGTGGATTCTACATGATGTTTCTAGAAGAAATAAGATAAGGGGTAGATTCATTGAATGCTACCTAATCCATTCAAACTAAAAATAAGAGAAGAAGATTTGAGCAAGAAAATTATTACAGACTTCTATTTAAGGAGTTATAGGTCAAGAAGCAAGAGTGGTTGGAGAGAGTGTGTGGTGTTAAGGAAAGGGCATCGAGAGGGAGGAACAGAGTACAAAGACTCTACTTTGATAGATGACTACAAAGATGATTGCATTGGCACAATGAGCATGGAAACTCGAGGAGACTAATCTTGGAAGGAGGAAAATCTATTAGAGCTACAAAGATTGAAGGCCAAGAAAATTTGTGAGCTAAATTGAGATCTAAAATTTGCAAGTTATGTTGTGAGTTGTATCAGATCAAAAGCCCTTATTGTTGCTCTCTAGCAATTGTATTGTTTAGGAAAAATCCTATGGGCTTAGGTTGGTTTAATAGCCATGTTGTAAATCCTTTAATAGGATGACATTCCAAGTGAATGTTCTAAAGTCCTTTAACCAGGACCACTTCTAACAAGGTGGTTGAAATCCTTTAACAGTGTATTTTGTAGCCTTTAATAAGGTAGGCCTTTCACAAGGCATCACTTCAAAAGAGTGAGAAAGGAGTAGAATGTTACTGGTGGTTTTTCCCAAATTGGGTTTCCACATAAATCATTATGTTATGTGTTGATCTTTCATGTCTCATTCTTAAATGTTGATTTTTCAGTAACTTGCTAAAATAACTAAGTAGCTTGGATGCATGGTTAGTTTGGATTGGCTCACTATTATTAGTGAAAAAGTTTTATTAGTACATCTAGACCTTGAATAACTAATTCACCCCCCCTCTTAGTTATTATAAAGCATTTCTAACAAGACATTCATGATGA
This sequence comes from Cupressus sempervirens, assembly GCA_028749045.1. NCBI lineage: Eukaryota > Viridiplantae > Streptophyta > Pinopsida > Cupressales > Cupressaceae > Cupressus > Cupressus sempervirens. The sequence goes on from CM053785.1 coordinate 739,614,914, forward strand.
CATTTTCAAGTCTATAGATTAGTACAAAAAGAGTTATGGAAAAATTACCAAGTACAATAGTATAAAGGTAGAAAAGAGCAAGTTAAAGAAATGGGTATTTTGGGTTAAAGATTTAATTTTTTTACAAAATAATTACTTAGCTAATTAGGGATGACATCCTAGATGTTAACCCCATGTTAGTGAAAGTTTATTTTATATTTTGTGAAGTGTATAAAGACATGAAGGTCATTTAGGTAGATAACTTGTAGTGTCTGCCCCTGGTTCACATTTTGTTATCGTTGCTAAACTCTTTTAGAACTAGTTTTATGTTGTTGGTTAGCAGCATTCTTTTGAAATTATTAGATATTGTGCTATGGATTCAGTTTATTATGTGATGAGATTACTTAGACTCTACATTTCATGTATGTATGATGATTATTTTTAGTGTTCACAATTATTGATGATGATTATTACATTGCTTTCAATTATTAATGATGATTAGTAAGATGATTTATTATCATATGTGCTTTCTTTTGGATACTTACCCCATACTTGCATGTGTATGGTGTGCGTGTTTGCCTTGCATGTTTTCTTTTGTATGGCGTGTCTGATGTGGTTAAGGAAGGGAGTCATAGTCACCTGCCAGTCGGGATCCACACGATGCACCACTTCTTACCATTGTCTGTTTAGTTTAGTATATATTGTGTTTGTACATGCATGGTTTTTATGCAGGTTGCAGGTACCGAGTATCGACTTCCCTAAATTGCCAAGATGAGCATACCCTATCACATTATCTCAATGATAAGAGAGGAGAGATAAATTCTCAAGTCCAAATCCCAACCCTTTAAGCCATTTGTCCTAATTGGAAAATTAGGACAAGTATCTGAGTTGAATACCTATCGAATGTGTCGGATGACATATTTCATGATTTTTAACCCTTTAGATTTATTTTGTATGATTTGTTCTATGATGGATTTTCATATTTTATCTTGGAGGTCTATGGTGAATTTTCCATTAATTAAGTCTTAATAAATAGATTTAATTAATAAATTATTTATTTGAGAAAATTAATAAAATATCATGATCTTTGATATTTTGATATCAGAATCCGGATAGATTCTTGTGATTTTTCTTATGCTATTTCCGCATCATGCATTCATGCCTTCTTCATGTCTTCCATATGTCTTCTGAGGAATTTCATATTTTTATTGTATGCATTTTCAATTTGGGCAATTAAATTTATTTGAGAATTTTATATGCATGGATTTAAAAAAAAAGAGAAAATGGGTTTGGGTTCGAATTAGAATCAAATTGAAATAGATTTGAAAATAGTTTGAAGATTTATGGCCAAATCCATTAGTGAAATTATTGGATAAATTTAGAGAAGAATTACCTTTTAAGAAGAAATTTTTAATTGTCCTGTCGCTGCCCCTTGGATAGACCCGAACTCAGTTATTCATAACTTTTTATTGTGATCAAATTTATTCGATCACTCCAATCAGAATTGGCACAACTTGGCCCTCTCCAACATATTTCAATTTCAGCTCGATCCAATGGTTCATTAGGGAGATATGACCGTCGTACTGAGACTGTTTTATTCAAGGACAGATATTTCTCCATTTCCCATAACCAAGAGTTCTTTATGCTTAAACTTCACAAAAATAATATATCAAAGCATGAAATGAATTAAAGATATTATTGAAATTTTTTCTTATTAGAATCTTACTAATATGCATTAGTTTTATATGGTTTATTATCTAATCTAATTAAATCAAATTTAATTAAGATTAATTAATAGTAGAAGAAGTGTAATTAATTACTAGTCAATCTAAGTAAATGGATGAGAGAAAATTAAAAGAAAAAAGATTTTAATATAGTTTATATAGTGGACTTTTTATAATGTATATTGAATACTATTTAATATATATTAAACAATTTTAGAGTTGTTTAATGAAGATGATAATGTTAAGAATTTGGAGATTATTCATGTTAAAATCTACAATGATTCTTATTGGTTTGTGATAGGGATCTCTTTCAAACAACTTTTATATAGACCAAATATTATTAGAACAATTAGAAAATGGAGTCTAATAGTTGATTTTAATATTGATTAAATAATTGTAAGATGATAATTTATATTATGTTGATTTAAATTTAGAAACTCTGAATGATATTGGATTAAAACTGAATTATTATGTTATTGGTTAATATGTTTGAATACCTTAATGGAGTTAAGAGTTAGCCAAATATTAACTAATAAGTTTATGGAAGGATTCTATAGATCGAGTATGAATAGTTTGAGGAGTTCATTATTTATTAATGTTTGTAAGGACTAGCAAACTATTAATAAATAATTATTTAAATAGATATCAACAAATTTTGATTAGAGTTAATCTAGTGGAGATTATTTATTGATTGAAGTTTGGTAAAGATAATAATTTTTGGAGTTGGATTATAATTGATTTTTAATCAATTGATATTCATTGAGTTGATATTATAACTATGATATTAATAATTAAGTTGTGTGATAGAGTCTTATTTGAAAAGATTAATGATAATATGAATTTGTTAAGGGAATGTTGGTATTCTTTGAAAGATGACGAATATGGTCATTTAAGATTTTCAATAATTATTATTGAATTATTAATATGATCTTTTGAGTATTGAATTATAGTTGACTTTTATCATATAAAATTATATTTAGTTATTAGTCCACTGATATTAATTGGAACATTGCTATGATTATGTAATTATTAATTAAATCAATCAATGAGAGTTAATTAGATTTAATTAACAATTAAGTTAAGTAATGAAGATTTAATTGATATAATTCTTTTAATAAGATTGTAGAAATATTGATATCAAGTTGATAGGTCTTATTCTTATGACTTGAATGATGACCTTAGATATTTAATGGTGAAGACTTAGTAATATTTAATTGAGGACTATTAGAATATGGACCTATGTTAATTGATTGATGTAATTGATCATTTTAATAAAGTTATAATTTCTTATTCGAAGAATGATAATTGGTCCTCTTATAATATAACGAATAATGATCCTAAAAAAAGTTGAAAGGTTAATCAATTAGAATATGGATCATGGTTAAATATAAAGGACAATTTAATTAAGGTCAATGATGATTAGTTTAGTAAATAATTATCCTTAAGTTATTCTTAGAATAATGCTATTGGGGAACAAATGGGTTGACTTGTAGGTCAAATGATGAAACTTAAAACACTTGAAAGTATACTTGCAAATAGAAAACTGAAAACCCCTACACATTATTCAACTATGTGAATTTAGTAAACCAAAACATGTGTTTGCATCATGTATTCTATATGTTTCTTGTTTTGGGTTTTGGGTTGACTAGTGTTGACCAGTCTTAGGTTGTTACTAGAGGCTCGAGGGTTATGAGATGTGATGGCATGTTGATCTTATTTGGTCTTGATCTTTATAAGCCCAATCATGATTATGTGATCGTATGCTCTATGAAATGTTTGTATTTGTTCTTCAGCCTTCATGCGTGAAGCTGAGATGTATATATATCTGAGATGCTTGAGCTAATCATTTTTGAGTCATCGATCAGTTATCCTTGGATTACTTTCTAGTTTCCATGATGGGACTGAAATGTGGATTTATTTCTTGATGATGTCATGTTGTGACATGTTTAACTCAACCATTTTGAAATCTTCGATTAGTATGATTTTGAGATATTCTTGGTTGCTTGTTGAGAACCATTTATCTTGAGATATATTTTGGTTATTGAGAACCAATTGATACTTATGATTATCAGTGATGCCTTCAGTTGCCAATAGAGAACTGTTGTGGTCATGATTTTCTATGGATGCTTTTTCAGATGCTCATGGAGATTTGATGATTCTTATCTTGGAGATTTGATGATTGTTATTATGGATATTTGATACTTTTATGCATATTTGATGATTTTATTATGGATTATCTTTTATGATTTTGAGATTTATGATTCCATGAGCTTAGGGTAGGTAATCTACTTGTAGTGTCGGGAAGTGGCTTGCAATGGGGGTCGGGGCCCTAAGTGGCTGCCAGGGTAACTCATTGTAAGTTTGGTTAATAAGTGATAACATTTACACACTAAATGGGGATTAAATGAACCTAAAAAGATAATTGTTTTAATGTTCTCACCCATGCCTTGAGTGTTTGTACAGGCTAGGATGAGAATAGTGAGAATGCATGGTTGCGACCGTGCATTCCGTAGTATGCCTTGTCAGTATGAGAGGATACTAGTGGCCGCATGAGATCAGTATGGACCCATGGAGTTTAGCTAACTGCTAGGGTAACTTGTATGTGATAAATGTGATGACACTTTTCCGCTTGCAGAGTAGGTTTCCTACATGTCTTTCTGTGCCTCTGGGAATTAGATGTCGGTTTTGTGTGATGAAACCTTTGAGTTAGTATACTTTTAGGATTCCTAGACTTGTAGAGATTTGTGCTTCGTGAATTGATATCCTATTTGGGACTTGAGATTATCTCCTCAGCAGAGTGGGAGTGGACCACTTAGGTTCCACGCGGTCGGGTGGTAGTGTATTTTCACTCTTATCATTTGAGATCCATTTGAGACACCATGGCTGGAGTATCTTTGGTTGGTATTTATTCTTCATTATGTTCTTGGAGCATTATGATAGATAATATACCTTATGATGGATGTATTTACTGGTATGTTTCTTATATTGATGATTTGCTTTACTTTGCATATGTTAGTTGATGATTTATTATGCTTTACTTTGCATGTTAGTAGGATGTTTTAGGAGTGACATTCCTACTATGTTAATACTGATGATCTCTTCAGTGCTTTGGAATGTTACGCATGGAGGGATGGCTAGGATCCACGATGGTCTAATGATGCTATTTATGGTTGGGAGGAACCATGCACTTAGTTATTTATGTTTGTGATATATGGTTATCTTTTGTGATGGATGCTTATATCTTTTGTGATGATGTATCATGTATGATATGTAGTTTTATTTATGTTATTGCATCATGGATTAATATTAGATGATGATGATGTACTTTATTTACTTGGATGTTTATTCTTTTAAGCTTTTCATACCCTGTGATATGTATAGTGGATGATTGAGCTAAACTAAAATATAATTACAAAGGACACTTATATATTGTTTAAGTACATTGGATGTATCATTGTTATTTCATAAGGATGGGATGTTAGATGAATAGTTAATTTAGATGTGATACAATGTTAAGGGATCTTTAAAGAATGTAGCCTATTATGTATATATGTTATGTTTATTTTCATTTGAATTGTTGCTATTGCTTCCGCAAATGTTATGAATGGTTTTATCTTTCATGTTTAAAAAAAAAAATTGTTTGGCAAACTTAGTAAAATTCTTTGGATCCCTTGGTAGGGTATTACATAACTTATAATTATCAAGGTATAAAGGAAAGATTATAAATGTGAAGTTAAGTGAAAGTGATTGTGAAATAATGTGATATTGATGTAATAATATATGATGCAAATTATGATGTATAATCAAAGGAATGCAAATTCGATATTGAAGATATCAACAAGAAGTGTAAAGATTTTTTCTTTTTATCTATCTCTTTGTATTGAAGGAACTATATTGTATACTAAATTTTTGGGAAGTGGGCTTATCTTGCACAGATTTTGTATTTGTTTATAACAACTCCTAATAGTGATGAGGCTTCTAACAAGGTCAAGTCCTCTAACATAGACCAAGACACTATACAGATGCAATAGACTCTTAACCAGTTCAATATCATTTACAAGATACTTCTCCTTAGTGGAACAATTTTGTGGGTACCATCCCCACCAAGTTTTTCCCTTGGCTAGGGTTTCCTTATTTAAAATAATATTGTGTTATGAGTTTATCTATTGCATGGTTATGTTTTTTGTTCAACACAGTTAGTTTTCTTTCATATGCAAGCTATAAGATATTTAACAATATCTAGTTTTTGGCTAAAGTTTTTAAAATAAGTTAATTCACCCCCCTCCCCCCACCCCTTAGTATTTCCTAATTCTTAAAAAATATGTCAGCTTAGAAAATCTATCAATAATTACAAATACAAAATCATGTCCTCTTACAGTCCTCAATAAGCCAAGAAAAAAATTGATACTGATATCACTCCAAGGTTTCTCAGGTACTAAAATAGGTGTATAAAATCTAGTATCCTAACTTAATCCTTTTTCAACTTGAAAAAATCCTTACAAAATTCTAAACATCCTTATATAATTAACTAAAACCAAAAATATTTCTCCTTAAGAAAACTCAAAGTCTTATCAATACCAAAATGTCAAGCCAATCCACCACTATGTTTCTCCTTAATCAAATTGACTCTCATAGATCATCTTGATTTACACAATTAAATTAAATAAAATAACAAATCTTCTTGATTGAAATATTCTTCACATTTGCTCAATTGATTTGATAGATTCAGTATTCTACACTCTCTCCTTGTACCTCAAAAAAATTAGCATTAATCTAATACAAATCTCTCATCTTAGCAAAGGCTTGAGAACTTCAACTTTCTTCTCAATTCACCTAAAAAATGGTTAGATACTCCACTCTTATGCTTGAATTATACAAATGCTCAAACCACTTCATATGACTCCAATCCAACTTATGTTAATTTCCCAGATACTACCAAGTCTTATGATTAGTATACAACACAAATTCCTTAGGAATTAAATAATATTTCCACTTCATCAAATCCTAAACAATAGGATAGAAATATTGGTCATACACAAAAAACTTCCTTTTATCATCATTAAATTTCTCACTAAATAAAGAAGCATGTTTATCATCCCAACTCAATACAACACCAATTACACTAGCACTTGCATCACATTCAAATTGAAATACTTTATTGAAATTAGGTAAAGAGAACATAGGTAATTTAGAAACCTTTTGTTTCAAAGTTTCAAAACTCTTATTACACCATGTGTCCACTTAAAAATTTTCTTATCCCTTCTCATTGTCTTAGTCATAGCATTACAAACTGAACTAAAATTCTTGATAAACTCTATGTAGAAACTAGCTAAACCATGAAATGATCTTACCTAACTCACATTCTCAAGTGTAGGCCACTCAAGAATTTCTTTAAACTTTTTGGGATTTATCTTCAAACCATCAAATGAAATTATAAATCCCAAATACACAATCTCCTCCTTCATGAATGAACACTTTTTCACATTAATTAGCAATTTCTCACCCTTAAATCTCTATAACACTTGTCTAGTATGCTCAAGATGTTATTCTTTAGTCTTACTAAACATCAAAATATCATCATGGTACATAATCAATAACTTACCCAAGAATCTCTTCAAGAATCCATGCATCAACCTCATAAAAGTACTTAGTCCATTAGTCAAACCAAAGGGCATAAATAACCATTCCTACAAACTTTCCTTTTTTTGAGAGTAGCCTTACATTCATTGCCTTCTCTGATTCTAATCTAATGATAACCACTCTTCAAATCGATCTTTGTTAAATACCTTTCTCCACTCAAAAAAAATAATATATCATCCATCTTGGAAATAGGAAATCTTTACTTCACTACTATCTTGTTAATATCTTCGGAATTAGTACACATTCTCCACTCACCATTCTTATTTGATGCCAATACAATAGGTATAGAATAGGGGCTCAAACTTTCTCTCATCAAACCTTTCTACAATAATTCTTGCAGTTTCCTATTAAGTTCTTCATTCTTGGTAGGTGTCAATCTATAAGGTTATTTATTTAGAAAACTAGCTCTAGGAATCAGGTTCATACAATGACTTATGCTCCTTACTAGTGGTAAACCATTAGGTACATTCCCAAAAACAATCTTCTAATACTTGATGAAAAAATTTTCAAATTCTACTAGAACTCAGTCAATACTAGCATTACTCAGTGCACTAGAAATCACAGCAAAACAAACCTTCTCTTTTCTCATATCCTTCACAAATTAATTTCCACTAACCATACTTTCTTGCACTATGGTACAATGATTTTCATTAGGTGCCTCTGTTAAGGCTAACAAGACTTGTCTCTTTCCATTTTCTTGAATAGTATATTGATTCAACCTTCCATTATGCAATGCTTTTGTATCACACTACTAGGGTCTACCCAAAAGTATATGACAACAATCCATAGGCATAATATCACACCGAACTTTAGCATAATAATTCCTAACCTTGAATTTCAGAAGGGATTATTCACTTAGTAGTAATTTAGGATCATCCTTCAAATCCAATGAACTTGATAGGGTTTAGGGTGCCTTATTCTCTATAACTACAACTTGATAATTATCTCTTTTGATGCCAAATTATCTAAGCTACCACTATCAATGATCACCTTACAATCCTTTCTTGCAATTTTACATCTAGTCTTGGAAATAAATCTCATTGTGAGGTAGTCTTCATCATTTCTCTCATTACATAGAATTGTCCTTACCCTCAATTTTTCACCTTTCATGGGTCCATTTGATAGACTCCTAGATTCTCCTTTAACTACAACATTTTTGTTATTTCCTTCATTCTTCTTACCACAATTGTTATATTCAAATGCTCAATATCCTTCTTTACTACATTTGGAATAGGTGTACCATGAAATCCTACTCTTACATAGCCACCTCTGAAAGAACTACTAATTCCTCAGTAAGAACTACCACCTTTTCACTTAGTCTGACCTTTCTCATCACTTTTCCACTTAATTTTTCCCTTATATTGTATAGTATTGTCAGATCTAATACTTTCTCCATAAGATCTACCTCTACCACTTTAAAATATTCCTTCTACGCCTCTTTTTCATTTTACATGCTTCTTTGTTAAGATCTATTTAGCCTTCAAGGCATATTGATATTCTTCCTCCACACTTTACAACTTTATCAAATTAATCTCATCTTTAATTGCAGTTTGCAAACCATTCAAATATCTAACCACTTTCTCTACCTCATCATCAAAATGTCTAGATCTAATTTCCACTCTATAGAATTCCTTAATATAATCTTTCATACCCATATACTTTTTCCTTAAATTTTGCATCTTGCTCAACAAATTGACTTGATAATTAGTAGGGAAGAATTTCTTCTTCAATTTATTCACCATCTTCAACCATGTCTTGATCTTCTCTTTTCATTTACTTTTTCTATCAATTTGTAAATTTTCCCACCAAAGCAAAGAATAGCCCTTCAACTTGGTGAATTCTATCTTTACCTTTCTATTATCAAGGGTGCCCTCAAATTCAAATAATTCCTCCATCTCAAAGATCTAATCCAATAGAGTGTTGGTATCCAACATTCCATCATAAATTCTAACTTCAATAGCATGCTTAGAATATGCCTTAGACAAAAATCTCAATAGTCTCTCCTCATAAAATAATATCTTAGGTTTAGGGTTAGGTTTTGGTACTCCATATTCTCCTTCATCATCACGCATATCATCAAGATGCACTCCTCTTCTTAGGGTTGCCTCTATAGCATCAAGTCTAGTTGCAATTTATCTTAGCATATCTATAATAACATTATCAACATTTCTTCTACCATGAACTATTTTGATAATAGGTTCTAGCAAGATCATAATCCTATACAAATTATAGGTCAACTATCAGATCTTCCACCCTATAACAAAATTCATTTAGGTTTCTACATGATCTAATCTCCACAATGATAAAACCTCACTTAGATACCACCTAAAATAAGGAGAGATGAGAACTAGGGTCATAGGCACACCTAGAAATCAACCAACCCTACAAAGTTAACACAAATGAATCAATTCATGGAAAGACAACACTAGAAAGGAGAGAGAATGAATAGTCTTTCATTGATTCATCAAATTTTCATCATACATACCCAACCATAAGACCTTCTAGGTTACGACCAATTCAAAGATTCAAATATGCAGGAAAATTTTCTATAGCATGCAAGACTATTATCTCCCTTTTAGATCCTAACTCTAGCTAAATTGATTGATTCCCCTAGATCTAGACCACAACCCTCTATTTATACTTTCCAAAATGGCTTATAGAAGATTCTAGATCAATGGATAAGTTTGACCAAATAATGATCTACATACATCCCAATGACTAGTCCATTACATTAAATGAAAATCATGAATTAAATACATAATTTGGATCACACATGCAAACCAAATAGACAACTCTATGAAATAATAATAAGACATTACTGAACAAAAAAAAAAAGGTTAGTGAGACACTCAATGAATACCAAATAGAAACAATTGAGAAAAGAAAAACATCAGCCACTTGGTGAATGAAAGCAGAATCACATCCACTGATAAAACAAAAACAAAGTCACTAAGAAGGTCTACAAAGAGAACTAAGAACACATCTACCAAGAAGGATAACAAAGCATCAATCCTAATAGTGAGTTTGTTGCCTCTTTGGTTTTGTTGAAATCAAATAGTGTGCTACCCAAATAATGTCATCATGTTTTAAAAATTGCTTCCATCCATTATGTTGATATTTCCTTCATCCTTCTATTTGAAATTCCCCTTAGGACCAACTTCTTTCCATCCAATTTAAATGGAAACTCCATACATTTGAAACTTTGTGTGTACTCTTCCAAAGTTTCCATCTACTAGATGTGCAATATGACTTCTATATTATTTAGTTATCCAAAATATTATCACAATCATTTACTTTAAATAATCTTAACCATATGAGTAATGTTAACTAAAACCATAACAAGATAATAATATACAATTAACACCAGATATGTTAACTAGTGAAACCCTTGATCAGAGGGATAACCGTGATGGGGATGGTACCCACGGGATGATGTACTAATATAAATATTATTTGTTAGAGGATAGACCTTAGTAGGAATCTATTACAATATTCAGTACATATAAGTCCCTATTAGGAGACTTTGAATCCTTGTTAGGAGTTGTGGAAGATAGCTAGACCCACTACCTAAATAGCTTCAATGTTATTATCAAAGAACCCATTGTCCAAATGATCTATGTATCACTCCTTTCAAAATAATAGAACTAAAATGCATTTCTTCCTCTACCTCTGTCATGTCAACCTAACTTTTTCTCCTTCTTCTAACCAAATATCATACTACTCATTTAATGATCCCTTGGATATCTTACATACATCCAATAAGCATTATGCTCCTTCTTGCACTGCACATTAATACTTCACATTCCACATTATCATCTAAATCAAAATTCACTATTAACAAGGAAAATAAACTTTCCTTAAATCTTATCTTCATAATAATTCCTTGAGTCAGCCTTGAGGCTTTCCTAATTAATTAAAATAAGATAATTAATTAATTCACAATTACAGTAGCACTATCAGCTCATAGTCTATACAAAAATTTACATGTCTAAAACCACATCTTATGCACACACTGATGTCATCACCTAACTACACATCGCCTCATTATATCTTGGCTAAAAGATATAATGCAAACATCAAAAATTGCAAAATAGATGCTCTATTTCAATATTGCTTCCAGTAAATCAAGTGTAACCTCCATACACCATTGAATCACACTTAGTATTTTTAACCACATCATTAGGACAACCTCAAGAATACATCCTCCATTGTGCATCATCTTAAACTTCCTCACCTTTTGTGCATACTAAGATTATTGATTGTTATTCTTCTAGTCTTAACAAAATTATTGCTATGTTGACATCAATGAAAAACACAGTCATGAATGAAACATATTAATACTCTAAAATGCTTAGGATACTCCCCAAATGTAGTATCATCAGCATTCATGCTAACAATCTCCCCCTTTGGCATTGATGGCAACATAGATGGTAAACATCTAAGTTCTAAGAATACCAACCTATACTATATTGCTATCATCTTCTCAAATCCTCTTCATCAATCTAAAAGCTAAAATCCTCTAGAACATTGTATTGTTCTTCTTCTTCTTCTTTTAGGATCAACAAAAATTATTCATAGTAAACAACTTACAATACTTTCTGGATGCATCTATGCACTTACACATCTAACTGCACACATACATTCCCTTCTATGCACTTACATGAATCTTTCTAAATCTCCCTAAAGAGATAACTCTCCCCTATTTTCATCTCAATAGGTGTTTCTCTTCCCATTTCGTATGTGCATTCTCTCAATATGTTTTTCATGTACATTCTCTCCCCCATTGACATCAATGTCAAAGGTGACAATCATAACACCAATTGTTAAATACCAATTTCTAATTAGCTACTCAAATAATCAACCACCTCGAGTGTCCAAATACACTATTCAATACTAATTACCAATTACCAAGAGTCCTTCATGACTTAGTACATATCAGATACTCCCCATTTAGGAAGCATCATCATTCAATCTAGTCTAACCATAGTGCTTTGTACCATTGGACTGATGCAACCCTTGCATCGAGTACTCTAAAGTAGGTAGGGATATAACCCCTAGCATACCTCCTAGGTATTGAAAAGTATCTTTAGGAAAAGGCTTCATAAAGATATCTATAATTTGATATTTAGTGCTTACATACTCCAACCTTATTTCTTTCTTTGTTTCCTTCTCTCTCAAAACATGATACTTAATGGATATGTGCTTTGTCTCAAAATGAAATACCAAATTGTTAGACATACTTACTGTACTTGTGTTATCACAGTAAATGATAACAAGTTTTGTAAACTCAATTCTAATATCCTTCAACATTTTCTTTATCCACATAACTTTATTACAATTATTTTCTACTACAACATATTCTACCTTAGTTGTACTCTCAGATATATAGTTATGTTTCTTGCTCAACCAAGAAACCAATCTTCCTCCAAGAAAGAATGCTCCGCCACTAGTGTTCTTTTTTTCATCCATACTACCTACCCAATCTACATTAGTATATGCACACAAGGTGAAATCACTTGATCTATCATACCAAATTCCATAATTAAATGTACCCTTCAAATATTTGAATATCCATTTTATTCTTGCATAATGATATTCTTTTGGATCAGCTGAAAATCTTTCTACAATCCCAACTGCATTTTCTATATGTAGTTTGGTGTGAGTCAAATATTGAAATCCCCCAATAATAGATCTATACTTCTTTTTCTTAGTTGTAGGTGTTTCATCTTTACTAGATAACATGTGACTAGTTACCATGGGTGCACCGATAGCTTTGCACCTTTTGAAACCAAATCTTTTCAATAGATCTTTCAAATACTTAGTTCATGAAATAAATATATCCCATCTTTTTTCTACACAATCTACAATCTAGGAAAAAATTCATTTCTCCTATCATGCTCATTTCAAATTCATTTTTCATCTCTTCAAAAAACTTATCACTTTCTTTATCATATCCTCCAAATATTATATCATCCATAAATATTACAATGATAAATAAATCATCATCAATTTTCCTCAAATACAAATTACCATCTATTGTAACTTTAATAAATCTAAGCTTAGAAAAATACCTATCCAACCTTGCATACCAGGTTCTAAGTGTTTGTTTCAGACAACACAGTGTTTTCTTTAGTCTACATACAAAATCTTTATCCTCTATCAGAGGGAATTCATTGGGTTTCTTAATGTAGACTTCTTCAAGTTCTCCATTTAGAAAGGCTGACTTGATAAACCTTGAAATTCATGCTTGCTACATAAACATCCTTATTGCTTCCATTCTTGCCATAGGTGCATATGTCTCTTCATAATCTATGCCTTCTTGCTACAAGTAACCTTTGCAAACAAGTTTGGCCTTGTTTCTCACAAGCTATCCTTACTCATTCATCTTATTTTTGAATACCTACTTGTTTCCTATCACATTCTTGTCTTTAGGTCTAGGAACTAATTCCCATGTCTCATTTTTCAAAATCTAATCTAGTTTTTCTTTCATTGCTTGCATCCAGTGATCATCCTTATATGCCTCATCTAGGCTCTTAGGTTCCACTTGAGAAATTCAACATAATTCCCCATTCACTCTATTCCTTGTCATCACACCTTTATCCTTGCTCCTAAGTATCTACTCTGGAGGGTGATTCTTTGTCATGTTTTTGTTGGAAGTAGGATTTTACATCTCAACTCTGATCTTCTCTATTATCAACAAATACATCATTCTAAAAATCATTATTAGTCTCAAAAAGAACTTTAGCATTGTGTCTGACAATTCCAAAAATATCTTCTTGTTCATCAGAATTATAATCTACTATCTTCTCTTTAGTAGCAAAATTTTCATCAATCCTTACATTTGTGCACTCAACTATTATCTTAGTTATATAGTTGAAACATCTATATGCTTTACTTTTCAATGAGTAACCAAGAAACATACCTTCACCTCTTCTAGGATCAAAATTACCAATATCATCATCTCTCTTTATGTAACATTTACTTCCAAATCATAACTCATATGGTTTCATGCTCATACCTTTCCTGATCTGTACTATGTTTAGAGTATATACTACAGTGTTAACTATTTCTCTCTAAAATGTCTTTGAGATATCATTCTCAAATAAAATAATTTCTCTTGCTACTTCTACTACTAACTTGTTCCTTCTTTCAACAATTCCATTTTGTTCAGGTGTTCTAGGTGAAGATAATTGTCTTTTGATTCCATTCTCTTCACAAAACACTTTGAATTCTCTAGAGGTGAACTCTCATCCTCTATCTGATCTCAAACATTTAATCCTAACACCAAATTCATTTTCAACTCCATTCTTAAATATCTTGAATTACTCAAAATCTTGATACTTCTCTTTAAGAAATGCTACCCACATAATCCTAGTGAAACCATCAACACAAATCATAAAATACCTTTCACCATAGAATCATTTGGTTCTTGCAGGACCACTCAGATTTGTGTGACCAATCTTCAATTTTTCTATAGTAGAGAACTTCTTGCTAGGAAAAGACACTTTCCTCTACTTAGCCAAAATACACTCCTTGTAGATAACATTAGTGTGCTTAATAATCTTAGGCATATCTCTCACTACAAATGTACTACTAACCTTCACAATATTATCAAAGTTTATGTGATAGAACCTTCTATGTGATAACAAACTATTGTCAAAATTCACAACCAAACATGTTATTTCAGTAGGATTCAACTGAAATACATTACCTTTGGTTCTAGTTCTAGTACCAATCAGCTTACCGTCTTTGTCTTTGATAATGCAAGTCTTTTCTGTGAACTGCAATAGATATCCCTTGTCTACCAATTGTCCAACACTTAATAAATTATGTTTCGGACCATCAACAAAGTAAACATCATCAATGCTAGTTTTACCATCAAGATTAATAGATCTAATTCCTATAATATAATAGGTTGCAATGTTACCAACTCTAACAATACCTCCATCATGATTTTTGAATTTGACAAATTTTTTCATACCACTAGTCATGTGATGTGAATGTCCACTATCAATTATCCAATTTGATTTCTTCTCAACTTGGGTAACTAGAGCTCTTTCTTCTCTAATTTCTTTATCAAGATTATCTTCCATAATAGCCACAAATCCCAATTCATCATCACTTTCACTTTTACCTTTTTCATCAGATTCTTTGTCCTCACTAGCATATAAACAATTTCTATCCTTATCTCTTCTAGGCTTAAATTTTCCTCTAAATTTTTTTTCTCTTTTAGGATATTTAGATACATAATGAGCATATTCGTCACAAGCCCAACACTTAAATAATTTCTTACCATCTTTCTCTCTTCTTACCAAAAGGGCTATTCCTTCTTCAATCTTCTTATCATCTTCAGACCTACTACTATTGGAAAAGTCTCCTCTTGTGCTTGCACTTCTTGACAACTTAGGTCAAATGTTCATAGCATTGAAAGTTTTCTAAACTCTAGATAATTCTCTAGAATGACTCATTTCTGCTTCTACATATTCTAATCTTCTAATAAATGCTTCCTTTGTGAAATCTTTGGTGCAAGCGATTACTAGCTAAATCATCTAAGATGTTTGCCTGAATGGTGGTGATAAACTTTTCAAGATCTTCCATATATCCTCATCATCCTATTTAGTTCCACCAAGAGATTGAATACCTGCAATAATTTCTTATATTCTTCCAACATGATTTCTTATGGGTTCATCTTCCATCATCTTAGCATCTTGAAATGTGCAAATCCAATTTTACAATTTCATCCTTTTTGCATGATCATCACCTTCAAAAGTAACTTCTAATGCTTTCCAAATTTTATGAGAAGTTTGAAATGTCTTTACCCAATTATACTCATTCTCTAGAAGAGCTAGCAGTAGAGCTTCTTTGGCTCTCCTATTACATGTGAACAGATCTCTTTCTCCCTCACTACATTCCTCTAGCTTTGATTCTTTAACAATTTCCTTCTTAGCTTTTGTCACAAGCCACTATCCTAGACCCATGCATCATAGATGAGTCTTCATCTTTACCATCCAACTATCATAGTTGGCCCCATCAAATCTCAGACTATCCTTCTTGAACATATTTTCCATTGATCTCCCAAATTTGTTAAGCCTTATCTTCAAGGACCTAATGCTCTAATACCAATTGTTAGAATATATAGTCCACTAATGTAACTAAGAGGTGGGGGGGTGAATCAGTTATCCAACTATTATCACAATCATTTCCTTTAAACAATCTTAACCATATGAGTAATGTTAACTAAAACCATAATAAGATACTCATACACAATTAGCACCAGATATGTTAACTAGGGAAACCCGTGATTAGAGGGAAAACCTCGATGGGGATGGTACCCACAAGATGATGTACTAATATAAATATTCCTTGTTAGAGGATAGAGCATGTTACGAGTTTGTTACAACATTTAGTACATATGAGTCCCTATTAGGAAACTTTGAATCACTATTAGGAGATTCCAACCCTATTAGGAGTTGTGTCAACTCTGTTTGGAGTTGTGGAAGATAATTGGACTCACTACCCAAATAGCTTCAAGGTTAGGATCAAAGAACCCACTATCCAAATGATCTATGTATTATTCCTTGCAAAATAATAAAACTGAAATGTATTTCTTCTTCTACCTTTGTCCTATCAATTGGACTTCTACTCCTTCAAATCTTCTAACTGGATATCATACTACACATTTAATGATCCATTGGATCACTTACACACATATAGTAAGCATTTTGCTCCTTCTCACACTATGCACTAATACTTCACATTCTACTTGATCCTCTAAATCAAGACTTACTACAAACAAGGAAAACAACTTTCCTTTATACCATATCTTCATAATAATTCCTTGAGTTGGCCTTGAGGCTTTCCTAATTAATTAAAATAAGAGAATTCATCCATTCACAATTATAATAGCAGTGTTGGCTCACAGTCTATACAAAACTTTACACATGTGAAACCACATCTTGCACACATGCTGATGTCATCACTTAACTATGTATCACCTCATTATATCTTGGCTAAAAGATATAATGAAAACATCAAAAACTACAAAAAAAATGCTTTGTTTCTACACTGCTTCCATTAAAGCAAATGTAACTTTCGTACACCATGGAATCAGACTTAGTCCTTTTAACCATGTCTTTAGGACAACCTTAGCAACATGTCCTCCACTACACATCATCTAAAAATTCCTCATCTTTTTTGCATACTAAGATTACTAATTGATATTCTTCTAGTCTTAACAAAAATACTGGTATGTTGACATCAATGAAAAATACAGTCATGAATGCAACATATCAATACTCTACAATACTTAGGATAATCCTCCAATGTAGTATCATCAAAATTCATGCTAACACTATCATTGCATGGTTTCCCATGGTAATATTCAGTTATAGGGATACATGGATACATGATAGAAGGTTTCCTCTTGCTACTTTGACTTGAAATCTTGCATGTGCCTTCGTAGTCAAACCTATTTGTTTTATGAGTGATGAATTATTGAAATTAGTTGTATCCCCATTTTTAAGAGTGACTATAACCTTTTTTCCCTGTAGAGCTCCTCATAATTGAAAAATAGTACATCTCAAAGTACCAGCAAGAGAAATGGTTCCTCCATAATGTACTGGTGCAACGATCCTCTCTATGTAGTTAATGTTAACCTCCTTAGGATCTTGATGACTGTCTCTTTTAGCTTTTGGTTCCTCATCCTCTTTCCTCTATGAGATCATCTCAATGTAGTGGACCTTCCCCTTTCCTAATTATTTTTTCCCTAGTTCCCATGACTCCTTACAATTGGAATAGAGATTTATCTTACTCAAATATTGTCTCATGGCTTCATCCATTGACTACACCTTTGGAGGGGGCTTGTTGTCTTTCTCCTTTAGAGTGAGAGGTAATTTGGCATGTGAATAAATTTTGCAAGAAGAAGTGGATGTTGTCATGTCTCTCATCTCTTTGATTTCTTTCATGAGTGTTTTGGAGTTAAACCCTTCACCCAACCCTTTAAGGGCTCTACTAATCCATCCATGAATAAGATAACAAGTCCTCTCTTTGAAATGTGTGTCACTAGTAGTCATAGCCTCTAAAATTCTGTGATGTAGCTCTCTACTAATCCAATTTTCTTTAGTTGTTCAACTCCTTGAAGTTGAGCTCCAGATCCTTTCCATCAAAATAGTTAATAAATATCTCCATGAATTCAGCATATGAAACTTGACTCAATCATGATTGAGGGTAACACCCCTGTGGTACCACTATTCATGAGAAATTCCTTCTAGGTGAAGCTTTGCAAACTTGATTATCTCTTCTTCAGGCATGGGCTTGAGTTGGAAGTATGTATCAACATTCTAAACCCATGCTCATGCTAATGTATGCCTAGATCCATCAAAGACTGATAATTTTATCTTTTGAATCTTTCATTTAATGCCATCAATGTAATTTCCTTATTACCTAGAGTATCACATCCACAAATCCACATAATCTTTCTCCAAATCCAACATCAAAGTAGTCTTGTTGGAACCAATCTTACATCTCGACAAAGGGAGGTTCTTATTCCTTGAATTGTTCTAAGCGTTGGATAAATTTTTCCATCATTGGTTATGTGTCAAAGTTCTTTGTGTGAAGCCTCCCATTGAAAAAATTATCACTATGCCCATCATGTCCTCCATTTATCCTTCCTTCTACAAAAAACTAAAGCATCTTGGAAATTTGTTCTTGCCCATTTGCCAATGTCTCATCAAGCTATTGTTGTCCATTTGGAATAGCTTCATTTAGTTCTTACCATCCCCTTATTATTTCCCTTAGAATTTGCATCATCTCAGTGCTTGATTCACCCATTGTTCCTAATTATCAAGATCTTGGAGGAATCCAATATTACTAGTAGGATGGTAATATCACTAGCTCTAATACCACTATAATGTTTTGTACTCACCAATTCTCATTAACCATAAAAGAGGGAATGAAAGGAGAAGTAAAAAGTAAGGAGGATTATGTATGAAGTTGGAAGGAGGAAAGAGAATATTATGGTTTGTATAGACATATAGGTTGTATGAATATGTGGGTGTGTGCCAAAAGTGGAGGTATAGGGGTGGAAATGTATGGTGGAGAGAGTGGTGAAGTCATACAATAACCTTAGAGAGGTGTATAGTAAGAGGTAGGGATGGAGGCTAGTACAAAAGGAAAATGGTGGTCATGTGATATGATAGAGGAGGGTAGTGGAATACACAAGTAGTATAGATGAATGAATGGTTCCAAAGATAGAACTCAAAGTGTGTGATCCAGTGATGCAAGCCTAGTAGAAATTTAGTTAAAAATATAAATAAGACTTTTTCCAATCACACAAATATATGCCAGTATAGAATTTTTTTCCAAGAAAAGTAAACAAATCAGGCATATGCAATGTATTACCAATTTAAATTTGCAAACAAAGATGGTTCTTTGACTTGAAAATTTTGAGCAAAGTAATACAATGAAAAAAATAGGGCGAGGGTTGAATCCCACAAAAATTGGAATAGCCAAATAGGTAAGATCTCTCACTTTTGAAATGGTAGAAAACACTTCAACTCCAATAGGAATTTTTAGTACAAAGAAATAATCTAAATTGAATGCCTACACCAACCTACAAACTAGCCTTATAAAGGGCATTAGAAAGCTTCTCGAAGGATTACAATTGTGTTGATAGATCGACAGAGTATACAAAATAAAATAAAGTGTGTTCCTAGGAGATAAATACATTGATTGTCGGTCACATAATAAAAATTGTCATTTAATAATATTTGGGACATCACAAAAATCTTTGATTATGACATTGAAAATCTCAAAAATTGATTTTAACTAATTGCAACTATATACATAATTCCAAGTCTATAACACCATAGAGAAGTGGGATAGACAAAAAAAATCTAATATAAACTAGAACAATCACCTAGTATACTATTTATAAAAGAAAATATAAGGGCTATAGTGGATTCAAAATGATTAAATAGCTATTATTAAAAATATTGTTTGGTTTCTTAAGTAAGAAAAAGGACTTAAGAGTTTCCTTCTTCTAATTCACAATTTATTGAGAATAGATTCATTACTTTAATAATAATATGAGAATCTATAGCCATGACAAGCTTATGCATATCGATGAATAGCTTATTTTCACTATGTAAATCCTAAACATGCATTTGGTCATTGGCCCACTTTCTATTGACATGATAGCTTAAAGTCATACATGGCCAAGTGGACTTAATATTTATAAACCTAAACTAGACACTCATATCAATGATGTGATCTCTAAAAAAGTTAGGGAGGCAAATAAAATAGATATAATTTAATCTTGATTTCATAGGACATATGAATTACACTATTTAGCTTTACATGATTAGGGTCAATAGTATGTATGACAAGTATGTTCTTCCCAGAAATAAAAATATAAAAATGTTATTGACACTCGATTATCTATATCTAGAAAATGCAAAATGAATATTTTCAGACTAGAAAAGTTAAACATATTTCCAAGGGTCAAACACAAATAAAAAGTAAAGGAAAAATAAATATGGAATGGACATCTATACAATTGACTATTGTCTCAAGAATCTAAGAGGTTCTTGGAGGTTGACACGTCTATTGTGAATAAATTCACAAAACAAGGAAATAGAAAAAATAATTAAATAAATTGCACTCTTATGATAAATATGACTATATATCTTTATGAAGTAGTCATGTACTCCATGATATCAACTATATTGGGTATATAACTTGAGAATTTTTATTAATAGATGGAGATCCAACATGTCTCATAATGTAAGGTCTCTAGTAATAATTTGGGGACTAACTTTAGCCACTACAGTGGAAGGTACAAAGCATGCAAGTCTGCTCTCACTATTTTTTGGGTCTATCATTTTTTAAGATAAAAAAAGATAATAACATTGTGCATTTCAATTTTCATTTTGTATTTATGGATGTTTTAAATTTCATTCTATGAAAACCTTGAAACAAATTTTTAAAATGGACTTTGGTAGATAAATGAAATCTTAGAGAGTATTACACAACATAAGAAACCAATCAATATAGAGTGCATGGTTAGGAGAAACTATTTAAGAGAGCATGGGGAAAATCAAAACCAAAGCACAAGGAAGATTTTGACTAAGTGCATAAGAAATAGGACACCTGTAAAACAAACTCAAAGCATTCCATTTATGATAAAACTAAAGGAACCATATGAGGAAGACTATGAAGAGTCCACAGAGATGGAACAACAAGACATGTCCACAAAGTTGAATTTGTAGCATATTAATATCCACAAACATGGAATTTGAATATAGAGTATGTGTGGGTGTGGACTCAAGGAATAAACATTTTATTGTAGTTTACAATATTAAATGAGAAAATGCTATAAATATACATAGTACCAAATGGAAGATACAATATGGTGCATTATATCATCATATCTATATATAGTAGCAATGCAAGAAATGCTACCATGCATAAGACCATCATATCCTCCTAAAATGTACTACATGTATCATTTGACCAACTTGACCATTGACAGACAAATGGTGACTAACAATTAGACAATAAATGGTCAAACATTTTTATTTCTTACTTAAATTTTTAATATCCCTAAACTAATTATCTAAAATTCAATGTAGCAAACTATCCCCTTGTTAATGTTTTTCAAGCATGAAAAAACCTCTATATGGGGGCATAAAAAGTCCCTTATATATTGAATGAATGAGAATGTTTTATTGTGTTAAGTATCATCCCCTAACTTTTATTTTTTGAAATAATTTAAGAGTTATTGTTTGTGTAGATTTATTTTAGAAATTACAAAATTACAAATCACTTGTAAAATAATCACAATGTTGATTGGATGACCATATATGATACAAGTTTCCTTTAAAATATATACTAGCATACTAATTGATGTCTTCTATAATCTTAAGGAAAAACTATGCTAATCTACCTAATATGATTTTCAGAATTTGATTACATGCAACATTTTATATCATCAATATTTTGATGACACATTATGTTTGTATATTCTTCTCTCATTTAATTAATGGTAAATTATGAAATATGATCCAAGATGATGATAATAAAAAAGATTGAATACATTTAATGAAAAAATGCATACTATAATTATATAGTAATTGAAATATGTGCATTGTTTATGGAGTGGCTCACTCCATGTGGTGGACATAAGCCTTTCCTAGTTATATTGAGTCAATTAGGTAAATGGTAAGAGAATATATTGGAAACATGTTTTTCAAATGTATAATGTGTGCATTTAGAGTTCATCCTACCATCATGTAAGAAATTAGAGTATTATTTTGTATCTAGTCATGTTAGAAATTGAGATATTATTATTGGTGCCACTCTAATATTGGAATGATTTTTTGAGAATAAATTCTTTCATATGGACTAATGGATAATATTGTCCCACCTTGAGATTAATCATCTAGAGTTTATTGTTTAGTTAATAAATGTTTAGATTTGTTGGATATTGTTATATGTTTTTTGGTACATACTTTTTATTTATTTTTAACAAATTTATGCTATTAGGTGTTTGATTTTTACTTATAGATTCCATCATAAGTTAATTATTATCAACTGGTCATTGGTTTGCAAGTGAAATTGAAAGATCCTCAAAGAACCCAGCAGAAGACTGAATGCAAAACACAAACATTGTAAAGGATGATGTGATGATAGGACCTAGATGAATTTGGACTCAATGCTCTGTAATCCTTAATTCTTAACAAACAAGTGAGATCAAATTTTGTAGTATTTTAGGAAACAAAGATTAAAAAAGAGGATATAGAAAGTGTTTAAAGAAGGCTTGGTGAGTGGAAGAGTGAATGGGTTGAGGCAGTAGGAGCATCTAGGGAAATTGGGGTGATGTGGAAGGAGTCAGTGAAAATTGTGGTTATGCAACAATTGGAAAACTAGCAATGGTTAAAAGTGAGATTAAAGAAATTGGAGGTAGAATTCAATGTGATAAATGTCTATGGACTGACATAAGTTAGAGGAAATAAATTATTGTGGAAAACTTTAATAGAAGTGATGAAGGTTATGAAAGATGAAATAGTTGTATTAGGGGGAGACTTTAATGCCATTCTTTATCCTGAAGAAAAAAGAGAGAGGAAAGGATGGAAATCTATTAATTATGAAGACTTCTCTTCTTTTGTAACTTAAAATAGCCTTATTGCCATTCCTTTTTAAAAAGGAGGGTTTACTTAAACAAATAGGAGAGCAAGTTTTGTTAATATTGCATAGAAATTGGATAGATTTTTTTGGGTGGGGTGGGGGGGGGGGGGGTGCGGGGTGCGGGGGGGGGGGGGGGGGGGGGGGTGGGGGACTGGTGTAGTGTAAATTGGATGGTGGAAGCTAAAAATATTACCTATTTATGGGTCAGATCACTTCCCAGTTAAGCTTTGGCTTCAAGAGGAATCCTCTCTAGACAAATGTCCCTTTAAATTTGAATCAATGTGGGTTAGGGCTGATGGTGTTAAGAATATTTTGGATCAATGTTGGAAAAATACTTCATTTTTTAAAGGAAATAAATCCTTTTTTTTTCCTTAAAGTTACAATTCCTAAAAGAGAACATGAAGATATAGCATAGAGAGTCTCTTTAGAACATTTTTAAAAACAAATTGGACTTAGAAGAATCTTTAAAAAACTTAAATGGTAAATTTATACAATAGGGGATGATGGAAGATGACTTTAGAGAGGAGAAGAAGTTAAGCAACGAATATGATGAGGACATGGCCAAAGAAGAGGTGTTCAGTTCCAAAAATCAAGGGAAGCCTAATAAAATGAGGGGAATAGAAATACAAAATAAAAATCATGATTCTATCAATGTAAGATGGGATAATAATAAAATATTTTTTATTAAAAATAGTGAGGGAGTCTTATTCAAAGATGTGGGGTGGATTAATGACGAGGTAGTATCATTTTTCCAAAGGAAAGGTCTAGTAGAACAAAGTGAAGTAGTAGACCCGGTTTTGGTTTTAAATTGCATCCTAAAGTGTGTCACAAATGAACAAAATAAAATGCTTTATGCAGAGGTGTCTAAACAGGAAGTGTTTCAAGAAATTAAAAGATTGGGTAGGGATAAAAGTCTAGGCCAAACATTTTTCCAACTAGGTCTTTTAGATCTTTTTTAGATTGTCTAGAAAATGAGATATGGGAGGTAGTGGAAAAGTCAAGGAAAGGTGGGTTTTCTTTCAAGGATCTAAATAACACCTTTATTGCATTAGTGCCAAAAAAGGAGGATCACAAAATTTTTGAGGATTTTAGGCTTATAGAATTATGCAATACAATATATAATATTATTCCAAAAGTTATTATAAATAGATTAAATAGGGTTTTTAATTGGGTGATCTCTATGGAACAGGGTGACTTTTCCCTAGGAAGATCTATTTATGGAGGTGTAAGTATTGCTTGTGAAATGATTAACTCTATTGGGTTCAAAAAGTTAAGTAAAATGATGATTAAATTTGATATCAAGAGGACTTATGATGAAGTGGATAGGGATTTTTTTCTAAAATTCCTAGGAAAATTTAGATTTGAGTCAAAATGCATAGAATGTCCATGCAAGGGTGCATCTCTTCAAGTTGATTCTTAGTTCTAACGAATGGGAACCCCCAAGGGTCTTTTGATTTGGGGAAAGGTTTAAGATAGGGGGCCTTTCTCCTTTTCTCTTTATTATTCTGGAAGAGGCATTAGGTAGACTAATTATAGAGATAAGACGGGAGGGGAAATGGAAAGGGGTAAAATTTGTTGATAAGGTTGATGTGGTGTCACATCTACAATTTTTTGATGACACCCTTTTAGCTAGGGAAGCCTCAGAAAGGGAGACTTGAGTTATGAAAAAGACTTTGGGTGTTTATGGGGAGGTGCTAGGATAGAAGATAGATTGGAGTAAGTCTAAAATTTTCTTCTTCAATATCCCCTCTAGTAAACAAAGAGAAATTTGCAAGTTCCTAAATATTAAATAAGGGACTTTTCCAAGTAGATTTTTGGAGATTCCTCTATTGTATCCATTAAAATTTGTTGTGTCTATTGTCCCTATATTTTCAATGATGTGTTTAAATATCCCAAAGAAGGTAATAAAAATCATTGAGCAACAAATGAGGAAGTTTTTCTAGAGTGGATTTGGGGACAATGATAAAATTCCTTTGCTAAGTTGGGACAAACTTTATCTTCCTAAAAAGGTTGGGCAAGTGGGTTTAAGGGATTGGTATATTATGAACATTTCTTTAGGTGAAATGTTATTGTGGAAAATCTATAATAACTTGAAGAAGTTATGGATAAAGATTTTGAGTAAAAAATATTTGGATTCAAACAATGAGCAGAGAATTTTAACAATTCAAAACCCAATAAGTGGAACATCAATATGGAATTTTATTGCCTCTTGCAAGAAAGTTATTTTAGATCATGTTTTGTGGAGGATTGGAGATGGAAGAAAGGCCAACTTTTTGGATGATTCTTGGAATGGGTAAAAGTTTTTGAGTGAGGAATGTCATGATGGAGATATAAAGAGGGTTATCTATGAAAAATGGGGCTCAAAGGTTAGACATTATATGCAAGAATCTCAAGGAACATTGGAAAAGGAATGGATTTGGAAGGATTAGAGTGTAGAGGGTTTATCCCATCAGTAGCAACTTTCTCTAAAAGATTTGTTTTCTATTAGGAAAGTTCTTTTAACTCAAGAAGAGAAAAAAATTAGATGATGTGCTTCAACATCGAGAGATTACTTAGCGAAGTTAGGCTATTCTTTATTGGCCCAAAGAGAGGAAACTAAATTTGAGGCTAGGGATTTATGTTGGCATAATGATTTTTTAGGGACCCTCAAAGTGTGTGATGTGTAATGAGGAGGAAGAATTGGTGGAACACCTATTGCTGAACTATGAGATGGCCTTTTCTTGTTGTAGAAAAGTGCAAAAAAATTAGAGTCGTAGGGGTCATGGGTGAACTCTTTAAAAGGTTCTTTGTTTCTTGTCCTAGGATGAGGAATATGTTGGCTAGTATTTGGATTGTTGGCCCATCAATAGTAATCTGAGAAATGTGGAAAGAGAGAAATAGGAGAATATTTTAGGAGAATGTTGAATCTTTACAAAGGCTAATATGGAGAATTGATCACACTATAGGGGAAATTATGAATACAAAAATTTTTTAGGAAAGAGGTAAAGTTGTGTGTATTCAATAAAGATGACAAAGCTATTCAAAAATTGTGGCCAGGGATTAAAATAAGAAAATTTGGATTTTTAGAAATGGATAAAACACTTGTAGAGGAAACAAGAAAAACTCAATGAAAAGCTCCAAAAGAAGGATGGGTAAAGACAAATTTTGATGGAGCAGAAAAAGGTTATCCTAGGTAGTCAAGGGCAAGCTCCATTGTTAGAAATTAGGAGAGGGAAACTATGGCTTATGATGGAAAGTGGTTATCAATTGGAACAACTAATGAGATCGAGTTTGAAGAAAATGTTTTGGAAATTCAATGTGCAAAGAGAGTGGTGGTAGAAAAGTATATTTGGAAGGTGATTCTCTTTTAGTGATAGAGGCAATAAGGAAAAATAAGATCTCATCCTATCATCTAGAAAATTATGTAATAACAATCAGGAAGGAGTTGGAGGAATTGACATACTTTAAAGTAAGTCACGCACTTAGGGAAGGGAATAGGGAGGTGGATATGCTCTCTAAATGGGCTATGGAATTTAAGAGGAAGGGAAGCATAAATTTGAAATGTGTAACCATTAGAGGGAAGAATATTTTATTAATATGGGAACTCTCAAGTTTTTTAAAAAATAAAGTAATGAGGTGGCAGATTTTATGATGAAGTTGAAAGGATGGCAGCAGTAATGATGGGATGGAGTGGGTAAAGTGCAAATAACAATTTTATATTGGAGAAGGTGATGCATTGACAATGATGTGGTGGGCTTTTCTAAGGTGATGATGTAATGTCGAGCATGTGGTTTCATGATGGTAGGTGAGAATGGAGTCTTTAATAGGAGTGTAGCTAATTGATAAATATAATTAATGTAAGAAATTTGGGAAAGACTAATAAAGTGTAAGATAGAAGAGGAAGATTCAAAGGCCACCTTCACTTTTAGAACAAAGTGGAAACAAAAGGCTCTATTTGGCCCAATGTAGGGTTAGTGCCTTAGGTTGTTGCTTCAATGAATGTTGGAGGTGATTCAAGAAGTTAAAGAAAACCCTAGGAGTCAAATTATTTCAAAATGTCAATCATCACTGGAAGATTAATGTGGATATTGCAGCAATGATAATGGATTAGGGGCTAGAGCTTGGTTCAACTGAAGAAGAGGTAAAGTGAGTTATGGAATCTCTTTTTCCAAGGGACTTGATTATGGTTTTGGACTCACTTCTTGAATGGGCTTGGCTAGGTCATGGTTTTGATTATAGTGAATTCTTAGAAGATGAAGTTGAAGGAGAGGAGATTGGAAAGTCTAGGTTCTTATGGTGTCATGTTGGAGTGGATAGAGCATCCTATAGAGAGAAAATTATGGTCGAATGATAGAAGTTGGTGGAAGAGATTCAGTCATTCCAAGAAAGACAGGGAAGAAGAGTGAGGGGGTTTTCTGTAACACCACCTTGCCATCACCACTCTGGAAGAAATTCTCATCATTGAATGGTTGTAAGGTAGATTTCCCTCCAGGGGTGTGAACAATGTTGGAAATCTATGTTTTGTGAGAAGCTTTTGGAGTGAAATGAAGTTTTGAAATCACTAATGTAGATGGGTTTGAACTGGGGATAAACATGGCTCAATATTTAGGATGAAGGATAAAAGGGGATTGGATAATGATTGACAAGCTAGAGGTGGTGTAGAAAGAAAGGGTGCGAAAATGGTTGGAAGTCAAAGTTGTTGTGAAAGCACATGGCAGTTATTGGTGAACATTTGTTGTAGAAGGATGAAGGTTTATGTCATGGCAATCAGACCAAGCATATTAAAGAAGTTGCAAATTATGTTTTGTAAATCCGAGGATGATATGTGATAGGCTCTTGTATAAAAGTAGTTTGTAATGTTTTTAGGGGTAAACTAGTTGGCCTAAATAGTTAGTAATGAGGCCTTTTTCTTTGTAATATATATATATATATATATATATATATATATATATATATATATATATATATTACTACCAACCAAAAAAAAGACAAAGTTGTAAATAAAAAAACTTTATAGATACAAATATTACATTAAAAAATAATAATTCTATTTTTGTTTATTTGTAAGTGAGAATCAATTCCTAAAACAATATCAACAAGATTTAAATGTAGAAATGGAAAGCTAAAAGAGCAAAAGAAACAATGGAACTAAACAAATGTCAAAGGGAAAAGAATTTTATTTGGAAAAGTTATTCTTTAGAAGCATACCACTATAAATAATAATAATAAGATTGTTTGTTGCTGCCCAATTGGATAGGGAGAGACCTATCATCAATTAGGCTTCAAATTCGCCTTCAATTATGTGTTTCAAAGGATTGTCAATCTCTCACAAAAGAGGGTATTCTTTATTAAAGATTTGCATATCCAAGCACAAACTTGAGCATTCCAACAAGAATGAGTTGACATTTAAATTTTGAGTCTTAAAATTTTTAATCTCAAAATAAAAGAAAGGGATCAGAATTCAAAATAAATGAAAGGAATGAGAACCATTGTGTACTTTTATTTACATTAGTTTGTTTGTCTAGTGTTGCTCC
Source organism: Cupressus sempervirens (assembly GCA_028749045.1). Classification (NCBI taxonomy): domain Eukaryota; kingdom Viridiplantae; phylum Streptophyta; class Pinopsida; order Cupressales; family Cupressaceae; genus Cupressus; species Cupressus sempervirens. The sequence goes on from CM053785.1 coordinate 739,643,955, forward strand.
ATTTACTATGTCCCACAAATCCTTTTCAATAAGGATCAATTGTAATTGGATTTTCCTTCTATGAAATTCCAAACTCTCACATTTTCCTATCAATATATAACTTTTCTCTATTAAAATATAAATACCATTTAATCTTCACTTTAATCTAAATAATATTAAAGGTGTAAGGTTCCATTAGTAATGCACCTCAAATTTTTTACAAGATTGACACGACAATTATCTCTATTAGCAATAATAACACATCTCTCAAATTTGAAAACTTAAACTGAATGATAAAAATCACTAACTGAAATGACTTGACCTGTCATTAAGTTACCTATTACTTGACATTCAATCCTCTCACCTCTTATTTGTCCTTCGGCTCGCTTATGAAGTCACACCAACTCTGAATCGATTGATTGCGTTTGCCAGTATGTTCAAACTCTATATGCCCATATTTGCCCGATAGGAGAAGTGTGGGTGTGAGGAGATCTTAAAACATAAACTTAGATGGCTCCTAAGCCCCTTACATGCCTACTCAAATCCGCAAGTAGTACATCGAATATAAAACAAGATAACTATGAAATAAAGAAGTCAATGATGAAGATGTATTGCAGGGGCAAAGACAGACCACCAAGTCAATATTGCGCAACCTCATCACAAAATAATACCCATTGTATGAAGGGAGATGATAGTTTGCAAGAAAACAATCCATGAATCCTCTTGCACAAGAAGCATTAATAGAAAGAATCCCAACAATAAAATGATTTTCAGGTATGATACTAAAAGTTTTCAAAGCTACTGTACAATGAAATTTGTGAGTTTTCATTTTAGAAATCAAAAGGAAAGCCAATGTAATTTCGACAATTTCCTGCAATAGAAAGGTAGAAAAGTTTACCAACCACCTTAAATTTAAGTACTTTAAATAAATTTAGCAATGAACTGTTCTAGATATTAAGATCAACGAATACATATTCTCTCAAACAAACATCCTTATTTAAGAAGTTTTTCCTGAAGGGTCAAGCAATAAAACTAAATTTCTAAAAAGTGAATGCTGGATCCAGCAAAAATGTACCAAATAACTTACCCTAATGTTAGTTTGAAGTCAGGGAAGACACCAAATAAAGTGAAATTTGCTGTTCCAACATTCACTTTAGTGGTGATCATATGATGCAAAAGAAGAGAGATAATTAATGTTATCCATAAAAATCAGGTATAGGAAATTATGATCATCACTGCACGGTGTGGGGATTCAATGAAAGACAACCATCGCGTAGTAATCAAAGTCACAGAATGGAAATCACACATAAGAATTTGTTTGAATTAACAATTTTCAGAAAACATCCTTGCTTTTGTTCCATTCCTTAAGAAACCCTAGATAGTTGCATATAGACGAACCATTCTATGGGCTCTTGTGGAGATCCAAGTCTTCGTCTATCAAAAGGATAACAAGAAAAGAAGAATATTGTTCGATAACTAAGAAAATAGTTCTTAATGCCCCCTCTTTTGTTCTGCCAAAAACACATGAAATAGGGAAGACACTGGCCAAAGATGAAACACTAGATATCACCAAATACCCCACAAAAGATACAATTGAAAATCCCAAACCAAATTTCAAAATTTAAAAACTTGAAAGACTATTCAAAATTGAACAAAACACAACATACCATTACTTTGTTAGGGTTTGAAATGGACATGTTGCAGACATTGAACCAAGGTCAATGGCATAGCAATGTCAATCTTATTCAAAATGTAAACCTGCATCCATAAAAGGAAAGTACGTCTCTAGTCCATTGAAGGGAGGCTCTCAACCACCTTAAGCACCACCTTATCAAGCTCGTCATATTTATCTCCAACTGAGTTATTGCATCCGATCAATTTTCCCATGATGCGAAGCCAAGTTGTGAGTAAAGAAACTTGAAAAGCTCTTGAAATCAATATCTTCCCCTCTCTAGTGGCCTTTATAAACCACATTACAACTTGAAACATAGGTTGAGCAATACAATCGAAGAGAGAGTTATCCTTTACATGCTTTGCAAATTTTGCATCTTCACAAAATACCTTTAAGGAAGCTTTGAGTATTTCTCCTTTGTTGAGAATTGTGTCTCAACCTTGCAAGCTTTTTCTAGAAAACTCTAAAAAAACTTTAGAAAATTCTAGAATTTGTTTGTTCTAGGTTTCGACATGTTTATCAATTGGAAAAAGATGTATGAGTTGTTAAAAATGTCTCTAGTCTCTAGAACAATGTAGAAGGGCTATTTTTAGAGTGTAAAGAACTCATTATATGACTTTTGTTAGGGTCTAAACTAGAGGACAAAATTGTGGACTAAAATGGTATTCTTGGAGTTAAAAATTACAAGTGGGTAACATGTGGCATGGTTTTTTTGCCCATGGTTTTGGCCCATGGTTTTGTAAAACCACAAATAGTTTCCAAGTGGCAAATCACTATAAAAGGATAGCTTGGGGAGGTGTTTCAATCATTAAGTTTAGTTTGCAAGATTGGTGCTAGAAGGAGTCTCTCTAAGTCCAAGTTTGAGTTCCAATTGTGTTGATGTGCTCCTATAAGCGCTTGCATTGCAAGTGTATTGTAATCTTCTAGATTTGAGAATATATTGTGTGGGTTTTGGAGGATGGGGTTTCTCTCCTGGGAGGGATTCCCCATGGTAATCATTGTGTTAGATTGTGGTGACTAATCGGGAAAGTATTGTACATACTCCATAATTCTTCGCTAGGGTTTGGGCCCTATTTTATTGGAATTTTGGGCTGATATGTAATTATTAATTATAACCCTAAAGTAGTAAAAATAATTGTATAAAAGGGCTTAGGGTTAGGGATTGTTTCATTGTACGTGATGCAAAATTGGTTCTTGTAGTGATATTGAGTTGTAAGGGATTACAGATTGTAATCAGGGTGTAATCACTAGATCGTAATAATATTGGACTTGTTGTTTGGTGGATGTAGCCCAGGGATTTGGTGAACCACATTAAATCTTGGTGTCTTGTGTTCTTCTCTACGTGATCTATTATTTTTTGATATTGTTTATATTTGCATGTAATTGTTATTTCTGTTTGTGGTTTATTCCTAACAAGTGGTATCAGAGCAAGGTTGTTTTTTAGTTATCCTCTACATGAAAGTCTCATGGTTGAGTAGGAGTCTCATGGTTGAGTGGGAGTGATGGCAAACGATGGTAAGCTGAGGGTTGATAGGTTTAAAGGACAAAACTTCTAGTTATGGAAGATGCAAATGGAAGACTATCTTTATCTGAAAGATTTATGGAAGTTATTGGAAGGCAAAAGAAAGAATCAAGGATCTATGTCAAATGACAAATGGGATCTTTTGGACAAAAATGCACTTGGAAGCATTTGATTATGCTTGGCATCATTGGTGGCATTTAATATTACAAAAGCGAAGACAATAAAAGAGTTGATGAAAACCCTAGGGACGTTGTATGAAATACCCTCCACTTCAAATAAAGTATTTCTCATGAAGTATTTATTTAATATGAAAATGGTAGAAGGTGGATCTATTACAAATCATTTAAATGAGTTTAATACTATTACTAGTTGATTATCTTTTGTGGGTATCAATTTTGATGAAAAAATTAGGGCTCTCTTGATTTTGTGTTCTTTGCCTAAAAGCTAGAATGGCTTGGTAATGGTTGTGAGTAATTCTATTCTTAGGTCTAGTACCCTAAAATATGATGATGTGATTGGTGTTATTTTGAGTGAGAAAACTCATATGAAATCCTCAAACAAATCTACATTTTGAAGTGCTTTGAACACACAAAATCAAGGCAGGATGACTAAGAGAGGAAGTGATTCCAGAAATCATGGAAAAATGAAGGAGATAAACTAGATGGAGACAAGGAGGCAAATGTGGTAAGTAACAAATCCAAAGAGGATGCTTTACTTCTATCTTTAGAAAGTGTTGATGATTCATGGGTTTTAGATTCTGGTGCTTCATTTCATGCTACACCTCATAGAGGTTATGTTTCATTGATTATGTCTAAGGGGATTTTGGGCTTGTTAATTTGGGGGATAATGAACTTTGTTGGATTGTTCGAAAGGGAAAACTTAAGATTAAGTTGTAGAATGGGAATCATTGGCTACTACATGAGGTAATACATGCTCCAAGGACTCATTGGATACTACATGAGGTAAGACATGTTCCAAGGCAGAGTAGGAATTTAATTTCAGCGAGGTAACTCGATGATGAGGGTTGTGTAGTTGCTTTTAATGATAAAAATTGGAGGGTTACAAAATGTTCCCTTGTAGTAGCAAAAGGTGTGAAAGTAGGAACCTTATATATTTGTACAGGTCATATTGTTCCTTCTACTTTAATTATTTCAGAGAAAAATGAATGTTCAAGAACAGTTGCCACTGTTGAGCAGGGAGAACAAATAGCTACTGTAAATTCTGATACAACATTGTGGCACAATAGACTTGGGCACATGAATGAGAAAGGTATGAAATTAACTCATTCAAAGAAAGTTTTGCTAGGTCTAAAATGTGTTAATATTTATTTCTATGAAAGTTGTGTGTTTGGAAAGCAAAAGAGAGTGAGTTTTGTAGAGACTGGGAAGGAAAACAAAAATGAGAAATTAGAGCTTGTGCATATCGATGTATGGTGACCAGCTCAGGTATCTTCCCTTGGAGGCTCTGATTATTATGTTACATTTATTGATGATGCAACTAGAAAGGTATGGATTTATTTCCTTAGATAGAAATCTAATGTATTTCAAACTTTTGAGAAATGAAAATGCTTGGTTGAAAATGAGATTGGTAAGAAATTAAAATGTCTCAGATTTGATGATGGTGGTGAGTATTGCAGTCATGAGTTTGAAGATTATTGCTCCACTAATGGTATTCATAGATAGAAAACTATTCCAAGGACTCCACAGGAAAATGGAGTGGCTGAATGCATGAACAGGACTATAATGGAGCATGCAAGGAGCATGAGGTTGCATGTTGGGTTGCCCTTACACATGTGGGTGGAGGCTGTTAATACTATTGTATATTTGATTAATAGTGGTCTATCTACTCCTTTGAGTTGTGTTATTCTAGAGAAAGAATAGACTGGTAAGAAGGTGAGTTATTCTTTTCTCAAAACCTTCGGTTGTGAAGCTTTTTCTCACATAGATTTTGAAAATAGAACCAAGCTGGAAGCTAAGTCAAAGAAATGTATATTTGTTGGATATGGCATTAATGAATTTGGTTATAGGCTTTGGGATTTTGAAAATCATAAAATTGTAAGAAGTAGGGATGTCATATTCAATGAGAAAGTGTTGTACAAAGATTTGTTGTAGCAACATGAGAAGAAAGAACATGATTATGTAGTGTTGGATAATACTCCAAAAGATGATGTTCCAGCCATTCCTCATGATGTACAACAATCGCAACAACAAATACCACACATACCAGTGAATGTTAGATTGTCAACAAGGCAAATAGACCTCCAGAAATATTTTCTCCCTCTTTGTATTCTATTTTATTAATAGATGCTAGTGAACCTAAATGTTATGATGAAGCTATATAGGTGGATACTAAGATTCAGTGGGAGTCTACAATGAAAGAAGAAATGGACTCTTTGCTGAAAAATAAGACTTAGGATTTATGCAAATTGCTTGTAGGTAAAAAAGCTTTATAGAATAAGTGGGTTTATAGGTTGAAAGAAGAGGAAGGATGTAAGAAAAAATATAAAGCCAGGTTAAGTGTAAAAAGATTTTCACTGAAAAAAGGAATCAATTTTGATGAGATATTTTCTCTTGTTGTTAAAATGACTTCTATCTATATTGTTTTAAGTATTGTGGCTACTGAAGATTTTCATTTAGAGTAGCTTGATGTTAAAACAACCTTTCTTCATGGTGATTTGGATGAAGAGATATATATGGCTTAGCCATAGGGATTTGAGGTTAAAGGTAAGGAGAACATAGTGTGAAAATTGAAGAAAAGTTTATATGGCTCGAAGCAAGCACCTTGGCAATGGTATCTAAAATTTGACATGTTTATGCATGAGCATGGATACAATAAGTCTCATTCAAATCATTGTGTTTACTTTAAGAGGTTGGATGATGATACCTACATTATTTTTTGTTTATATGTTGATGATATGTTTGTAGCTGGGTCTAACACGGATCACATTAAGGGGCTGAAACACCAGTTAGCACATGCATTTGCTATGAAAGATTTGGGGGCAGAAAAACAAATCTTTAGTATAAATATTTGTAGAGATAGGAGGAATAAGAAAATGATGCTATCTCAAGCTGATTATGTTGAGAAGGTGTTGCAGCATTTCTCTATGGAGAATGCTAAAGCTATCAGCACACTCTACCTAGTTATTTGAAGTTGACTAAGGAGATGTATCCCAAGACACAAGAAGAAGAGGATAGGATGTCCAAGGTACCCTATGCTTCAGCTGTAGGAAGCTTGATGTATGCTATGGTATGTACAAGGCTAGATATTGCACATGTAGTGGGAGTCGTTAGTAGGTATATGAGTCACCTAGGAATTGAGCATTGGAATCCAATCAAGTGGATTCTCAGATATTTGAGAGGAACACCCAATAATTATGTACACCTTGGGGGCTCTACTACTAATTTATAGGGCTATGTTAACTCAAATTTGGTAGGGGATAATTATACTAGGCAGAGTACTAGAGTTTATGTCTTTACTACTGGCGGGGCACTCATGAGTTGGGTTTCTAGGTTACAGAAGGTTAATGTTTTATCCACTACAGAGGTAGAGTATGTTGTTGTTACAGAGGTAGCCAAGGAGATGATATGGCTTCAGTTAATTGGGACATCCTTAGAAGGATAATTATTTGTTTACAGATAGTCAAAGTGCCATTCATCTTGTGAAAAATTCAGCTCTGCATTCAAAAATAGAACACATACAGTTGCGGTACCATTTCATTTGATCTATTTTGGGGGATGGATAGTTAAAGCTAGAAAAGATACATATAGATGAAAATTTAGTAGATATGTTTACCAAGGTAGTGATAAGGAAGAATCTAAATTCCTCTTTAGCTTCAATTGGTCTTCTAGACTGAACATAAATAAAAGCACAGCAGGGTCCAGGGTGGTTTGATCCAGTAGGAGTTTCATGGAGTAGCGACATAGCTACAATATTAGTCTCCAAGTGGGAGATTGTTGTTTAGTGTGGAGCCTAATTAGTCCCCAAGTGGGAGATTTTAAGATTGTGGTGACTGATCAAGGAAGTATTGTACATACTCCATAATTCCTCGTTAGAGTTTGGACCCTATTTTATTGAGATTTTGGGCCACCATGTAATTATTAATTGTAACCCTAAAGTAGTAAAAATAATTGTATAAAAGGGCTTAGGGTTAGGGATTATTTTATTATAGGTGATGTGAAATTGGTTCTTGTGGTGCTATTGAGCTGTAAGGGATTGCAAATTGTAATCAAGTTGTAATCATTGGATCATAATAATATCAAACTTTTTGTTTGGTGGACATAGCCCAAGGATTGGGTGAACCATGTTAAATCTTGATGTCTTGTGTTCTTCTCTATGTGATCTATTATTTTCTAATATTGTTTATATTTTCATGTAATTTTTATTTTTGTTCGTGGTTTATTCCTAACACATTGTTATTTTTATTATGTTATTATGCATTTCTTAAGATCTCTACAATAGTTAGTTGAATTTGCATAATCATCCCCTCAAAAATTAGTGAAAGAAGTGATTTTGCACACCTTAGCTTCCTTACAAGTGGTATCAGAGCTTGGCCATTTTTGGTTTTATTTTTTGGGTACAGGGTTTTTTGAGCTAATCAAGGTATGAGTGGGAGCTTGTGCAGAGGTTTTTATTTCTATGTTGTAAGATTGTAAAGATGGCAAGCACATCAAGGAAGATTGATGTAGAGAAGTTTTCTAGTACAAAATTTGAAATGTGGAGGTTGAAGATGGAAGATCTATTGATTGATCAAGATCTATGGGATGTAATCAATGAAAAGAAGTTGAGGCCAACAAATCCAACTTTAGCCATAGAGTATGATGTGAGAGACAAAAAAGCAAAAAGTCTCATCAGATTGTGTCTTGTAGACTCTATATTAATTAATGTCTATGAAGAACCTACCATGAAGAAGCTTTGGAAGAAGCTAAGTGAGATTTATCAAGTGAAATAACTTGTGAACAACATTTTCTTGAGGAAGAAGTTGTATTTCTTGAGAATGGAAGAAGATGGACAAATTTTTGAGCATCTTGAAAGTTTTAATATGTTGGTAACTTAGTTGACCTTAGTTGGGGCGTGGATGGATTAAGAAGAAAGGTGCCAAATATTGTTATTTTCATTGCCAGACTCATGGGACAACCTTTCCATGTCCATAAGGAGAGCTTCAGTTGTCTTGAAAATGAAAGACATTGTTGGTTCTCTACTTTCTGAAGAGATGAGAAGGAAGGTCTCTCTAGATGCCAAAGAGGCTTTGAGTGTTCAAGAAAGACCAAAGGAAACAGGCAAGGATGAGAAGCAACATGGCCATTCTAGATTTCAAGAACAAGGAGAGATCAAAATCTTGTGGTAAGACCCAGGTGATTTGTTGGAATTGTGGTAAACCTAGACACTTCTAAAAGGAATGCAAAGAGGAAAAGAAAAAGAAGAAGAAGCAAGATTTTGATTCTGAATTCGAGAAGGAAGATGCTTTCATCGCAGCCTTGTCCACTCATGTAGGTGATAATTCATGGTTGATAGACTCAAGTGCATCTTTTCACATGTCTTCTAATAGAAATTGGTTCAATAAATATGAAAAGTTTGATGGTGGTAAGGTGTATTTGGGTGATAACTCAGTTCTTGATATTGTTGGTCATGGAAGTATTTGTGTGAAATTTTCTAATGGTAGAATTAGAAGATTTTATGGTGTCTTTCATATCCCAGGACTAGCGAGGAATTTTTTATCTATTAGTAAACTAATAGATGTAGGTGTGAAAATGGTGAGAGGTGCTATGGTAATAGCAAGAGGAAGTAGATTGGGTAAATTGTACTAGCTTGGTGCATGTACAGTTGAGTGCAATGGTACTTCTGATAAGATTGTGAAGAGAATTGCTTTTTTGGAGAAGGAGAGGGTTTCTCTTTCAACATATGGTCATGGTTTTTGGGTACCCAAGGGTGTTCTATCTACTAAATCAAATTTACCTAGAAAAGAGACTATGTTATGGCACCAGAGAATTGGCCACATAGGTGAGAAAGGTCTACGAACCTAAAATAATAAAAACCTTGTTGATGGGTTGAATGACTGCAATCTTGATTTTGATTTTTGTGAGCATTGTATCTATGGTAATCAAAACCATGTTCAGTTTTACTCAAGTTCTCATAAGTCCTCATGTATTTCGGATTAGATCTAATTCATTTGGATGTATTTAGTCTAGTTGATGTTCCTTCTATTGGTAGATCAGTTTATTATGTTTCTTTTATTAATGATTTCATTAGAAGAAAATGAGTTTATTTTCTTAGAAATAAAGATGAAGTTTTTAGTTGTTTCAAAGAATTTAAAGCAATGGTTGAGTTGCAGACTAGAAAGAATATAAAGAATTTGAGAACTAATAAAGGTGATGGATATTGCTCTAATGATCTCTATTTATTTTGTAAAGATTTTGGTGTTAAAAGAGAGAAGACAACTCCATATTCTCCACATCAAAATGGAGTTGCAGAAAGAATGAATAGGACCTTGATGGAGAAGGCTAGGAGTATGCTAAGTGGAGCTAGACTGGAACAAAAGTTCTAGGTTGAAGATGTAGCCATTGCCTACTACCTGATAAATAGGTCTCCTACATCAACTCTTGTTGATAAGACACCAACGGAAGCATGGTCGGGCCACAAGTCTTCACTTAGACATCTAAGAGTTTTTGGTTGTGAGGCATATGCTCATGTGTTAAAGGAGAAGTGGACAAAATTGGACAAAAAAGTTGTCAAATGTATCTTCATCAGATATAGCTATGGTGTGAAAGGATACAAGCTTTGGGATCCTATTGCATAGAAGGTATTTTACTCCAAAAGTGTTATTTTTAGAGAAACTAAGCCTTCTTCTATTACAATGCAGCTAGAATAGATAAAAGAATTTAGAAATATGTGATTCAACTTCTTGCTACACCTAAGAATGTTAAATTGGGGCCCTTAAAAAGACAAGTTGTTGAATAGAGCTCTATGAGTTATGAATCATTAGAGGAAGAGCGAGAACCTAATCATGAACCTAAACTTGAACCTGAACCATATCTTGTTCGAAGATCTAGTAGATAGAGGAAAGCACCAAAAAAGTATGGATATTCTCCTTATGATTGGAGATGTATATTTTCTTTGAATTCTAATATTGATGAACCAAAATTTGTAGAAGAGGCTCTTGGTATGAATGATTTAGAGTCCTGGAAGATAGCCATGGAAGAAGAGATGGTGGCTCTTAAGAGGAATGACATATAGGACCTTGTACCATTTCTTGAAGGATAAAATCTTGTTGGTTGTAAATGGGTGTTTAGAAGGAAGATAGGTTTAGATGGAAGCATGGAGAAGTATAAATCATGATTGGTTGCAAAAGGTTACACTCAAGTTGTAGTAATTGACTATGGTGAAATTTTTTCTCCTGTAGTAGAAATGACATCCATTCAATTTTTACTTTCTACTGTAGCAGCTTATGATCTAGAAGTTGAGTAGATGGATGTGAAGATAGTTTTCCTTCATGGATATTTGGAGGAAGAAATTTATATGACATAGCCAGAATACTTTGTGGTGAAAGTTAAAAGTCATTTGGTCTATAAATTGAAAAAATCCTTGTATGGTTTAAAACAAAGTCCTAGGATGTGGTACCAGAAGTTTGATACATATGTATTGAGTTTGGGATTTGTGTGATCCAAATCTAATCACTATATATACTACAAGTCTGATGGTGTGTTGATGTTTCTTCAACTATAAAGTAGCAAAATACTCAATACTAAGACAATAAAATCACAAATAATCTAATTATCAACTAGTTCCTATAAACAATTATATGTGTTTCATATATGGACCCGACTTCAACAAAATCAAGATAGATTTTCTACTCTTTAGGCTCTGTAAAACCAAGGTGGGTATACCTTAGGGATGGGGGATTCTCCAGCTTCGCACTACATACATATTTTATTCATTCCACAACAATACACATCTCTTGAAGTAGATTTGGTCACCTCTTCCTAGGTTTACAAGTACTTCTAGCAATAGTAGCTAACTAAGACTCAGAGATCAAATGCAAACAAGTGCTGACCAACACTGATATTCTTCAAATAGTAAAGTAAAATTGATTTTGAAATTAAGCTTGATGCTTATTCATGATCTTTCCATATGTAGACCAAATCAATCATATTATTGCCTCATCCATTAGGATTCAAAGTCTATTCAATTCATAGATCTGATTGATTGTATTACAATTAATACTATCAACAATTCTCATTGAAACTCATTCTTACAAAAATCCTTCCTATTACCATAGAAATTCTATCAATCTCACTAAATCATTTACCCAATTCATTGAATTAAAAGCAATAGTGAATTGACATACAATTTGGTTTAATTACATTCAATTGAATAAGCCTTTCTCATACAACATCAACATAACCAAGTAATAAAATGGAGACAATATTCAGCAAGAACAGATATGGGGACAATTCATCTTTGTATTAATTTCCTTTGAAAATTGTATGCAATTGAACAAGACTCAAAATGACTCAAGATATAACATCCAAATCTTGCCAAGTTAAAGTATTCTCATAAAATTTGCAGAGAAAACATATCAAAAAGTACACATCAAGAAAATTGGACTGAATAAATTTAGTAAAAGACTAAAATATGCAATAATTCGGACCCTTTCTCTAGCCCTGGGATCTCACTTATAAAGGATGAGATGCAACAAGCTTCAGGCATAGAAAACTAACAACTATCCTTTAAACAAAAGATATTTACATTTGTTGCTGTCACAAAAAATAAAAATTTATGCAATAGAATTCTTTTATATCAAAGTGTTCTTCTTGGGGGGCCCATTTTATGTTACATTTTCAAATGCTATAAATTCCATGATTGGCTTTAATGTCATTCTGAATCCTTGGAACACGTAGCCATCAGGTTTGCCAATGATGTGTCTAGTTCTGATGTTTTCAAGTTTACTTCAACTTGGAAATCTCCACTAGCATCATCATGAACTGTTAGGGTGACAATTATTTTTGAGTCTTTAGCTACCACATCATCAATTTGGTCCTCTAGACTAGAAATTATAATTGGTTTCTCTATTTCTATTACTGAGGGTGATTGTTCTACTTTTCTTTCTTCTTCTAATATGTCAATTATATGATCCCCTTCCTAGCCCACACCCTCTTCTTCTATTGCCACCTATTCAAAAGACAAAAGTTCTTCCTTCCACTTGTTGAAAATAGTATCATCAGGCCAATCAAAATGTAGGATCACCCACTTTTTTTAATTACAAAGCTCCCTATTTTCTTTATTTCAAAAAAACATTTTCTAATATTATTATAAAACAATTGTACTTTGAGAAATTTTTCATTATTCATTGCCCATAGTACATGTGCCTTTTCATTTATGACTTGATTCATTCTATGGCACAACAAATCATCTAATTCATTTCCCCATTCTTCCTTTTATTTTATTTTGTCAATCTTTTTAAGGGCACTAGGAAAGAGATCAAACTTTTCAAATATATATTTAGAAAGACAAATCATGATTTTTTTTGAATAGAAACCCTTTTTTCATTAAATTTTGTCAGATCATTAACTATATCAAAAAAATTCTCTATTTGATCACATGAGAAATTGATGATAGAGATATAGATGAAGGTAACATCATTATTCCTTTCCTTCCATTTATGCACAATGGGCTTTAATGTATATTCATCCCTTCTTATTTCATCCCACATCTCTAGGATTCCTGCCAACTAATCATAGAAATTTGGCCAATCAATCTTGTCTACTAAGTACAAAATTGTTTTCTTGAGTTTTTCCTCATATCAAATATTTAATTCAACATGCATTTCTCATAGTTTATTCTTCTCTTCTTCAAACTCTTTAGTAGTATAAAATACATGTCTTTGCAGGGTATTAGGCAATTCAACAATGGGGGTAGACTTGAATGGTTCAATTTGAGGGCGAGGATACAAAATCCTTGGTCTACTAGACTCTTCCACTTTCCTCTTTTTGAGCTATTTATCCATCTGGGATACCTGATTCTCCAACATTTGTATCCTCTTTCCTTATATGCCTTAAGTATTTCTTCAAACTTGGCATTGAGTTCTAGGAATCTTCTCTTTTCTTTCCCAGCTACCACACCCCCAAGAGATAGCATTTCTTGAGCCATTTTAGTCACCTATTCACTATCAACTTCATCTGCTTTGTACACTATGAGTGTACTAGTATGCTCATCACTTGAAATCTCTTGCATCCTGGTCTTATTTCTTTTTTCAATAAACCATATAACTCGAGCTTGGTGATCATTCCTAAATTTTACCCCTCTATGTGCCTATAATATTTCTTCTTCATTTTTATACTACACATCTTTCTCCTTTCTAATGGAATAAAAAATTATAGCATTGGCTATGTCCCATTCAAGAAGAACCAAAAGCCCTAATTCTCCAACTAGTTGTCTCCCAGCCTTAGGTGTTAGATGGGAAAAGTACTCTCAAAATTTGGCTTTTATCTCTTCCTCAATTTCAAAGTCCAATTTGTTTGGTTGCTCTGCTTTTATTGTTTTACACTTTTCCTCAAAATTGCCTATATTTCTCCTCCACAAAACTTCTACAAAGGCCCTAGATTTAATAAAACTTTCATCATCTATAAACTTTTGGGATGCTTGTACAACGATAGGATCTATCTCCTTACCTCTATAATCAGCAACAGTGAGGTCAAAGGATGGCATAGGAGGCTCCTCAGGTACTCCCCTTTCCATATTAGTAGTAGTGATAATGATGTCTCTCTCCCCTCCAATTTGCCTCAATTGCTCTCTTAGAGATGCATCATCATCTATTATGAGAGGGATCTGGGATAGTGAATACTCTCGTGCCTTAAAAGAGGATCCTATTATAACCTTTGTCTGTTGGGGGCACTTGTGTAGGGTGGACTCTCTACTCTCGGCCATTTGTAAGGGGCAATGTGTTGTATATTTTGAGCTACAATGTACCCAGACCTCCTCTATAGTGTATACTAGCCCAAAGTCACCACCATTTTTCTATTTATTCTTCTTTCCACTTTAGCGAATTTGTCTGGATATACTTTCATTAAGATACCCTTCTTCTCATTCAAATTTTGCATTATCACCAAAACATTGTCCATTAGGATGTTCATTTTGGCTTCCTAATATTTCTTATTTTCCAAGGGGTTGTAGTTGGGCTCAAAAGCATTGATAAATTTCAAAACTTTACTAAAAACTATCCATTTTTCTTTTTTGACCTCTTGTTCCTGTAAAGAAAATATATTTCTAATGATATCCTCTAAGAAATATATATTATGTACAATAGCCTTAGCTTTAGTTCTCTCCTAAGGAGGTCATTAAATCCCTTTGGATCAATGTATCTAGCATGGGATTGAGCCATGTGATATCTATCTAAAAATAAACTCAAATTTCTCCATCCTTTCTTAGCGAAAACAAAATCATGTATAACGGTCACAACAAGGAAGAAAGCGCCTTTACCTTTGCCCAATATATCCCTTTCCTCAATTGTTCCAATCTACCATAGTAACTCTACAATTCCTATCTTCAAAGGAACATGAAAAGGTAATACATGGGGTTTTCCCAAAAAACATAAACTCTAATTACAATAGAAACAAGGTATGGGATTATATTCTCCCAATTATGAGTCATGACTGACCAACAACCCCTTGGCATGGTCCTTGGGTCTGATTAGCTCTAATAAAGGTTGTGGGATTCTTGGACTATCCCCTTTCAAAAGCAATATGAGCTTTGAAGAAAAGTATCTATCAAATCTAACATAGCTAATATCAGTGACTTCCCAAGTCATGTCAATGCTCTATAACTGAATTGGGAGCTTCTCTCCATCTCTTTCTAGTTCTAGCTTCATTTCCTTGGAGAAGAAAGTGACTCCCTTATAAAGACATATGTATATTAAAAAAGAATACCAAAAAAGAGGCCTATTCACCTTACCTTGAGTTATTCCAACTAAACCATTGTGAATTTCCTTAGCTACAAAAGTAGCAAAATGAAGAATTGTGCTCATTCCAAATTGCAAGGCTTGAGCCATGATGAGAAAAATAGAGCCTTGTATATAATCCTACTCATCCATCCCAAATATTTTTCAAAGAGTAAAATATAAGGCCTATGCCCTAGGATTAAAGTATTTCTTCATTAGAGGTTTTGGGGTATTAGGTGTAACCAAAGGTAGTGAACCAATTTCTACAACATGTTGCTATAGTGGCCATGTACTCAAGTATACCCTTTGTGCATCATATATTGCTTGAAATTCATCCATATCAATTTTCTCAT
This sequence comes from Cupressus sempervirens, assembly GCA_028749045.1. Taxonomy (NCBI): domain Eukaryota; kingdom Viridiplantae; phylum Streptophyta; class Pinopsida; order Cupressales; family Cupressaceae; genus Cupressus; species Cupressus sempervirens. The sequence goes on from CM053785.1 coordinate 739,659,410, forward strand.
GGACTTCCTAGTTAGGGTTGAGCTTGAATACCTCTCTAATCAAAGCAGGTGAAACCCTAAAGAGATTATCCCCAGCATGGTTCTTCACAATTCTAGTGATGGGGTCATACTTCTTGGCCATGTTACATAATAGGTCACTATCAAAAAATGCCCTAGGAACTACCAATTTTCCAATGTCAAACTCCCAAACATTACTCAATGGGGTGTTCAAGTTGCATTCTGAAAACCATTTTTTTAACAATTCTAAACCCTCCACTGAAACCTGTGCATCCCTTACCCAATTGGCTCTATCATAGAAACCCTCACCTACAACCAACCTAGGGTTTTTAGGGATGAGTTCTCTTCCTTTTGTTAATTCATTCATAGATAGAGGTAATTGTTCAAGGAAATCATCATGAATAGATCTTTTAAGGTAATCCATAAAGCCAAAAAATTCCTTTTGGGGAGGCATCTTAAATTCTTCTTAGCACAATTATAATTTTCTAACTTTTCAAGAGTTACAAACCACTTACCTACTGATTTATGCTTCTTTCTCTTTTTGAATTGCTCTATAAATCTTTGAAAACCTTATAGAATCTTGTGCCCTAGCTATGGAAACCCTTGCACTCTGAGAAATTTGTGATTGTGTGGCTTAGTAATGGTGAATTTCCAAGTTATATCACAACATTAAGGTTGCATGAAGTAGCCCTGAATAGCATTATGCCTCTAATAGTCATTTTTGTGTCATGCTTCAAATTATAATTTCATTCTTGTTTAAAAATAAAAAAATTACTTTAAAGTTTTTAAATCATTGCCATGTGTCAAAATGGTGCTTCCCCACTTTGTTTAAAGTTCATGCATCTCCACAATGTGGTGAAATGTTGATTGTTGATCTTCCAAAGATCAATGATCACAATACTTGGTGAATAAAACCCTTTGAAAGGTGGCCCCACTGGCACATTCATTGCCAACCTAGTGAGCATCTATATATTTGATCAATTACTTTGCTCCATTTCACGACCCTTTTCCACCCTAGCATGACTCAATAGCTCTTATTTATAATAGGTCCCACCTTTCCATATGGTAGAATGATCCCTACTTTATTTAAATGTCAAGCACTTTCTTATAGTGATAATGCACTACCCGTTGATTTTGAAAAGATCAACAGTATACAACTTGCATCTTTTGAACTATGTAAAATACCTATTGTTATGTCATCTAGGACAGGTGTCACAAAGGCCCTTGCCCACTTTGGTAAAAATCCTTTCATCTTGGTATTGCAGGGAAGCACCATCCATTCATCCATCCTAGAACAATAATGCAACAAATTTATACCTTTCAACATTAAGTCTATCACACTAGCCAATGAGCTCATTACATTTGTGACAATTGTATCTAACAACTATTAGCAATACAGATCGTGTAACACCTTTCAAAGACTACTTTTGTGACATCATCATATGCCAGGTCTCAACAAGACTCTTACCTACTTTATTTAAAGGTCATTTACTTTCATCTTGTAGGCAAGTGCCATCCATTGATCTAATCAAGATCAATGGCATATAGTCTACACCTTTTTGAACTATTTATAAGATTCTTCATGGAATCATCTTTGACAGGTGTCACCAAAGCACTTCCCCACTTTGGTTAAAATCACTATATATTCATCAACCAGGTAAGCGCCATCTGTTGATCTTCCAAAGATCAATAGTGCAACAAATTTGAAAGAAAAACAACCCCACTAGAATGAGACAACCAATAAGATTGCATGAAAATGGCTCATGCACTGACAGGTACTAACAATTCTAAAAAAGATCTGACTAAGTGTTGACAAGCTCTAACGAGTTTTTTTCTTTATGGCATAGTCAAGACCCATCACCAACAAGTGTTACATGGCACATAGGTGCTTGCCCACTTCACTTAAAGACCATGCATCTTCTCAATGTAGGCATGCACTAACCGTCGATCGTGGAAAGATCAACAGCTAATTAAATTTTTTTGCCAAAGTTACCATGCTTCATTAAATGCTTAAAAGGATGGCCACAATTAGGGAAAACTCATAATAAAAGGTTCTTTCAGTGGAAAATAAAATAAAGTAATCTTTGTGAAAAATAAAACTTAGGGTAAGCACGTCCCACTCAATTTTAGAAAAGGAAATTATATTTTAATTACTTTGAAGGTTAGGGCACACAAATGAGGGTTTATAAGACCTTTAGGAAATTCAATTAAGGTTTTTCACTATGAGGAACAAATTATCATAAAGGGTGAAAAACTAGGCCAATGTGGTGATTATTTCCTAGTTATTGCTTTATATGTTGATAACATGTTATTTATTGGCAAAGGGAAAGGTTTGATTGTAGAATTAAAATCTTAGCTCTCTGTAAAGTTTTAAATCAAAGACCTTGGTGTAGCAAGGTACATTCTAGGAATGGAGATTATAAGAGATAGAAAAAATAGAAAGCTTTGGCTAGGCTAGAGTAAGTATGTTGATAATATTCTAAGAAGATTCAATATGTAGGATTCTAGACCATTGAGTATTCATGTTACTATTAGAACAAAGCTTTCTAGCTCATAGTGTCCTTCATCCCCATTGGAGATGGAAGAGATGAGTCGAGTACCATATCAGAGTGTTGTTGGAAGTTTGATGTATGCTATGGTCTATACAAGACTAGACATTGTCAAGTAGTGGGAGTACTTTCCCATTATATGTCTAATCTAGGAAGAGCACATTAGGATATAGTAAAAAGAGTTTTTAGATACTTGTGAGGTACCTTACAGTACTCTATATGTTTTCATGGAACAAGATATGAGCATTTTTTTGATATTCAAGGCTTGTGGATTTATACTAGGATGGCGATGTTGATAGAAGAAGATTCACCAGTGCATATGTGTTTACATTATTCGGTGGTGAAATTAGTTGGATGAGCAAGAGACAAGCTTTGTTTGCTTTTTCCACTATAGAGGCAGAGTATATGGTAGCTACTTATGACTACAAGGAAGCCATTTGGCTTAAGAGATTGTGTTCAGATATAGAGTTTAAACAGGGTGTAGTGACAATTTATAGTGATAGTTAGGGTGTAATCTACCTAGTGAAGAACCCATAATTTCATGCCAAGACCAAGCACATTGATGTACAATATCATTTTGTGAGAGATATGGTCGAGGATGACAAGGTGAAGCTAGAAAAGGTGGAGACTTTGGTGAATGTTTTCAATGCATTAACTAAGCCAATGAGCACAGAGAAGCTCAAAAGGTGTTCAGAGTCTATGGGCCTCTCGGCTTTGAGCAATTAAGTTTGTGACACTGTGGATCTCCTAACTCTTGAAAGGTGTTTGACAAGTGGGAGAATGTTAAGAATTGTGTCTCAACCTTGCAAGATTTTTTTTGGAAAACTCTAGAAAAAATTTCAAAAATTATAGAATTTGTTTGTGGTAGTTTTCCACATGTTTATGAATTGGAAAAAGGTGTATGTGTTGTTAAAAATGTGTCTAGTCTCTAGAAAAATGTAGAAGGGCTATTTTTAGAGTGTAAACAATTCATTATATGAATTTTATGGAGGTCTAAACTAGAGGACAAAATTATGGACGAAAATGGTATTCTTGAAGTTACAAATTACAAGTGGGTAACATGTGGCATGGTTGTTTTGCCCATGGTTTTGGTCTATGGTTTTGTAAGACCAAAAATGGATTCCAAGTGGAAAATTACTATAAAAGGAGGGCTTGGGGAGGTGTTTGAATCATCGAGTTTAGTTTGCAAGACTCATGCTAGAAGGAGTCTCTCTGAGTCTGAGTCCAAGTTTGAGTTGTGGTGATACATTCTTGTAAGAACTTGCATTGCAAGTCTATTGTAATCTTCTAGATTTGAGAATACATTGTGTGGGTTTTGAAGGGTGGGGTTTTTCCCCATGGTAATCATTGTGTTATGCATTCATTATTATTTTTACTATGTTATTATGTATTTTTTGAGATATCTACAATAGTTAGTTGAATTTGCATAATCATCCCCTCAAAGATTAGTGTAAGAAGTAATTCCATGCATCTTAGATTTCTTACATCCTTTACATTGCTCAATGAGATTAAAAATCAGCTTTAGAGTTGATAAATCACGAGAATCCAAAGATTCTTTAAACTCCTACAAAAGAACATGCTCGCATACTTCCACGACATCTCTAGATGTATCTTCATGCAACACCTTCTCTAAATATTTTTCACTCTCTCTCAATTTTTAGATAAGTTCAAGTCCCCCTTCTAATAAGAGATACCATTTCTTGGATGCTCTTCTCCACAAAACTCATGTAATTGTCATCATCCTCTCTACAAAGCCTAGTAGTTAAATCTAGTGAAAAAAGTAGGGTCAATCTCCCACAAGAGAGCACTCTCTAAATTTGGAACTCTTCCTCAACACTCCAACAAACTGTTTCTAGGTACCACAGACATTTGTTGATGCACTCATCGACTGATATTTGAGAAGCAATTGAGAGAATGGCCAAGCATTCCATAATACTAGGAAAATCTACATGTATGCGATACATGATTTCAATGCATTTCAAATAGTGATCAAAGTTATGAGAAGTAGTTACCCATATTTTGATATATCTATGCGGTTCACTGTGATTGGAAAGCTTGCTTTCAAAAGACTTGATTCTTTTGAGGATCTGAGAATGGAGATAGACTAGGTTTTTCCTATAGACTCTCCTATCTGAACCTTTCAAGAACAATTTCACATCAGCAAGGCTCCTAGTTATGAATCGAAATTGACCTTCTTCCATTAGAGATCCTTGTCTATCAATAAGCTAAGTAGCAGCAGTGCCTTACTCAACATGGCTTAAATCTTTCGTATCATGCTAGATACCTAATTCCAGTTTACTTTCATGTCTACAATTTTTAAAGTGCATATTTTCCTCATTTTGTTGAGAATAATGAACCACTCATTACATCTCTCATTCTTTAATGTCCATAATTTCTCATGATAACAATCTTTCACTTGCCACCTTCTTCGCCAATCTTCTTTTTCAAAATGCTATCTCGAGATTATAAATCACTTTATTTTGTATTCTAAATTAATTTAAGACAAAATTCCAACCATCCTTGATGTAGATTGATGCATGTGGATTATCAAAGGACCCTCTTATTTTTCCACTCCTAATAGTTGAGCCCTCTTTGAATCTACTTTCCTTTCATCCTAGTTCTCTTAAATTTCCAATAAAATGTTCCATAGGACATGCCAATTCTAATCCTAAGACAATTATAATCCTAATGTTAAAAAAAATGCAATAAAACATCTACAATGGAGTGCATATCAACTGTTGACCAAGACTAATCAAGAAAACAATTTGATTTTCCATCATCATAGGAGAGAGGGACCAATTGTTTTCGTGACAAAGTTAGCCATAATGACTATTGGTCCCTCTTCCTTATGTGTTGCCCTCCAAACTAGGATAAATTTGTTTTTGAATGAAATGTTACATGAGAGGTCTATTTTTGTCAATTTATTATAATTCATTTATAACCTTGCAATTTGAAAAGAATAAATCTATAGATATATATTCATTTAAGTAGAGAAAATATGTGTGTGTATATAGTAAAATATTGTAAAACATGAATATTATTTCTATTATATTAATTATTTAGATATTACTATACTCTATTATAGTATAGATAAATATTTTCTAAAAAAAATATTTTATTCTTTTGTAAAATAAAATATATGATTATAATTTGACATTATAACTAAAACAATTGTTAATACTTCTTCAAATAAAAAATAAAAAATATAATCTGAATAAATTAATTGTAGTGAAATAAGAATAATAAATATTAACAAATATATTATTTTTTTATATTTGAATGAGATAATTCTAAACTAAATAATTTTAGCTAGAAATTTTTTTATTAATGTTGGATTAATTATATTTATAATATTATTTAAAGAATAAAATATATTAAAATTATGTCTACATAGTAAAAATAATATATTTCTTGAATTATTGAGTATAAAATATATAGTTCTTGAAATAAAATAAATTAAATGAAGTGATATAATATAATATAATTATTATTTAATAATTAAAACAAATTAATTGAATCATTATTGAATAGATTAAAAATATTCAATTGTTTTAGATTTATTTAATATATCTATAATAATCATATAATTAGATAAAAATAAAGTTTTAATTCTTAGACTCAAACTTTGATTCATGATTTTAATATAATGAATAGTTTTCCAATAATATTTTCAATCCAATTACATTTGTTCTCAATTATTACTAAGGATAATTCATGAAGGGGATAGAGTTATCTAAAGATTTATTTTTTAGTCTAATCCTCCATTTTGTTTATAAAAATTGTATCATGTTGTTATTTTCCCTAGTTGGAAGGTGACTAAAAAATTCAAAACATATTTAATCCCCTCTTAAGTTTTTATTTTTCCTATTCTTGTACTTACTTTGTGTAGTATATTCATTATATTTACATTCTAAGGTGATTGGAGCTACACAAGTATATTTATTTTATGGGGTATGTGCAGGATCATGGTGTGCCAAAAAATGGCAATCTGAAAAATTTGTAGTTTTGAAATATCTCAAACCATTTCAAAATCTACTCCAACTTTTCTCCCACCCACCCTGATACTAAATGAAAACAATTAATATTTTTATAAGGTCTACTATATCTTTTGATACCAAGCTTATATGGTCAACTTTAAAAACATCCTAAAAATGTGCTTTTGGCCTATTTTTATGTGATTTTTACTTCAAACATGTAGCCAATGACTTTTTTTTCACCAAAATTTGATGAAATGAAAAGGATTTCTTAATAATGTTCTTATATTTTCATAAATGTAAGGTTTGTCAAATTATGAGTTTAGTACGTAATTATTACTTATTTCCTAATGGAGTTACGTATAAAGTGCTAACTGACACGCTACTTGAAAAACAACTATAACTTTCAAATGGTACAAGATTTTTAAATCAAAAAGATGCATCAAATTCTATGTTTCTTTTACTATAAGGAAAAAACTGAAAAATTGAGTTTTGCAGAGTTTTGAATTAGTTAAGGTGGTTAGACATGAGAGCTTTTTTATTCCAAAAATACTAAAGTCAAAAATTAATTAATTATTATTTATTTAGAAAAAAATACCCAAAAATATGTGTCATATCTAGGCATGAGTCTACCACATATATCCAGAATATTATTAAAAAATATTATAATTTGATTTTGATTAAGGTGGTCAGACATACGTCTACTTCTTATTTTTGTTCTGAAATTTTTGAAATATTACATTAAAATTCAAAATTTTGACCAATCAATTTTTATTTTTTTGAGATAAGTCCTAGTAGTTTAGAAACTAGATTAAATTTGCTAGAGATTCTTTTCTCTCAACTTTTTGATATAAAGTTAATAACAAGTAGAAAATTGCATGTCAAGTTAACATAACCCTAATTTTCTAATTTTTCATTGCCACTTAAGAGCATAGTTTGGTTGACCATGATCTTGCACATACCTTGTGGCCACTTATTAAGAGAATTGGAAGGAGTTCTTTCAAAACAAGTGGATGATGCTAATTCTACCACTTTTATTGGCTTCTGCATAATGATGGAGAATGATTAGTAAGATTAAGTTGGCTAAGGTGGAAGTATTGTATGATAATGATCATAACATTTATCACATGCCTCCTTTAATAACCTCTTATATTATATCAGACCACTCAATGGACTCACATATGTTATCTACAAAGGAATAATTTTGTTCATTTAAGACATTTTATATGTTTTAGGATGATTGTTATTTTTCATTCTCTTATAGCATTTTCTTTCCCCATTTATTCTTTTTAATGGTACAGGATTAAGGTAGAATATTTCTCGACCTTTTAATTTAGGATTGCATAACTATATTGTCTAAAGAGGAAAGTTGAAATATCCATTCTCTAACTTTAGATAACATCAAATGAGTGTAAAAGGTACATCTCACCAACTAGTAACTAAGCTTGTGGTGGAGGATTAAAAAATATGACATGTAGTTGAATCTATGAGCCTTCTACAAAAAATTATGGCTGGGCTTGATAATAGTATGTTAATAGCTTTTATAATTAAAATGGGTTTAGTATTAAATTGGCTTTATAGGGTTGGATTTTTTTTTTTTAATGTTCAATTATGTTGAAGTTTAAGATTATAGTTTAATTAAATAGATAAATTTAAATAAGGTGGGGAAGAGATTAAAAAATAAGGAAAGAGATGGAGTTGAAATGCGATGAGGAAGAATTGGAAAGAGTATGAGAGGGCCACAAAAATGAATACAAGATTAAACTTTAGGGATTATAATTATAGGCTTTGGATTTTAGGTAAAATAAATTAGTGTTAAGGGTGTGGAGAGAGAGAGAGAGAGAGAGAGAGAGAGAGAGAGAGAGGGGGGGGGGGGGGAGGGAGAGGAAGAGGCAGAGGGAGAGGGAGAGGGAGAGAGAGGGAGAGAGATGAAAAGAGTAGGAGAGAGAGAGAGAGAGAGAGAGAGAGAGAGAGAGAGAGAGAGAGAGAGAGAGAGAGAGAGAGAGAGAGAGAGAGAGAGAGAGAGAGATGTTTAAGAGGAAGCGAGCGAGTGAGAAGGAATAAATTAAGATATGAGAAATGAAGAAGTGGGAGAAATTATTTGGGCATTAAGAATTATATATAAAAGGTTATTTAGGTTTTTAAAATAGAGATAGATATATGATTAAGAGAAGGAGAGATGTGGGAGAAGAAAAAGAGGTAGATAGTGAGAGAAGGGTAACAAAGAGGGGATAGTTGAGAAATGAATAAAATAATTTTATTCTTAGTCATGGTTATAAGATCTAGGGTTTAAGGCTGATATTTTAGGGTTTAAAAAGTGATAGGGGATGGATGAGGAGAGAGTTTGGGAAGAGGAAAGAGAAAAGGAGGAAATCATGAAGGTATAAAGGAGAGATGAGATATGGTTTAGGGATTATTTATTAATTTACATATTGTTGCAAATGTAATGGCACTACCTATTTAGTATGTGTGTTCCAAAGACATAAATCTCCAATATTTACAATGAGAATAATCCATGAAGAGACATGTCCCTTCATGGGACATATCTATTCATTAGTTAGTTAATTAATATAATTATAATTATATATATACCTCTTCTGAAAATGTCTCAAATTCTTCTTCTTTATACTTGTACTTAACCTTCTCCCAGAGATACTATTACCCTCTTATACCAATGTGATGTAGAACCAAGATAATGGCTAACAATTTTTTTCATCATTTTGTCAAATACTTTGTGACGTTACAAGATGCACATTGCTCCTTAATGCAAATAAGTGACTCAAAGGCCAAGCTAAGGATTTAGCCTCCCAAATGTCCACTTAGGCATTTCCAGGGATTTATCTTACCCACACTCATCAGACTAATTCACTTACCAAGTTTTGTTTGCCCATGTCATTAGAAAACCCCAAAATGTTGATCCACTAGGCCTAATAGAAATTAGGCTTCTAGATGCTAAAATTAAATGTTTTCTCTAAATTCCTCACAAATAAATTAGAAGAAAATAGTAATTTTAACACCCACTTATCTCTAATTCAACATGTAGAAGATTACAGAGGGTTCTTTTGGACCAACATACCCTAAAGGTTAACTATGACAATTTTTAGGCTAAAAAAATGTCATTTTTACATAGGAACCCCTCTTGAAACTTGTCCCCCAACCTTTCAAACTTGGTAAATATGTTAATGTGTCTCAAATTAGGGGAATATGAACTTAATTTGATTCTATGGGCTTCCCCTCACAAAAACTAGGGCTTCTTCAAATTGCCTTTCCCAACACTAATGTAACCTAAGAATAGTTTATTCCCCTTCTCCTATGATTTTTTTAACACATCCTATGATTAGAAATATCATTCTAATGGCTAGTTATGCTACTGCAACACCTTTTCAACCAACTTGTGTTCCTTTAAACCCAACAACCTATGGTGATCACCAACTTCCCCAATCCTTTCTACAAAATTGGTTTTAGTATCATATCAAAAAATGTAAACCTATAATCATTCCATGGGAATCAGTTCAAATATCCTATGGAATGATCATTTTCCAAGGTAAAAACTCAAACTAGTTAAGAAAATGAGCAAATCCTTTAACCCTATCAACAACTTATTAAATAAATGCAACAATGATGTCAAATTAAACCCAACAACCTGTGGTGATCACCAACTTCCCCAATCCTCTCTACGAAATTGGTTTTAGTATCATATCAAAAAATGTAAACCTATAATCATTCCATGGGAATTAGTTCAAATCTCCTATGGAATGATCATTTTCCAAGGTAAAAACTCAAACTAGTTAAGAAAATGAGCAAATCCTTTAACCCTATCAAAAACTTATTGAATAAATACAACAATGATGTCAAATCATCCACAATGCTTCTATAGGGGTTTATTGATGTCTTGTGATCATTAAAAAGAAAAGAAATGACAGATCAAAAAGAAAGAAATAAACAAAATACAAAATGCTCTTTTTATTTCTCCTTCCAAATGTCTGTTCATAGAAATGATGTTCAATATGTACAACTCTCATTTCCCTATGCCCTGACTAGGTTATATAGGGTGTTTCTTAATTGTGGTAACCAATCCAAGTTAGTTGGAAGTCATTACAACCTTTTTTAAGACCTCTAATTCACTTTCCCTCCAAAACTAACTATTTGTTAGAATTCAAATTTTTTAATCTCTAAGTCTTATTCTAAGGTTTTAATTTATTGATATCATACTCAAATTGCCTTCAATTTTATTCTACAACCTAATTATTCTTTCTAGGACTCTTATAACCAACTAGAACCCAATCATATCCTAATTAGGCACTATTGGCATCCTTATAAACAAATTGGTCCTAAGGACCTTATTAGGACCTTTAGCAATTTGAATCTTTATATCAAATTTCTCATTATAAATGGCTATTATTGACCTTAGGACCTTCAAATTGACCTTCATAGATGCCTTCAAGACTCCTTCTAGTCTTGGTGTCTTCATGTGGTAAAGTTCCATTCTAGGTTCTCCTACACTAGAAAGGTATAGGTATTTGTAAGGGATAGGACCTTGAAGGATTAAGGGGCTTTGATATAAAGTAAAATCCTATTTTAACTAACTATTTACTCATTTCTCTATTGATTGTATTGAATTTCATTTCAAAATCACTACCTCTTGCACCATATCTTCCAAAACTATAGTTTTCTAATTTTATCTAACTTTTGTTAGTTCCCTTCTCATGACATGACTACCTACTCACAAAATCCTCATATTTTTTTGGTGGCCATGTATTGAATTTTTAAAGTTGGCACATAGTTATCATATAAATTTCTTTTGCCTTATGATTTATTTTAAATCATTTACATGTATATTGTCATAAAATGGAAGCCCTTGTTGGAATGTCTTAATGGGAAGAGTGCTTCTAAGAGTGGGGGGGGAGGGGTGAATAAGAAGTACTAATATTTTCACTTGTTTTAAATCCTTAATAACATATAATTGAGATTAACATGCATCCATATAAACATTAAACAATCATGAGAAGCAAACATGCATCGCCACATAACACTTGAGATTTTGGTGACCTAGAAACCCTCTAGGAATAACACAAAATTACTATAGAAATTGATTTCAACCACTTCTAATGGTTTGACCTATTAAAGGCTTTACACACTATCAGATGTGACTTGTTGAAAGGATTTGCAAACACTTTACATGAAGTGTCACCCTGTTAAAGGATTTACATAAGGCTATTAAACCCACCTAACTCAATAGGATTTTCAAATTCCTAACACAATTTTGAGAGATTATTAGAATAATACACCTGATCTAATGCAATCTTTGATATTGATCTCAAGTATTTGATCTACTCTTCTATTACTGATCTCTTCTAGATCTGATCTGCTAATTTTGTTTCCTGCTCTGTTCTAATCAACTGGATGTTTAAGTGTTGTCCTTTCCACTAAATCTTTGACACCAAAAGTTTTACAATGACCTTAATAATAGGCTCTTCTTTTCCTTCTTTTTTCAACTCTACATTGTTCAATGGCGTCAAGACTCCCTTATAAGGATTAGTGGTTCATTATGCATCCTTGATTCAAGTGTTCCCACTCAAACCCTTGAAATTCACCCATTGGTTGCATACAGTCTCTAATTTTTTGATTGGCTACATGAGGATTGCATAGATGGTTGGGAGGATTTGATCTTATCCTTTTATCCTATCATGAGTTATGCATAACTATTTCACATCATGGTTTGCATTTGCATAAACTTTCATGTTGATCCTACATTGCTCGGCACATGAAGTAATACTAATGCTTGGCACCATCTAATCTGGATTGCTCGGCATCCATTGTGTTTCCTAGTTACTTAGCTCCTATAGAATTACTGTGTCACTTGGAACCTATAGAATCCATGTGTTACTCAACATCTATTAACTTCCTATGTTACTCGACACCTATTAACTTCCTGTGTTGCTCGTCACTATCTGTGACTTGGCACATATGGTGAAAAATGGTTAAGTGTGTTGACACTCATTTTTCAATCTTACTTATTTGATCAACAATCTCCCCCTTTGACATGAGTGTCAAAAACGCTTAACTAATCATTCATGATCTAATCCTTATGTGTAAATTCTTTACTTGCTTAACTTACATACGAAATTTCAAGAAAAAATATTGTAAACAATCAATATACCTTATGACTCCCCCTGAGTTGTTTATGCCTTGTCATGTCATGAAAATTGTGCTAATGTGCCTGATCTACTTTGTTCTTTGACCTGTTTCTAACCTATTCCTAACTTCTGAACCTGTTATCTCCTTATCTTCTTGCTATATGTATTTCTCCTCCTTTAATATATCTCCCCCTTAGAATATTGTCTCCTACATTATCTCCCCCTTTTTGACACTGATGTCAAAGGGTTCTAAATAGTAATGCCATGCTTGGCCAAAAATGTCTTGTTTACCTCAAGGAGTATTTTGAGAGCTGCATCCTAGTTATTCAATGCAATATCCAATGACTTGTGTTGGATTGCAAGCTCTGCTACTAGATTAACAAGTCCTTCATGTGTAGAAATATTTGGATCCTTCTTGGGGACTATTTCAACATACATTTTCTCCTTGTATAAGACTTCCAAATGAGGAGTAATTGAGGCTTGAATTTGCATCAATTTTTCTTTAATAGTGGCCTCTTCTACTGATAATGCAGCTAATTCTCTCTGAGTGTGAAGAATTTGAGTAAAGTGCTTCTCAATATGTGTAGGATTTGAGGGTAGTTACATATTGGAGAGCTTTAGTTTGCTCTCAAGGTTAAGAATTTTAGGATTTATTTCTTGTGTGAACTGGGAAAAATCACACAATTTGCTGTAAAGGGAAAAGATGTTCCCTAGTACAATCTTTACCTTATCCAATTTCTTGGCTAGGTCAACTTGTCCTGAAATTACATTATTGGCTATCTTTTGGTTGAACTTTCCTAGAAACTTCTTTTCTAACCATTCCATTAGCTTTGCAGTTGTATCATGGTCTTCATTATTAACTTGGTCAACTATATCAAATAGTTGCTCAAGGATTGGCCTACTTGCATCTGGAGGTTATAGGCTAAAGGCATCCACGAATATATCCTTGATCTCATTCATTGCCTACTTGTATTTGAATTCCTTCCCCATTGTATCTTGCTTCCTCCTTTTATCCAATGCACTTTGTATATCATTCATCTTTCCTCGGTTAAAGTGCTTGAATCATAATAGGGTATTTGAATTTCTTCATCAAGCTCAGGAATATCATAATGAATGGTCCTGGCTACCCTAGTAGAACTTGAGCCTGGTGTCCTAAATTGTAAGGTCAACATGTCAGTACTCAACTTCTGAATGGGTTTGGTAGGAGTTCCATTTTTTGGCAATTCAACCAAAGTTTTTATTGCAAACTCCTCTTTATCTTGTGTTTCTTCCCTATCCTCTTCTTGTGCCACTACTGTTGGGGGTGTACTTTTTATTTGTATTGATGTACCTATGACTTCCCCTACTATTGCACTCAGCTCTTGATGAGCTTGCATGGCTATTCTTGGTGGTGATGGAGGTGGTAGAAATGAAATTTTAGTAATTTGAATGTTCTGAGGTGGTTCTTGTGGTGGCACCTCACCTTCCTTGATTTTATCTACTGACTTTTGGAGCTCATCTACATTGACCAATATGGGACTTGTACACAATTGTGCTTGAAGAGTTGTTTGGTCAAGGATCTTAGTGAGATCCTCTGTAGTTAATGGGTTGATGTTTTGACTTGTGGTTTCAATAACATCCTTAATCTTTATGATTTCTACAAGTGTGATGGAAGAGTGAGGAGGGCTAGGAGGTGGTAGTTGAGTGTCTTGTACACTTTGGTCTTGTTTCCCATCAATACCCCTGTCTTCATCTTTTCCTTCCTCCTCTTCAACCTTTTTCTCTACTTCTATCTTCTCTTCTCTCCTCTTTCTTCTCTCTTTTGGCTTAGTGGTAGCTTCTTCTTTGTATTCTTCTTCAAGGACATCTTCAGTTTTCTTATATAAATTCTTCCACAATCTTGTGGTTCTTTGTACAACTTCTTCAATTTTGTTTTGGAGAATGGAGAATGCCCTATACTTAGGTGTAAACCTAGTGTTATGCCTTTTGATTGCTTTAGTTATTTTTTCCCTTCTCAAATCAGGCAGTATGCTTACTAGGGTTGATTCTCTCATCTCCTTCTCCATTTTCAAACAAAAATGCCATCTATCTTCTACAATTTTAGACAATCCCTTTGGAAATTGTCCATCTAGTTCAAGAGGTGTATACTTGAATTGTGCCATCATTTCATAGACTAATTCTTCTATCCTATTTTTTTCCTCTTTAGTGAACTTATTGAAATCAACCTTTTTCATGTCACTTAAGTCTCCATTCCTAATCTTTTCACATAATGTATCAACTGAAGACTTAGGAGAATGAATTACTTTTTTAGATTGATCTTCCTCATCAATATTAGGTTGAGCCACATATCTTTTTCTTTTCCTTGGCTCTTCCTATGCCTTCTTGGTTGCTTTCTTCTTTGTGATAGCTTCCTCTTTGGCTTTTTGTGTGGAGGTCCTTGTTGTAGCCCTGGTTATTGGCTTCTTGGGTGTTGTCATGGTAGCTTTCTTTGGTTTAGGCTAAAGAGTAGGAGGTATCTTTGCCTTCCTTTTGATGACCTTGCCTTTGATGGGTACTTCCTTGGCTTCTTCTTCCTCAGCACTCTCATCTTTGTCTTCACCTTGGCCTTGTGTCAATTCAAGTGGCCCTTGTTCTGGCTCATCTTCATCTTTCTCATCATTACCTTCCTCTTCACCATCACTAATCTCCTCTGCTTCTCCTATTGCACCTGTTTCTTCAACACCAAATTTCTTCTTTATCTTCTTCACCAGCTTTTCCTTCTTCTTCACTGATGTGGCTGTCTTAAGGTTTGTTACCACCCTTGATTTCAAAACATCATAGGTTCCAAATGCCTTTTTAGTTTTATCAATATCCTCTGCAAGTAGTGTTGTAATTTTTGTTGAAGATTGATCTACATCAAGCTCATATCCTAATGGTCTAAGCCATCTTACTCTTGGAATGATTGCTCGTATATAGGTGTAATCAATATCAACTAGAAAGCATATGTCATTCTCATGTTTTTCTACTAGTGAAACTAGTATCCTCATTCTCCTTTTCATTAAGCTTTTAAAATCATCAAAATATACAGTCATTTGATCATCAAAACTGTCTCCCATCTATGTAATGTAATCATCAATTTGATCAACAATTGTTTTATTCTAATCCTAGTTGACACTGCCAAATGAAGGGAATTACTTCATCACATAAAAGAACATGCATACCAACATTGACCCAAATTTGCATTGTGATCCCTTGGAATTTCTTATTGCTCCAAGATTTTCATTTATCTGCTACAACATGAGCTCTGCAAGGTCATAGGTGTGGTCTTTCTTTACAAGCTTATATGCCACATCCACTACTATGCAGGGTACACTATTCAACCTACTGGATTGATAAAACTTATGTGATATGATCCTTACAAAAAAATCTAGAAGGGGATTAGAAATGGTGTCTATGGTCAAGCCTCTATTGTTCCACTTTTCTCCTATGTTTTTCACAATGGTTTCCCTCTTTTCACTTCTGAGTGCCTTGGGCCGATCTAGGGTTGGAAAACTTGTGACCTTATGAATCATCTTCTTAGTAATTTTAACTAGTCCTTGCTCTAACTAGAATGATCCATCATGGATTATGCTAAGTACTATACGTATCCACTTAGTTTTGAATACGATTGGAAAAACTAGGGCTTTGGTTAAACCCTTCTTCTCTACAATTGAAAATTCATCCTTCAATATTCCATCATCACAGAGTTTGTTGTAGACATTGTAGATTTCTAGGTCTCCTATGGCTCCAATCTTATAGTTGTAACACTTACGAACATCTTGGACCATAACAACTTTTTCTAGAATCATAGATAATGCACCTATGGGATCATTTTTGTATGCTACCTCTGGTATGGGCCTAAAATCAGGTTGTTTAACCTTGTTACTAACAAGCTGAATCTCATGGCTTTCCTTTCCTTGGGTTGACTTTGAACTAGACACCTTTTTGGCAAAACTAGGGTTTGACGTTTTATGTACTTCACAAACTGTACAACTCGACACCTGAAGGAAATACCTTGATGATTAATCACTACAAATTTTTGATTGAATGCTTAAAAATTGCTCAGTAGTTCTCCTAGTAATTGCTCTTCATTTGAATGGCTCAAAATGAATCAATTTTCACCTTTAAGTAGCTCAAAAACCTTGCATTTAATGCATTCTTGTACCTTCACCTATCACTCAGCTTCCAAAGATTTTCAACTTGGCATCTATTAATTTTGTCAGCAACTCAGCAACCACTTACAGGCTTTGCTCGACTTCCACTTGACTTCTTAACTTGGCTTCTACAGCAGTTTTACTTAGCAACCAAAGACATCTGGGCATCATTATTCAATTTTTTTCTTGGCATCTTATCTCATGCAAATTTATACTTTGCAATGCTTCTTCACTATTTAGGGCTAATGTATGATACTGCCTTATATGTATCAACCCCATAGGCTCATCTTGTGATTAGTTGGATGAGATATGATCACTTGACCTCTTGGGTGAAGTGACCCTTCCATTGGAAGTACTTGGTCCATCTTTTTTTTACCATATCCTCTTCATGTCTATTCTGATGTGTTCCTCATCAACCTTTCCTTTTCCCTTATTTACTTCAATCTTAGGTTCCTTGGCCTTTGTTGGGCAATTCTTGCTGATACGTCCAGTTTTCAAGCAACTGAAGCAAGTAGTTTGGTTCAACCATCTTTTATAGTTCCCCTTGAAATGTGTTCTGATGCAATTCTGGTGTATGTGACCATGCTCTTGACAATAATGACAACTTTTTCTTGTATTGTAGTCCCAATTGTAATGGTGTACATAGTTTTCCCTTCTTACATGTTGATTTGGTGTCCACATAGGCTTTGATCTACATTCAAAGGCTCTATGTCCATACTTCTTGAAATTATGGCAGTGTCCATCAAATCTTTGTGTCCTTGTGACTTTAGACCTACAAGCTTATGTCATGTGACCTTGCATGTTGCACTTGTGATAGTAACCCTTGCTTTTGGGTGTGTTTGGCTGATTGATCCTTCTACTCCTGCAAACATTAGTAGTATGCCCCTTTTTATTACAGTAATGACAAGTGGGTTTAGGATCCTTACCTTTGTTACTTCTTTTCTCAGCACTCTTTGATGATTCACCAACTTCAGTGCTAGTGTATCCAAGTCTTGATGTATCATGGGCTGATTTTGGGAATTTCAGCAATTGTTCAAAGTACTTGATAGCTTCACTTGAATTGTTGAGATTCTCTATTGTTTCTTTTTCTCTCTTCAATTCATTCTACAGTTGTGCATTCTGCATCCTCAAAGTAGAGATCTCAATATCTTTCATATTGAGTTCATGATGAAGATTCACTAGTTGGCCAAGTGTATCCATCTGCATGTTTGAGATCCTTGTTAATTCAATACATTTTTCTTCAAGTCTATTTGCAAGATTTCTTTTGTCATCTTCCATCATGACTCTATCCTCAACTACTCTTTTCTTTTGCTCAGTAATTTCACATAGCATCATGGCCTATGGTTCATGCTCCATCTTAAGAGTTCTTATCGCTTCTGCTTGAACTCTATTTTTCTTCGTCAGTTCTTCTATTGTTGCATCAAATTCTTTGGAATCTACTTTGGAAAATACTTGTGTGGTGTCAATCTCCTTATAGTGAATATCATTTTCAGGAATAGCTATTTCCTTCCTTCTTTTTAAAGATTTTCTTAATTCCTCTCTAGCTTCCTCTACCTTGTGTAGAGTGAGATGCGCATCTATCACCTAGTTCTCAATGATCTTCCCGAGTTTGAAGACTTCCATCTTCAGATCATTTCCTCCAAGTTGTTAAGCTTCTTCTTAAGAGAATTTGGCTCTGATACCAATTGGTGGAATGTCTTGATGGGAAGAGTGCTTTTGAGAGGGTGGGGGGATGAATCAGAAGTAGTAACCTTTTCACTTTTTTTAAATCCTTAATAACATATAACTAAAATTAACATGCATGCATATAAACATTAAACAATCTTGAGAACCAAACATGCATCACCACATAACACTTGAGATTTTGGTAACCCAAAAACCCTCTAGGAATAAGAAGATAAAACTAGGGTGGGGATGACGCCCACAATATTACTACAACAATTGATTTCAACCACTTCTAATGGTTTTCTCTGTTAAAGGCTTTACACATTTTCAAATGTGACCTATTGAAAGGATTTACAAACACTTTACATGAAGTGTCAACCTATTAAAGGATTTACATAAGGCTGTTAAAACCACCTAACTCACCAGGATTTTCAACTTCCTAACACAATTGTGAGAGAGTATTAGAATAATACACTTGATCTAATGCAATCTTTGATGTTGATCTCAAGTACTTGATCTGCTCTTCTATCACTGATCTCTTCTAGATTTGATCTACTGATTTTGTTTCCTGCTCTGTCCTAATCAACTAGATGTTTAAGTGTTGTCCTTTCCACTAAATCTTTGACACCAAAAGTTATGCAATGACCTTAATAATAGGCTCTGCTTTTCCTTCTTCTTTCAACTCTACATTGTTCAATGGCATCAAGAATCCTTTATAAGGATTAGTGGTTTGTTATGCATCCTTGATTCAAGTGTTCATGCTTGAACCCTTGAAATTCACCCATTTACTGCATGTAGTCTCTAATTTTCTAATTGGCTGCATGAGGATTGCATAGGTGGTTGCGAGGATTTGATCTTATCCTTTTATCCTATCATGATTCATGCATAACTATTTCACATCATGGTTTGCGTTTGCACAAACTTTCATGTTGATCCTGCATTGCTTGGCACATGAAGTAATACTGATGCTCGACACCATCTAATCTGGATTGCTCGACATCCATTGTGTTTCATGGTTACTCAGCTCCTATAGAATTACTATGTCATTCCACACCTATATAATTCTTGTGTTACTTGGCACCTATTAACTTCCTATGTTACTCAGCACCTATTAACTTCCTGTGTTGCTCGGCACTATTTGTGATGTGGCACATATGGGGGAAAATGGTTAAGTGTGTTGACACTCATTTTTAAGTCTTACTTATTTGATCAACATCCCTTCCATGTTAAGAATTTTTAGCCTTTCTTAATGGGTGTTTTGGGCCTTCATCAAGTTTTCCCCTATTTTTTGCTACCTTCTCATCTTTTGTGCTTGCTTAGGGCTCTATTTGCGCTTCCTTGGGCACTACTTTTCCCTTCGAGATCATTTTACAAGGATCCTAAACCCTTGGGTCAAGGTAGACCTCAACCTTAACCTGGGTCAAGGATGATCTCAACGTTGACCTAGGTCAAATTTGACCCCATCCTTGGCCCAAGTCCTCCTTTTTCTTTAGAAAGTTTGTCGAATGTGGGGGGAAGTTCAAAATTTATTTTCCTAGTTCCAAGTTGGCTATTTTGGGCATCAAAATCATAAACCCTTAAATTGCATTTAATCTAGGTCTATTTTTAGTGATTAAGGCTTAATTAGAATTTAATTATCCTAAGTCAGCCTCTCTAGAAGTTTGTGTCCTAGACTAGTATAAAAGGAAGATGCCTTCTCTCATTTTCTCAATCAAAAACATTATATATCAACTTTACATGATCAAGTAATGAAGTTTTCTACCAAGAAAATTCAATCAAGAAAATCAAGTGAGCAATCAATCACCCATTTAAGCATTCAAGTTTTCCATTGAAGATCAAGGATTCAACCATTCAAGCTTTTGAAGGGATTTGGTTCAAGAATTCAAGATTCATCATTCAAACCCTAGATCTATCCATCATGGTGGTGTGATCTTCCTTCAAGATCCTTTGTTCATCTTCAAGATCTATTCATTCTTCTTGAAGGTGGATTTCAAGCATACAATCATGGAGGTTTTTATTTACATTTATGGTTTTGATTTAAAATATTGATTCCAATATTTCATATCAATAAACTTGTTTACATATCAACTACAATTGCATATCTATTGAATATCATAGCTTTGTTGTTAGATCTATTTCTACTACTGGCTAGCATTCTCTATTAAAATTTCATTATGAAGGTTGATTCCAAACCAAGGTTTGACCAAGGAAACCCCTAATCCAAACAAGAAAAACCCTTTTTCTTTTATATATATAGGTGCAAAACATCAAATATCAATGTAGGTATGGATACCCTTTTTGCTGAACTTTCAAGATCTATGAACAGAATTTCCATCGGAGTAGTGTAGGTCAAGGTCAAAAATAAAGGGGTAAGATTTTTCCCTAGGGTAAGATCTTAACCTGTATTAGGGTCAAGTTCATCCTAACTTAGAAAGGAAAAATACTTATGGGTTTTGTAGATGTCACAATTTTGATTGAAGATTGCAGAAATCAATAGTTTTTTAGACTATTTGACAAGGTTTTCAGCAGGTTATTTTTCATGGGTAAGTAGTTTCATTTATTCATTTCAATATTAGCATTTCTAGATTTTCATTCCATCCCCTTGCAATTAATATGGATGCATACAAATATGGGTTTAGGGTATCTTTCATGTGTATTATTCTAAATCCTATTCATCCATATTTTTATATCTTACATTTTGGTGAACCCAAGATAGACAACTCTTTCTTTTTGGTGTCATATCTTTTGTTTCCTTTTACTCTCTTGCATTTATATTTCAAAAATACAAAAAAATTGCAAAATTTCTTTAAAAATATAAAAATATTTACATCTTTCATACCTTTAGTGTTACTTTGTGTTCAACATGTATGATTTTTGTTTCAAATACTTTGATGAGGCTTTTATTACAAGCAAGGATAGATACCTTAATGATGTACATGAATATGAGGATGAAAATTATTATAGTGAGATCTCCATTAATCCTATTCCTATTTCATCATCCTCTACAACCTCTTCAATTGATCTTTACCATGGAGTGTGTGCATGGTTACCTTCATGTTCCACTATTTATAATATTGATGCACCTAGAATGTTATATCCTCAAAATTATATTTATGTTATAGAGGCCTTTAAGAACTTCCTTTGTGATAGTGATCAAGGTGTTATTCTCTTGTGTGGTATAAAACCTTTCATTCAAGATTTTAGATTCACTCCTCCTATCGCTAGTGTGGAACCTTCTTCCATTCCTTTACCTATAATTCGTACTTATGCTCCTCCTATAGTGGTTACATCTTTTTCATCTCTTCCTATGAGTGTTATTTTGGTGTCTTTACTTACAATCTTCTTACCATGGTATTCCTTATACCTATTCCAACCCTCTTCCAACTATGGGTCCAAGTGTTCCTCTGGTTGTGTCTTTCATTCTTGTAGCTTCCTACACTCTTCCTAATTGTATCCTTCCTAATCTAGTCCCTAATCCTCCTAATCCTAATCCTATCCTTCCTAATCTAACTCCTAATAATCATATTCCCAATTCTCCATTTTTTATTGCTAGTTCTTCCCACACTCATGATGAGGCTCAAACTATGGTTTATGATGCAAATGTGCAAGAATTCTTTAAATTGCCTTCCCCTTCTTATCTGATCCATAATGATATTAAAGGGAAGAGAAAAGAAACTTCCCCTTTGAGATTTCTTCATAATTTTACTCCTCATTCTTCTATAAAATAGATCTTTTCTCCTCTTGTCTCTTCACTAGGGAGCAAGACGTATTTCTTTCAGCTCTCTAAGATCCATTATGTTTTGTTTTAAGCTTTATTGGTTATATTTTTTGTATAAATTATACCTATGATTTTTTATTATGTTCATAATCATCCATAGTTTTCTTTTATTATTCCAGATATCATTTCTAAGAACATTTATCTTAGCTTAGTGGTATTTATTTATCTTGCAACATTATTTCATTATAATGACTAATGTTTTGACTATGGATATTCTTTTTCTATGAGAGGTTGTTGTCCTAGGTCATCACCTCTTCTTTATTTTGAAAATTATGTTCGTTATAAACTCTTACCCTTGCTTTGATGTTATAGTTATTTCCCTCAATCAAAGATTCCTCTTCCTCTTGTTTTAAGGGGGCTTGATGATTGAGTCTTTATTCCTGCTTGGCTTATCTTTGAAAGATGATATTTTATCTAAAGCACTCCTCTATACTGGTGGTCTTTTTGATAATATCTCTTTCTCTTCGAGGATCCCTTTTTCCATAAGTGACATATCCTTTTTATGATTATCTATGCTCTTAGATGTAGGGGTAGATACCCTTCACTAAGAACATAGTGTACATTCTTGTTAATATGATATATCCTTATGTTGTGAAATAGGTATCCTCTTTCTCTTCCTTATCATGTCTAGTAGTCATCTACGATAAGCTAGGAGGCATATATAGGGTATCCTGTGTACTATATATTTTTTTATTTAAATGCTAAATCCTCTAAACATAATGCACATAAGTTGATAAATCCTTAAGAGACACATATTTTCAATTTTCAATATGCTAAACCCTCTTAAGGTAATGCACATAAGTTTTTAAATCTTGCAGAGACATGCATCTTTCAAAATTTTCAATATGGAAAATTTGCAAAAGGTAATGCACATAACTTACTAAATCTTGAAGGGACACACATTTTATATTCCATGGTGATATAAGAAGCCAAATCTATGGGTATTTCAAAATTCATAATAAGATGCATTACAATTTCAAAGCATAGTTTCTAGGTGAACTATCTAGTTTGGCTACTTGTTGGGCTCTCCCACCTTGGTGATTCATGGTAAGGTGGGCATCTTATTGGAGGAGGTAATCACTTTCTCTCTCTCTCTCTCTCTCTCTCTCTCTCTCTCTCTCTCTCTCTCTCTCTCTTTTCTCTTTCATGCTAGTAAGATTGGATCATGAAGCTATGTTATTAATAGTTTCTCTCTTGTCATTATTATGTGATCATTTATACTTTTATGATAGCTTTCCAAATATGATATTAGTATAGGAAGCATTTCTTAGCAAGGTTTCCTTAACTAGTTGATTTGGGTTTTTTTAGTACCAACCCATCTTTTTGTGTCTTTTAGCTTCTTCTTTTTTATTTTGTACCCTTTTGTGCATATGTTGAGTTAGGATCCTTAGCTTGAAGGCTTGTGTCTTTAACTAAGTGCTATTTTATCTTGTTGTGAATCCACTTAGATATTTATTCTCCTTTACTATGAGCATCTTTGATTTCCATAATCATACTAAAGTAGGGGTTTAATGTATCATCTTAAAATAGAAGCACTTCCATGTTAAGAAAGTTTAGCCCTTCTTAGGGGGTGTTTTGGGTCTTCATCCAGTTGTCCCCTATTTTTTGCCCCCTTCTCATCTTTTGTGGCTATTTAGGGCTCCATTTGGGCCTCCTCGGGCACTATTTTTCCCTTCTAGCTCATTTTCTAGGGGTCCTAAACCCATGGGTTAAGGCTGACCTCAATATTGACCTAGGTCAAGGATGAGCTCGACCTTGACCTAGGTCAAAGTCAACCTTGACCTCAACCTAGGTTCCCCTTTTTCATCAAAAAGTTTGTCAGATACAAGGGGAAGTTCAAAGGTTTTTTTTTCCTACTTTTGAGTCAGTTGTTTTGGGCTTCAGAATGGTAAACCCTTAAATTTCATTTAAACAAGGTCCATTTTGAGGGGTTAAATCTCAATTGGAATTTAATTCTCCTATGTTGGCCTCTCTAGAAGTTTGTGCCATAGACTAGTATAAAAGGAAGTTTTCTTCTCTCATTTTCTCAATCAAGTTAATTAGAGATCCACTTTTCATGATCAAGTAATCAAGCTTTCTCCTAAGAAAATTCAAGTAAGAAAATCCAATAAGAAATAAATAACCCATTTAAGAATTCAAGTTTTCTATTCAATTCAAGCATTCAAGTCTCTCAAGGGATTTGGTTCAAGCCTTCAAGATTCATCATTCAAACCCTTGATCTACCCATCATGATGGTGTGATCATCCTTCAAAATCCTTGGTTCTTTTTCAAGATCTATTCTTTCTTCCTCAAGGTGGATTTCAAGGATACAATCATTATTGTTTTGATTTACATTATTGATTCCAACCTTTCATATCAATTAATATATGTGTTTACATTTCAAATACAATTTCATGTCTATTGAATATCATGTCTTCATTGTTAGATCTATTTCTACCACTTGCTAGCATTCTCCATTTCAATTCTATTATTAAGGTTAATTCCAAACTAGTGTTTGACGAAGGAAAACCCCTCATACAAAGAAGAAAACCCTTTTTCTTGTAGATATAGGTGCAGGACAATGAATATTAATGCGGTTTTGGTTAACCTTTTTGCCAAACTTTCAAGATCCACAAATAGAATTTATGTTAGAGTAGTGCAGGTCAAGGTCAGAAATAAAGGGGTAAGATTGTGCCCTGGGTTAAGATCTTACCCACATTTGGGTTAAGGTAAACCTAGCCCAAAAAATAATAATTTCTAGGCTTTTTATATCTCAAAGTTTCGGTTCAGGAATGTGAAAATCAACAGTTTTTGAGATTTTTTAACAGGGTTTTCACGAGGTTCTTTTTGGAGGTAAGTAATTTTGTTTCTTCATTTGAATATTAGCATTTCCATATTTACATTTCATCCCCTTAAAATTCATATATATGTATAAAAATATGGATTTAGGGTCTCTTTCATGTGTATTATTCTAAAACCTATTCATCCATATTTTTATATCTTACAACATGTATTTTCATTATTTTAACATATATTTTTATTTGGCTTCTCTTCTTTGGTTCAACTTTGAATATGAGCTTGGTGGAATTGGTTTGGGATAATAATAATAAACTTCATTTTTTTGTGCATTACTACCATCGTTGAATGGACTAGTCTCCTCTCAAAGTTTGAGTATTAGTTCATCCTCCTCTTTTGTAGAGGGATTTTACAATGGAGATAATAGATGCAGACTTGTCAAAACTCTTCCATATGGATTTCATTGAATGTCATAGGAATGTGTGGATGATCTATGGTGAGGATGTCCCCTCTCAAGTAACTTGGCATCTCATTTATCCATATCAATTTTCTTTTGTCTTTCTCTCTAATGTCATTGATTTACTTAAGTTCAAATATGTGGTAGTATTTTTGGTTCATAAGGTTCTCAAAAATTGTGTTATATATGATAATGCACTTTCAATGGCTATTCAAGATAGTAAAATATGCAATTTATATGTGTTAGTTGGATTTTTTTAATTTCCTATGGATCATACTTCTAATGGATTCTCATATGGAATTTTATATGATTATGTTAAATCTCTTTGGATATGCTAAATTTTTACAATGTTCATGATATGATATGTAGGCGCAAGGCTTTATTAGATTCATCCTTGGTAAGAAATTTCATTCTAGAGTTAGTTCCAAGTTTCTGATGCAAGAGCATACTGGGTGTAAGGGCAATCTTGCATCACCCAAAAATATTTCTATTTCCACTTTTCTAGTTTTTGTGTTCTTAATAAGGGCTATTCTTGTACATAGTTTCTATTTGTGGGAGCTTTCTAATTTTAGTAAGTTGGTATCATGTTCTTGGATTGTTCTAATCTCATATGTGGACATTCATCTTTAACATATCATCCTACTCAATTTGTTTTATTGTTATATCATAGGTATTGATGTAGTTATTGCATATTTTTGGCATGGTTTTTGGCTATTCAAACTTCAATTCAAGAACTAAAAGCATAAACAGCTCTAAAATAAGGTGAAACATCATCTAATAGATGCTTGCACAATTAGCTGATGTAGATCACTAGCCAAGGATTTCCGAATGGGGTTATAATAGTTCACTGCGTCAACGATTTGCTAGTTATGGTCTCCAGAAGTGGACCCCTCCGAAAATGTAATTTGTAAACTGTCTTGAGTTAGTCTTATGTCATAAAGTGTAATAAAATAATATAACGTGTGGCTACTCAGCCTCAAGGGTTACTATTTAAAGTCTAGTGTTTTGATGTGGCGCCTAATCAGACTTGGAGGTTTATTTGCCATGTTTTTCCCCTAGATTATTGTTATAGTGTTTTGAAAGTAGGGCCCCCAAGATGGGGTCAAGGAGAAGTGTTCCTAGCAGGGTCCTGAGGCAATGTCGTTGGTGCTATTTTCACTATAGGGTGAGGTCAAGGGGAAATGCCCATAGAGGTTTTGGGGGGCAATGCCCTTGAAGCCAAAAATGACTCTAGTATTGTAAAAGATGTCAATTTTTATTTTTCTATTGGATGATTTATTATAGCCCTAATTTTTTAAGTGGAAAAATCTTGTATAAAATGGCTTAAGGTTAGGGATTTCATAATATATGATGAGATTGTAGCTTCTTGTGGTAGTATTCAATTATAAGGGATTGCAGATTGTAATCACTAGCTAATAATAATAATGGACTTATTACTGGTGGACATAGACCATGGATTGGGTGAACCACATTAAATCCTTGTGTCTTGTGTTCTATTTTTTGAGATTTATTATTTTTTGATATTGGTTATATTTTCATATAATTGTAATTTTTGTCTGTGGTTAATCCTAACATCTATAACCTTCTTGGATGCTTAAAATTGATAATATAACCTTGCATATTGTTATAAGGAAGATACCCATGTAGGTTTGCACATTGTAATTGTGTAATTCTTCATTTGTGGAAATAATAAGATACTTGTATGTTTATCTCTTTATTTTTTCTATTCTTTATTTCTTTTATTTGTTTTGTTATTAAGGGGAGCACCCATCATCAAGTGGTATTAGAGTGGAAGTTTTTGAGTGTGTAAACAAATCATTTATTAGGAGGTGTTTGCAATAGGACTGTGGTTTGGGCTGAGTATCCAGAAAAATCATCGATTATGAGGTATTTTGCACTAGGGTTTCATTGGAAGCACAAAAATTCTTCCATGAAGAGAGCATGCTAAAAGAGTTGCAGGTGTTATGCTTGAGGGTTTAAGAGTCCTCTAGAGACATATGCAAGCATTGGCAAAACAAATGCACAAAGGAAAAAATCTTACCATAAGAGATGAAAGTGAGAATGAAGAAGAAGAAGAAGAAAATGTTGAAGAAGAGGTAGTTTTTTAACCCAGAAGAAGAGAGGATTTTTTAGGGCCATTTCCAAGACCAGAGAAAGACCTAATTTTTAGGTTCCCACATTTTTGGGGAATTGAGGCCAAGCATTCAGGAAGAACCATTTTTGGTTTGAATGGCCAGTATTGAGGAGGCATGCCAACTTTCCCTAAGAGTTGAGGAGAAGTTGAGCAAAAATCTTGATAAAAAAAATAGTGCCCAGAGGTCATAGTGGAAGATCTAGTGGATGGTCTTACGGAGGCAAAAATGATGACCAAAAGAAAAAGGATGAGGCCAGTAGTAGTAGTCAAAACTAGAGGGGAAATAATTCTAATCATTTGCATGATTACAATAATAGAGGTAAAAGACAAAGAAGAAGAGGACAAGAATATGCAAGATGAAGTTTCCATGGAAAATTTTTTCATTGCAAAGAAGGACATAGAGTGTTTTTGATGCAATGGAGCCTAGTGGAACTGATGATAGGGTGACCAACTGGTCCAAAAAACCTCTTCATGGAAGTCCTTCAACCAAATCTCTTGGTAAAGATGATCAAATGTGCAAGCACCAATCACAAGTACTACAAGGATGATACCAAGTTATCACAACCCTACAGCCAAACAAGAGAAACCCTAATCACTAGGGAACCCTATGAATAAGACAACTTATCACAAGTTGCTCACAATACACAAACTGACCAATTTTGTGAAAAAAGCCTTAAACCTCTTCAAATGACCAAGGAAGACTCCAACACATGGAACATTCTATTTAGGTCACCAATAACATGAAACAATGATTAAAACCAAACTATGTTACAAGTTTTTTGAGATAGTTGCTTTGTTAAATCATCCAAAAAGACTAGTAGCCCTTTTTGATGAAAATCAAATCTAAAAGGAAATATCCCCACACAACCTAGGAAAAAGAATTTTGACACCCTTTAGGGACTTATAGAACATACTAAGATACCAAGGTTTAATGACACAAACAAATGGGCTTTTGTTCACATTCTCTCTTAGGCGACTAAGGCAATTAGGCCTCCATTTACAAAGGAAGTACATGTTCTAGGACTAAATCCTAAAAAAAAGTGATGGGAACATGTGAGAAAAAATCTAAATAAGTTACAAACTTTATTTCAAGCCTTGATGCCAAGTCTAGTTGGAGTTGTGGGAGATGTTGCATCATTTTCCTAGCATGCACATGGAAAATGCATGCCTAGGGAATCAAATTTCTCAATGATCTCTCTAAATAAAAACTTAAAACCACTAGCATCTTAAAATACATATCTCATACTAGGATTTCACTAGAGGCTATTAAATTCCCATGGTGAAATCCTCCTCTATGCCTGAAAATGTTTCAAAACCCTAGGTTAGCAAGAAATTTGGACCTACTTACACAAAAATGTGAATATCTTGAGTTAGAGAACAGATGGAGACTTAAAATTAGAAGCATTGGAAAGTTAATTTATCTGCCTATCCAAGAATGTAGGTATTAAACTTTAGAATAATCTTTACAAATCCATACGATGTAGGATAATAGATTGTTTGTGGTGAAATCGGGGAATTTTATTAATTTGAAAATTGAAATTCCATTCTCGATCTCTCTCTATGCCTATAACCCACCTAAAAGGGCTTATAATAGGATTTCCAATGGTCATAACAACATTTCAAAAATTTTATGGTTGTTGGGGAAGTTTTTACTTTGATTTGTAAAAAGTTTCTTAAAAGTTGTGTAAGAATTTGCCTTAGGGCAAAATGATGTTGAGATCAAGAAGCTCAAGCACTTAGCACAATATGGACCAATAATGTATGATTGTAATAACAATAATGAGAATTAATATCATATGAATACACACTAGAAGTGTTTTTATATAAAGGCATCTTGAATGACTAGGAGTTAGCAAAGTGATAAGCCTCACAACTAAGCACATGTCCACCAAGAGTGGATTATCCTCCATTGAGAATAGGAGTTTGTGCAATGATGAGAGGATAAGCTTACATAGGTGTATCTCATAAAGAGATGTTGTAGAAACCATGTGCTCAATTGGAGTACAAACAAATGTGTTGTCTATATGACAACTTAGATGAATATGCAAACTTCTATGTTGTCAACAAGACAACTCATATGACTGCTTACTCCTAGGTGTCTACATGACAACTAATATAATAATGCATTAGCCTAAGTAAACTTAAGTAAAGTGTAATAATAATTAATTATTTTCAGTAACACCCCCCCTTAAGTGCAACTTAGGGGAATGTACTTACATTCACAAAAGCTATAATGAAAATGCATGATGGGTCCCAGCTACTAGGCCATGTTAGGTACCCATGTACAAATGCAATGCTCTACATACAATGCAATGTAATCTCTCTAAAAATGGAGAGAGGGGGAAAACCTCATGGGAAAAACCCTCCCTCAAAAAGAGAGATAAGTACAATAAATAAGAGAAGAGTTATGTGCCCCCTCCCAATGAAAAATCCAACTGCCCCAAGAGATCTTATGTCATGTTCCCTTTTCAAATAATTAATAATAATAATATTTTCTAAGGCAGGCAGGCCCAAAAAGGTGAAGTTTCGGAAAAAGGGGATAATCTGTGGAAGCTAATGGACTAATAAATGAAAATTATTATTAAAATATGTTTAATTAACCCCTCTTGGACGTGAGTTAGGGTTATGCCCTCTTTTAACGGGTTTGGAGGCATTTTGGGCTCATTCTAGAACTTGATTTTTGCGCATTGCTTTGTTGTTCTTCAGAGGCTGCCAAACTTGTGAAGAAGGAGACCAAATAATGGGAGTTTTCAGGTTTCCAAGAAGGCTAAGGATGGGAATTTGAAGCCATTCCATGTGCATGCTCATGCAGAGTTTGCCTTTGTGCTGAATAGTGCAGATTTGTGGGTTTTCGAGTGTGTTTTTTGTAAGAGTTTGGTGTTTTTGGTTGAGTATTTCATGTCAGTTTGGGTTGCTACTTTCTATCAGGCATTTATATGTTCAAATAAAGCTGAATATATTTATTTTGTCATTATTATACTTCTATGATAGATTATTAGTTTTTTTGTGGTGTTTCTGGGCTATTCTGTGTTGTTTTTGGGAGCCCGATGAGCATTGTTTTTATCCTCCATTTGGAAGTTGTTGTGTAAATGTTATAAAGATCTAGAAATTTCATTTTTGAGGCTGTTATGCTGCTAAAATTTCTGTAAAAATATCCACTTTCAGATTTATTAATAATATGTGAAGCTGTGAAGTTTTTGGCACTATTTTGGGCATACCTGATTTGGGGTTTATTGAGAAATTGGTGGATCTTTGAAATATTGCTTGTTTGATCTTAAAGATCTGATTAGAGGCTTGAAATATCATATAAAATTAGTAAAGGGACATTTCAATGGTATCAGAGCTACGATCTTGCCAGCCTGAGGGTTTGTAGAAGTTTGCATGTCAGTTTTGACAACTACCCAAATCTTGCATGTCATAATTTATAGTTGCATGTTGCTTCTAATCAGTTGCATGTCAAAATCTATGGTTTCATGCTACTTCTAATCATTTTCATATTAGTTCTTGGTCAATTTGGTGGTTTCATGTTTCTTCTAATCAGCTGCATGTCAAAATCTATGGTTGCATGCTACTTCTAATCATTTGCATGTTAGTTCTTGGTGTTTGAAGAAGTTATAACCTATTGGGGTTAAACTCTAATTTATTCAGAATGGATAGGTATAGTATAGAGTCTTAGAGGACACAATCTTGGAAAATTGATATCCAGAGTCAGAATAGTAGAAAGGATGGTTATTTAGACATTTGAGATAAACTTAGGAAAATAAGCCATGACATGTCTGAACAGTTGGTTTAGCACCACTGTATGATGAATGACATGTTGTCTGACCCAACTAAGGTGGATAAGTTGACTAGATTTCTATTTGGAAGATTTTCTCACAGGGCAGGTGACACAATTACCAAGAACTTGCATGAGGAGTTTGAGAAACTAGCCTATAGCCAGGCAGAGGTCTCAGATTCTACTCTGCCATAGGAGGTAGTGAGAAAGGATATTACACAGATTGGTAGTAATGGTCAACTTGATACTCAAATTGAGACAATTGTATATAGGTCATTAAAGGGTGATATCACAGGTATTCAAGATGGTATAGTTACAACAGGTAGTGACTACAGCATAGTGGGTTCAGATGATGATTATCAGGGTGTTGTTGTGCATGATGGTGAGATACCTGGTAGAGATGAGCAGACATTAAGCATTCATGACTTTGCTGAGAAAGAGTACCAGGCATAGTTAGATGCTTCATCACATGAGGTTGAGGCCGGTAGTACTTCACACAATTTGTCCAGCCAGCTAAAAGTGAACAAAGACAGTATTGTGACTTCATTATCTCATCATGATAGGTATGTGGAGTTAGTTGGTATTGGTCATATTACTCAAGTGAGGATTTTGCTTGAGTTACCAGCTGATTCTAGTTTATAGATATGGACTCGAGATTGTTATATTGGCATTTGGGATTCAGTTGACTGGAAATATTTAACACTTTTTGGTAGCAGTGTTTATTTGGGTGCTATCATGGATTTGATTAGCAGATTGCACGGTGTTGTATTTTCTTGTGCTAGTAGCTTGTCTGATGTTGGTATTAGTTTTTATACATCGATGTTGGGCTTTTTTCATATATCTAGTTGACCATACTTGCTGGAATGTGTTGATGATCTTTCATATTTAGCAGTGTGTACAGATGAGTCCCAGGATCATATTGGCATTGATGACATCTAGGAGGATGCAGTGGGCAATTTTGAAGATTTAGTTTCCTTGGGTACAAAGGAGTTGGACAGCAGTGCTATAGTTTTTGATACTCCGTTTTTTGATATGAGCTTTAGAGTTGATTCATAGGATATGGATGGTAATACTCTAGAGACTAGTAACTTTGAGGATACTCCTTTAGACAGTGCATCAGAGGAGGTTTGTAGGAGACAGTCAAGCTAGTGCCATCATGTGTCTAATCAGTTAAGAGTTAGTGAGCGAGACATTGCTATCACTTGCCAATATTTCGATGCTGCTCGTCAATTGTTAGTAGTTTATGGATGGGGTTCTCCTACTAGTGATGAGCAAAGAGGTAGTTATCTTTTCTTGATAGAGTTCCACTCTTTATGGGAAACTATTCAGATTCTAAGACAAGATTATATGCAGTTGGTAGCTGACAGAGATTATCTTATGGAGTGGGGCAGTATAGCATATGATGCATTGTTAGCCAAGGAAGATGAGGTGAGTGAGCTTACTGAGCAGCTTGAGGTGACTTTTGAGATTCTTGAGAGTACACAGTTGGCTTTCAAGGAGTCACAGTTTCATTTGGCTAAGGTAACCATGGAGTTAGAGCAACTACAGTCTTTACTAGATTCTGTACAGTCACAAGCTATGGTGTCTGATGATCTGAGGATGTCCATGGTCGAGATTGTCAAAGATAGTGGAGATGAAGATGCATCCATCCTTAATACTAACATTGGCATATTGGGTTCATCTCCACTAGAGTCAGGTTCAATTGAGTTGGGTGCTGCAACAAATTGTTGTGGTATGCATGACATGGTGGTGACCTCTAGCACTAATGGCACAAAGACTAGAGATGCCATATCAAAGACCAAGTGTGATGTTGGTGAACCAATAGTTGGCATGGTTCTTGCTAGTAATACTACTCCCTTGGCGATGTCTTTAGAGGTAGTAGTCAGTTCCAACTTGGTTAGTGATCGATTGCAGTTAGTTACATCTGGATTGTAGTATGAACCACTGACTGAGATTGGCGCATTCTATCAGCATTACATTGTGAGGTATGCTCATCAATTTACCTTTGATGACCATGTTGATGAGATGATGATACAGAGATGTACTTTGGTTCCTAGTGCTTATCATTAGCTATGGGATAGTTTGACACCTCGAGATGAGAGTTGTGATGGGCACGACATCGCGATAGGTTATGTAGTTGATAGCTTGATAATACATGACTTAGAGTAGGAGTTTGGAAGTGATGCTTTAGTAGTTGTTGTTATTGATTTTAATCCTTTGACTATGACATCTCCTGACTTAGTTGGTGGTCAGTCATAGTGGGTTGTATCACTTGTTCATGGAAAATTTGGTTTGGGTTCCATTTCTTGCTATTTATCTTGTAATGTCTTTTCACCATCAGCAGTGCATGGGATTTATGGCTATGAGATAGTGGCCAGTTATTTGTAGATTTGTGTTGACTACAGGAGTTGTACAGTGTGTGGATTCTCCATACTTGGTATAGTTTCATTTGGGAGCATTCACCATTGTTGCAGAGTTGGATTGTACATTCCATATAGGCCAGTGGGATGTGTTGATGGTATTTACTATGTTGATAGTTTGATTTGTCCACTTTACTTGGGTTTTGATGTTCTAAGAGTTTTTGTATCATGGGTTTCTAATTGTAGTAGTGGTGATTTTGGAGTTTTCTTGAGCTATAATTGTCAGTTTGGTTATGGATTCCTCTTAGTTATATTGCAGAGGATATTGTAGGAGCTTGTGTTAATTGATAGTAGTATAGTTCATGACTACATTTGGGATCCAGGTGGATTGATTGGTTTATTGTTCAGCCATTTCTTGAGGACAAGAAATATTTGGAAGGGGAGGACTTGTCATGTCCCCTTTTCAAATAATTAAAAATAATAATCTTTTCTAAGGCAGGCAGGCCCAAAAAGGTGAAGTTTCAGAAAAAGGGGATAATCTTTGGAAGCTAATGGACTAATAAATTAAAATTATTATTAAAATATGTTTTATTAACCCCTCTTGGACATGAGTTAGGGTTATTCCCTCTTTTAAGGGGTTTGGAGGCATTTTGGGCTCATTCGAGAACTTGATTTTTGTGCATTGCTTTGTTGTTCTTCAGAGGCTGCCGAACTTGTGAAGAAGGAGACCCAAGAATGGGAGTTTTCAGGTTTCTAGGAAGGCTAAGGATGGGAATTTGAAGCCATTCCATGTGCATGCTCATGCAGAGTTTGCCTTTGTGCTGAATAGTGCAGATTTGTGGGTTTTCAGGTGTGTTTTTTTGTAAGAGTTTGGTGTTTTTGGTTGAGTATTTCATATCAGTTTGGGTTGCTCCTATCTATCAGACATTTAGATGTTAAAATAAATATTAATATATGTATTTTTTTGTGATTATAATTCTTTGATAGATTATTAGTGTTTTTGTGGTGTTTTTGGGTTGTTCTGTGTTGTTTTCGGGAGCTCGATGAGCATTGTTTTTATCCTCCATTTGGGAGCTATTGTGTAAATGTTATATAGATCTAGAAATTTCATTTTGGAGGCTGTTATTCTGCTGAAATTTCTATAAAAATTTTCACTTTTAGATTTATTAATAATATGTGAAGCTGTGAAGTTTTTGGCACTATTTCGGGCATACCCGATTTGGGGTTTATTGAGAAATTGGTGGATCTTTGAAATATTGCTTGTTTGATCTTAAAGATCTGATTATAGGCTTGAAATATCATATAAAATCAGTAAATGGAAATTTCATCTCACAAATGATGATACTTGACATTAGTGAAGGGCTTGGTGAAGATATCTACAATCTACCATTCTGTAGGACAATAGTACAATGCAATGAC
This sequence comes from Cupressus sempervirens, assembly GCA_028749045.1. Lineage (NCBI taxonomy): Eukaryota > Viridiplantae > Streptophyta > Pinopsida > Cupressales > Cupressaceae > Cupressus > Cupressus sempervirens. The sequence continues at coordinate 739,694,581 of CM053785.1, forward strand.
CTACTCATGAATCAACACTTTGATGTAGTGCATATGAACCTCAATATGTTTTTTGTGTTGATGTTGCATTGGATATTTTGATATTTCAATGGCACTTTGATTATCACAATGTATGATTGTGGGTCTAGGAATGTCAAAACCAAACTCCTCTAGATTATGTTGTAACCAAATAGCTTCTATAGCAATAGTGACAACTCCTCGATACTCAGTGTTAGTAGATGAAAGAGTAATAGTGTTTTTCTTTTTACTCTGTCAGCAAATGGAGCTAGAACCAAGATCAAACATGTATCCTAAAGTGCATTTACGAGAATCAAGATCACCTACATAGTTTGATTTTTTATAACCCACTAACTGTAGTCCAGTACCAATTGTATAGCATATCCCATATGTATGTGTATCTTGGATATAGTGTAGGATGTGTTTGGCTACCTTCTAGGGAAGTTCATATGGCTCTTGTATGAAGCTAGAAACCATGCCAACTACAAAAGATATGTCAGGGTGTGTATGTGTCAAGTAGATGAGACTTACAACCAACTATCTATACAAAGTAGCATCAACAAGTGGAGTGCAACACTTTTCTTCTAACTTAACACTTGAAAAAAATGGAGTAGATGCAACCTTGCAGTCAGTCATGCAAAATCAAGAAAATAGATCAAGAGCATACTTTGGTTGTGATAATGTGATCCCTAATGAAGACTTTTGTATCCCAATACCAAGGAAGTAATGAAGTAGACCCAAGTTAGTCATGGAAAATCTATCCTACAAAGTAGACTTGAAACTATTAATGATGGATGCTATACTCCCTATAGTGATCAAGTCATCAACATAAAGCACAAGTAGCAAGTGAGAATCATCCTGGTGAAGAATGTAGACATTCAAATTTGAATGATATCTGGTGTACCCTGCTAAGAGAAGGAGAGAATCCATCTTGGCATACCAAGCTCTTGGAGCTTGTTTTAGTCCATAGATTTACTTTTTCAACTTGAAAACCAAGGTATAATCCTGAAAGAAACCCTATGGCTACTCCATATAAATCTCCTCATGAAGATCACCATTCAAGAATGCACACTTCACATCCATCTAATGAACAATCCATCTTTGAGTTGTAGTTATAGCTAGTGTTAAACAAATGGAGTTCATTTTTGCAACAAGTCTTGTCTTATACTTATCAACACTTCCATCTGCTACAAACTTGGTCTGATAGATCCACTTATACTAAACCAATTTTCTTCCCTTAAGAAGAGCGACTAAGTCACATGTGTTTTTTCTCATAAGAGAATTATATTCTTCCTCCATTACTTTATCCCATTCTAGAATTCTTGAAGCTTCCTTAAATGATTAAGGATCAAAAGCAATTGTAATATAAGCATGAGGGAGTGAACTGTGTTGTGATCTTGTCCTCCTAGTATTTGAAGGATTCCCTACCAATGGTCCTGTTGCATCTAATGTTTGCTAAGCCCATTTAGGTCTAGTGGAAGAAGATGTAGAATTAGAAGGTATATCCTCAACCTCATTTGTCTAATGCCTCTTTTTGGGTCATCAACTAACATATTCCAAGTAACCATCATCACTATCACTCTCTTCAATGAAGGAGGAAGAAGGAGGAGTTGAAGAAGTAAAGCTGGGAAAACTTTCTTCAAAGTGTACACTCCTCTCATAGAAAATTCATGTGTCTCTAGATCCATCAATTTGTAGGCTTTATGAGAGTCCACATAAATAACAAAGATGCAAGGTTTACTTTGAGGTTCCAATGCCTTGCATTTCTATGGATATATTCATGGCCATTCTAGACAACCAAAGACTCTAAAGTGCTTTACATAAGTTTTCCTTCCAATCCAAGCTTCAAAAGGAGTTATACCATCCAAAGCTTTATGAGGACTCCTATTCTAGATGTAATTTTCACAATTCATTACTTCAGCCAAAAAAAATTGATCAAGAGACTTATGTAGTAGCAGGCAAGTGATCTTCTCCTTGAGGGTTCTATTCTTCCTTTTAGCAACACCATTCTACTGTGGAGTGTATGGTACTAAATGTTGAAGTTAAATTCCCTCTTGATCACAAAATTCTATGAGTCTTGAGTTCACATAATCCCTTTAATTATCTATTCAGAGAACTTTGATGGCTTTCTCTAACTTCTACTTGAGCCTTGAAGGTGAGAAATCATTCAAACACTTCACTCTTATGAGCCATGCAGAATACCCTCGTATAGTGAGAATAGTCATCAATGAAGGTGAGTGCATAGCAAGACTTTCCAAATGATGGTATTGGAAATGGGTCTGCCACATCACTATGAACTAGTTAAAGAACACTTTGTGCTCTCCAAGACTTCCCCTTGTCAAACTTTTTTTTTGGATGCTTCCCAAGTGTGCAACCTAAACAAACACCATCTAAGAATTGGACTTGAGGTAGACCATGAACCATGTTCTTGCTGCTAAGCTATTGAAGATACCTATAGTTGAGATGTCCAAATCTCTCATGCCACAATTTTCTTTCTATATTTGAATGCATTAACAAGGCTTGTGCATTAAATTTAAGCACAAAGGAAGAGAAAGTGTAAAGCCTTGAATCATGTCTAGCTTCACCTGTTGCAACCATAGAGTCATCTTTAATGCTTTTCACTACCACTAAATCTAGAAGAAATTCAAGCTTGTTTCCACCTCCATAGTGAGTGATTTGGTAGACTGAAAGAAAGCTGGAGGTAAGATTAGGAACATAGAGAACATCCTTGAACACTCCACTGTCCCTCTCAACTTCACCTTTTCCTTCAACTTCCACTATAGTATAATCCCCTACAAAGATGTGAGGTACCTTTGAAGGTGTCAATAAAGAAAAATCTCTCTTTGAAGCACCCATGTGATGTGTGGCACCTACGTCAATAATCCATTCTCCTTGATTGACAGTGTGTGTGAGTAAAGCTTTCCCTTTGCTCTTAGAATCTAAAGATGAAGACCCCTTTTCCTTATAAGCATTAGGCAATGGAACATTGTGCTTCTTCATGATGTTTTTCAATTCATCAATCTTCTTGTGATAACATTGAATTTCATCATGACCAATTCTTTTGCAATAGACACACTTCTTCATTTCCTCATTAGTGTCCCCCTTTTTTTTGGTATTAGGAGAAGACTTGCCTTGTTGTTGATTTGATTTAGGTAGTTATTTTTCTATGTCCCCTTGTTTTTTATCTTTCCATTTCTTCTTTTTTCCCTTGCCTTTGTTTGAACTTTCACCCATTGGATATTTTGAACTCTCATTGTTAGCCACCAATGCCTTAGACTTTGAAGTCTTGAGAATCCCCATTATTAGCAACTTAGCTTGTTCATTGTCTAACAATTGGGCATAGTCATCAAAACTGAATTTTTGATAAGAAGCCCCTAAGGTAGCCTTTGTGGTGTTGAAATAAGAGAAAAATGTGAAGTAGTTAGATGGCAGCTTATTTTGAATTAGATAAATCAACCTATCATCTTTAATGGGATTACCACAATCATTAAGTTTTGTTCTCAACTCATTCACCTTAATGATAAAATCCTAGACGGAATCAAAGTTCATAGGATCTAAGGAGATAAGTTCATCTTCAATCTTGTAGACATCCTCCTCAGTCACTTTCCCATATAGGTTTTTAAGGGTATCCCAAGTTTCCTTGGATGTATTATATTTTATAATATGATAGAGGATTTTGTCATCAACCCCTAACCTAATGATTCCTAGGGCTTTTCTATCTACTCATTCACAAGCACAAATTTCACTTTGAGGTACTTGATCACCTATTGGTTTAGGAAAAGATCCATCTACATATTGAGAAACTTCTTCATTTATCAATTCACACCATTTTTTAACTAACCATGTGGCATAGTTATGTGATGTTAATTTTGGAACCTTAATGATTTCCATAATGCAAGGAAAGAAAGGTAGCAATAAGAAAAAGAAACATAGCACCAAGAGACACTCCCTCTTTTCACTTAATCAAACCCCCCCCCCCCCCCAAAAAAAAAAAAAAAAAAATGAATTCCTTAGGCACTTTATATGTAGTGTGATTACAATATCCATTTGCCAATTTAGGGCCTAATTGGACTTTGGTTTTTGTTATTTACAACCTCCTCTTGGAGTTCAAATATGATACTTAGCAATGTAGCTCAGATGTACAACAACTTTGAAGTTTTATCAAAGCAATGCAATGTAGAAAAGGACCAATTTATGAAAGTAGTATTTCTATCAACAAAAGCTTATAATTTGATTGCAAATATATAAAGTAGAAGAAAAATTATGCACTTTCAAAAAAAATGGAACCTAATTATGTGTCCAAATGAGCTTGTACAGAGCATTTGAAGTTGTAAAATATAGGAATGGATAGGTATAGTTTCCAAGAACTGAATTTTTTTACAAATTTGTTCACCAAAATAGCACCACTAAAAAATTTAGGAAATTCTAGCCCAAGCAAAAAAAAAATTGCACCTAATTTGGAGTCTGGATGATGAGATATGGCCTCCCAAAGTTGGACTGTCAAATCAAAACTACATATGGTGAGGGGTTTTCTCTGATGACATCATGAAATAGAGAGGTTAAATTTGATGTCCAAATGGTTGTTGCAACAATGTAATATGGCCTTCTTGTGATGGTCAGACAACTATCAAATTTAGGATAGTAAAAATGATGACATTAGCAAAAAAGGGCCCTGCTGGATGACGTAGCAGTCCATACAATGATGTGGCGGTATAGATGTTGATGTGTCAATATGGGAAGCTAACTATTTAGGAGGCACTTATGTAGTAGCAAAGCTTTTGATGGTGATGATTCTGATCTGATGAGGCAGATGATAGAGGTGGCTAGCCGAGTTAGTGAAACTAGGCATCGATGGGAGCAGGGTCACTAGAGGCACAAGTGTTGGAAGCTAAAAGAGTTTGAATGATGGTGCCAGGATTTTTTCACTGATGGAGTTCATAGGTTGGGCAGTGTTAGGGAGTTGAAACCAGTGGGATGGAAGCCAGCAGGTGGTGTGGGATTTTTAATCCCACATGCACTTTGTTTGAAGATGCCAAGTTGTATAAAAGTCGCAACACTCAGGGAATGCAATAACATGCAAACTATAGTGTATGCCATTTGTGGTGAATGTTGCCATGGTTTGAACATTGCTTTCTTGAGGAATATTTTGGGGAATATACTGGCTGTGGGCTGTCGGGGTTTGATCACCCTGTTTGCTTGCAAAAAAAATGCTCTCTTATAGGCCTGATGGCCAAAACAAATTTGAAACAAAATAATGTAGAACCAAAAAAAATTTGTAGAGGCAAAAAAGAAAATGTATAGATTTGAAGAGATCATACCAATTTCACAAATCAGGCCTTCAAGTTCTGGTTTGCAAAAAAAATTTGCCTCAGATTTGATTATAGCCTATGGTAGGAAAATTTATAGTCAAAATTCATTGAATTGATTCTCTAGATGCAATGGTGAGCTTCACTTTGGCTCTAGAAACTCCCAATAATTGCATATACTCTAGATCTGAATTGTGGCCCTCTACAAGGTGAAGCAAAAATGGTCTCCAATGGCTATGAAATGAAGCTCCCTCAACTTTGATACCATGTAAGAATTTTCCTTAGGGAAAAATGATGCCAAGATCAAGAAGTTCAATTGCTTAGCACAATATAGACCAATAATGTATGATCATAATAATAATAATGAGAATGAATATTGCATGAATACACACTAGAAGTGCCTATATATAAAGGCATCTAGAATGACTAGGAGTTAGCAAAGTGATAAGCCTCACAACTAAGCACATGTCCACCAAGAGTGGATTATCTCCCATTGAGCACAAGAGCTTTTTGCGATGATGAGAGGATAAGCTTACATAGGTGTATCTTGTAAAGAGATGTTGTAGACACCATGTACTCAATTGGAGTACAAACAACTGTGTTGTCTACATGACAACTCAGATGAATATGCAAACTCATGTGTTGTCAACAAGATAACTCATATGACTACACATACTCCTAGGTGTCTACATGAAAACTGATATAATAATGCATAAACCTAAGTAAACTTAAGTAAACTATAATAAAAATTAATTATTTACACTAACAAGTTTAACTTTTCGAGCAATTTTACATTTTTTGCACATTTTGCACTTTATAAGAAAATGTTATGAAAACTTAAGTATAATGACCCAAATAGGTCCTAAACATAATAAAACATCAATATAGTCTAAAATCCTAAGATTCTAGGTCCTTTGACCATGTTTGACCATAGTTGACCAAGGGCTTATAACAATGCCAATCTCAGAACTAGGTCATACATTTTTTGTTCTAGATGCCTATTTGATTAATTTTTCTGAGGTTTTATATTGAGATTTGAGGTTTTATATTTGGATCCAAGGTTTGATATTGATTTATTGTGGTGCTCCTACACCATAATCCCCTTGTGTTTAAAAATTCAAGTTCCTACTTGAGGGTAATTGCTCCCTAGAAGTACCGTGTTGTTTGATCTAGTCTTCTGTCATCCAGTTTGCATCAACATTGGGGAGCCCTTTCCACTTGACTAAGTACTACATGTACTTCATGGTTCTGGTTTGTTTTAGCAACTTGGTGTCCAAAATTTATTCTAACTCCACTAGTTTTCTTTGAGGGAGATCAGTTACATAGTCTTCACTATTGATGTTTGCTTACTCACCTTGAATCTATTATGCCTTTGTATGGGGTGAGGCCTACAACATTGAGGAGTGGATAAATTTGCAAGTTAGGGGGAAGAGAGATCTCATATGCATTTTTACCCATCTCGTTGAGTATACTACATGGTCCAACTTTCTTCATCTAAAGTTTGGAATATCTACCTTTAGGTAGTCTCTTTTTTCTCAAATATGCCCAAATCTTGTCTCCAAAATTGAATTGGATTTCCCTTCTTTTCTTATTAGCATGTTCCTTGAATTTCAATTTTAATCTCTATAATTCTTCCTTGACCTCATGTTGTACCTTTGTGATGAGTTCTACTAACTCTAAACACTGATTTTGAAATTAGATGGTAGTTCTACTAACTCTTCTACTTGAGCACTAATTTTTAAATTAGATGGTAGTTCTACCAGGTCTAGTGGTCCCTTGGGATGAAGAGCATACATGGAAGGGAGTCCTACCCATTGATCTATTCATGGAGTCATTAGATGCAAACTCTTCTTGGGGAAAGAGTAGATCCCAACTCTAAGCATACTTCTTTGTGAGGCATCTTAGGGGATTTCCTAAAGATCTATTTACCACCTCAGTCTACCCATCATTTTGTGGATGGTAGGTAGAACTGTAGGTTAGGTTAATACCAAGTTTCTTAAAAGTATTCTCCAAAAATGACCTTAAAACTTTCCATCCCTATTAGATACAATAGTTTGTGGTAAACCATGGATCCTAACTACTTCCTTAAAGAAAAGATGTGCAATATGAGAAGCATCATTTGTGCTTTTACATGGTATAAAATGGACCATTTTACTAAATCTATCCACTACCACAAAAACACTATAAAAACCTTGCTTAGTTCTAAGTAGCCCCATGACAAAATCCATTGAGATTGATTCCCAAGGTCTTGTGGGGATTGGTAAGGGTTGATATAACCTTTGATTTTTTGAAACACCTTTGACTTATTGACATATGGTACAAGTCTCAATGAACTTATTTTACCTCATTGTTCATCTTTGGCCAATAATAGCTTCTTTTTGCCATGTTTGTTATCTTGTCAATGTCAAAATGTTCTCCTAGACCACCACAATGTTTCTCCATGATCATTTTTGTTCTTATTGAGCATTTGGAAATGCATAACTGAGCTCCTTTGAATAGGATTCCATTCTAAATCAGATATTTAGAGAAATATGTATGGTATCTTCCAACCATCTCTATGCAAACTTGAAAAATCTTTGCAAAATTAGGATCACCAACATATAAGTGCTTGAGGGAAGGGTGAAAGCACAAACCTGTGTCACCATTTGTGATATTTGCAAGGGTTACAGCCGAAATAGTTTTGACCGTAATGGTTATGGCTGAACATGTTTTGGCCGTACATATGTGGCAAGTTTCTCTGTCGACGTGGCATGCATAGTTATGGTCAAAACAGTTTTGTCCATAACCCCCATGTTTCAAATGACTCAAAATATCATAAAGATAGCCAAAAAGTGATTGATGATTATTTTATATACTAGGGCGTTACGGCTGAAACCCTTTCAGCCAAAACAGTTACGACCGAAACCCTTTTGGCCGAAACAGTTACAGCCGAAACCCTTTCGGCTGAAACTACCTATGTGGCATCCTAGGTGGCAGCCACACAAGCAAAAATAAGAACTTCTGCAAACTTCTCACTTTGAAGGCCAATTTGACTTACTAAATTGAAGTTTTTTTTAAAACTAAAAATACAATTTTGTAGGTCTTGGAGTCAAGATTATGATTATATAATTTTTTTATAATTTTGATTATGGATAATATGTTATAATTTGAAAATAGTACAAGTAGGTATTTTAAGATTTAGGAAGATGTCTATTCAAAAATAAGAAAAAAATAGTAAATCATGTTCAAAAATTATTATTTTTCAATGTTACAGTAGAGGAGAGAGTCTTCTTCAAGAATATGTAATTTGTTTTTAAAAATATGTAGATTTGATGGAAAAAGTTTGACGGGAGAAAAAAACTGTCAATTTTTGATAACTTTGATTTTGACCAGTTATAACTTAAAAAATATTAGCTGAATTTCAATTTTTCTTTTTTGGTGCACTAGGTATACATGTTGACTCTAACATATTCAAAAATCAGACCAAAATATGAACATTTTTATATATTTGTTTGACAAGAAAAAAATCTATATTTTTCAGCATTTAAAAAAAAATTAAAATAGACTTTAAAAATTAAAAAATAGATAAAATTTTCACTCAATTTTTTTCAAAAAAATTATAGACATAAACTTCATCTAATTTTACACATCTCATTAGTTTACATCATCTTCAAATTCTAAGCACAAATGCCACTTTTATGTCATTAAAGTTGAAGACTTTAAACTCTGATATCACTTCTCCTTTATAAAAGGTGACACAAGTTTGTGCTTTTACCCGGAATTAATTCCCACACGTTTTAGTTGTACTTTTTAAACTAGACCAATGCTTCTACTAAGAGCATCAACAACTTTATTTGCAACACCTTTCTTATGTTTGATGTTGAAAGTTCATAAAAGTATAAAGTTGTGTCACCTTTCAGGTTGACTTATCAGAATGACTAAATTTGAGTATTTCTATCCAAAAATCAATTTTGTTCAAACATAGGATCTAGATAAATTCATTTTGGATAAGTTATATATGGTCTCAGACTTTTCCAATTGGAAATGTCTAATAAATGCATGTTTTATACTAGTTTTTATCCAATTACTAAAGAAATAAAATTATTTCAGAAAACTGATGTTACAAAAACTCTTACTATTTTTTATGATATTTTTTTAGTAACATATAAACACCATTTTATAGAGCTCAAAGTAAAAAATATTCTCATATATATTTAATAGTGTTTTAATTAGATATAGTATATTATAATTAAAAAAATCTACAAGAACATATTTTAACACTCCAAAAGATGTCAATATTGAGAAAGAAAAAATGTTAAATAATATATAAAAAAAAGTAAAATTACATGACATTCTAGATGAGAGAGTCCTTTTCTAAAATGTATAATTTTTCTTCTGGTTAACATATTTTTTTTTTGAAAAATGTGGTGGGAGATGAAAATAATTGATTTCAGGTGAGTTAAAATATGAATCATTATAAAAGAGAAAATATAGGTCTAAAGACAATTTTTATTTTTTATTGTTCTAGCTATATATGTTATCTATAATATAGTCTGAGTTCAAATGGAAATAAGATTATTTCCGTATAGTTTTGTGGTGGGAACTAAACCCCTAATTTTTGACATTTTTCAACAACTAAAAAATCATCTATAAAAGTTAGGAAAATATATCAATTCTTGTTTCAAATAATTATTAAAAATTATAATCCTAAACTTCTTCCATTTTGACACATGTCATTAGTTTACTTCTATTTCAAATTCTAAATAATAATACTAATTTTATGTCATTTAAGGTGAATAGTTATACTTTTGTTAGCATTTTCCTTTACAAAAGGGTGACACAATTTAGAGCCTTCATTAGAGAATAGTAAGTTATTTTCTAATTCTTCAATACTACTACTCAAGTTACCAAGTATACACCTACAATTGCTCCATCCATTTCATATGCCTGACAAATAGCTTTTCTTGAGAATTAAAGAAACTGAATACATGGCTGTCACTCTATACTACAAACTCTACTAGGATTAGATAGTGCCTCCATTTCTTGAGGGCTTGTACCATGGAATAAAGCTCTAAATCATAAGTTTAAAAAAAAATCTTAGCATCATTTAGTTTCTCAGAAAAGAAAGCTATTGCCTTACCTTCCTGACTTAGGACTGCACCTATGGCCAAGTTTCTTGAATCAGCTTCCATAGTGAAAAACTTATTGAAATCAAGTAGAACCAAGATTGGGTATTGAGAGACTCTTTTCTTCAAGTACTAAAATCCATCAGTGGCTTCCTTTGTCCAATCAAATTTAGTCTTCTTTCCTCCTTTGATGGTGTTTAGCATGGGTGCACACACATGACTAAAGTTTTTGATAAACTTCCTATAGAAGGTTACAAGACCATGGAAGCTTCTTACATCACCTTGGTTCTTTGATGGGGAGCAATTGATGATTTCTTGAGGGTACCTTGTGAGATCACAAATCCTAGGAACACAAGTTGCTTCTTCATAAACATGCACTTTTCCAAGTTGATCACCAACTTGTGTTGATGAAGCCTCCTTAGTACCTATTTCACATGATCAAGATGCTACTCCTTTCTATGACTAAATATTAGGATGTCATCAAGGTAAATAACAACAAATTTTCCAATAAAATCTATGAATATATGATTCATAAGCCTCATAAAAATGCCAAGGACATTTCTTAACCCAAAGGGTATTACTAACCATTTAAACAAACCTTTAGTAGTTTTAAATGTTGTCTTCCATTCATCACCTAGTTTTATTCTAATTTGATGCTAGCTAGACTTTAGTTCTATCTTGGTGAAATAGCAAGCTTCTCCTAGTTGATCCAATATATCCTTAATTCTAGGCATGGGGAATCCATACCTCATGATAATCTTGTTGATAGCCTTGCTATCAATACATAACCTCCATTTTCTATCCTTTTTAGAAGCAAGGATAGATGGAATAACACAAGGACTTAAACTCCTTTGTATTAGACCTTTTTCGAACAAATCATTCACCTGCTTGGAAATTTCAGCATGTTGAATTGGTGTCATTTTATAGGGTTCCTTGTTAGGTAGGGAAGAGCCAGGTATCAAGTCAATTTGGTGATTGATATCTCTAATGGGAGGGAGGCTTGTGAGCAAATCAGTAATAGTAACTAGCTGTATTTTGGTAGCAGATCTTGTATTTCTTTAGGGATAAGATCCTTGTCCTTAGAATTTATGTTTTCCTTTGGCTTAAAGACTAAAATAAAACCTTGGGCATCAGGTTCCTTCAAGGCTTTAATCATTTCTTTCTCCTCTATGGCTACAATAGTAGGTTCTTCTTTAGGACCAGGCATGGGCTTCATGGTGAAAGTTATACCATTCCTAGTTATAGAATAGGTATTCTTCTTGCAATGGTGGATGGAATCAACATCATATTGCCAGGGTCTTCCTAGAAGTATATAAGATGCATCCATTTATACAACATCACAAAGTACCTTATCCTTGAAATCTGCTAGAGAAAATTCTACCCATGCGTGTTCTGTCATTAAGGTTTGTTAACCCTTTACTAACAAAGAGATATGATATGGACAGGCGTGGGGTTTCTTAGGTATAATTTTTTCTACCATTTCAGAGGAAACTAGATTTTCAATAGAACCTGAATCAATCAAAAAATTGCATACCTTGCTTTGGTACTTAATCCTTGTCCTAAAGAGATTATTTATTTAGGGTGGCTCTTGGGTGTGAGGGATCTGCAAAAATGCTTGCCTCATCATTAGACATGTTCCTTCCTTGGGTTCAAGTTTTCTTCAATCAAATTACTCTTCCTCCACAATTTTTTCTCTTCTTTCACATTAATTATTGTTTCTCTTTTTAGGGCACTTTCCTGCATGGTGTGCTACTTGCTTATAATTATAGCATGTGAGAGGTCCATTGTCTCTTCCTCTATCACTAAAAGACTTCCCTCCTCTATAGTTTCCCTTAGAACTTTGTCCTCCCTAATCCTTATTCTAATTAGTAGGTTTGCTTCCACTATTCTACCCCTTGTTTCAAGATTGTTCATGGACTTGAAGTTTTTATTAGTCTTCTTGCCTTTATTTTGATCCTGCCTCCTCTTCCATTTTTCTTCCACCTTGAGTGCTAATTGATAGCACTTATTCATAGAACTAGGGGTGTGAAGGATGAGTTCTTCTTGGATGGGTAACCTAAGGTCATTCATGTACCTTGCTAGTTTTTCTTCCTCGTCCTCTACTATGTTGGTCTTCATACATAATTTTAAGAACTCCTCTATATAGGAACTAACATTTAGATCCTTTTGCTTCAAACTTTGTTTCCTCCTATGGAGTTGTACACCATAGTCTTCAAGTACATATGTTTCCTTGACTAGTGTCACCATTCTATCCCAAGAAGAAATCATGTTTCTTCTTCTCTTCACCCTCTCTGTTTGGATGAAGTTCAACCAAGTTTAGGTTGCCCCCTTCAACTTGGACTTTTCCATCTTTACCCTCTACTTTTCTGGGATGTCTTCACACTCAAAGGAATGAGTTAGTGCTTCTATCCAATACAATGCTATGCCAGCATTCATTTTGACATTGAAAGTTGGAAATTCCAACTTCTCCTCCATGGTTCTTTTCTCCATCGATTTGAGAGAATTTAAGAGAGGCCTTTTTTCAATAGGTACTTCACAATCTTCATCAAGATCTTCAACCTCTATATTTTGATCTTCTTCAAACTATGTGTCTCCTTGTTTATCCAACTTTCCTTAGACTTCCTTCAACCTCTTTGCAAGAGAAGCATTGGATTCTCTTTGCTCCCTTACTATTTTTTCCAATTCAAAATTTTTTATCTTGGTAGGTATTTCTTCTTTCTCTTTAGTAAGAGCTATGGTTCTAATACCACTTGATGCAATGGAGCCTAATGGGACTGATCACAAGGTGATCAATTGGTCCAAAAACCCTCTTCACTAAATTCATTCAACCAAATCTGTTTGTAAAGATGATCAAATGTGCAAGCACCAATCACAAGTGCTACAAGGATGATACCAAGTTATCAAAACCATTGTTAGAGGACTAGGCCCTATTAAAAGCCTCAACCCTATTAGGATTTGGTAATACAATTACAAATGCATGCAAGAAGAGTCCACTGCACTAACATGCAATTATAGAATATACTTCCTTTATATTGAATGAGATAGATATAATAACCTATTTACTATTAACTATTGTACTTCACATATCTTTTATCTTACATCAGAATTCACATCATAAAGCCTTCACATTAGTTCTCATGTCACGTACATAGTTTGCATACATCCTACATACTTCACAAGTGATGATTTCTTACTTATATCTTTCCCTTTTACAAAACTCTATCATTTCATCTTTGATGCATCCACACATTTGGCTAAATAAAAAATTAGCCCAGGCTAACTTAGGGTTAACATCAAGGATGTCATCCCTAAATAATTAAGTAATTATTTTGTAAACAAAATAATTCCCCAACCTATTATTCATCTTTTTCTATTGTGCTCTATTCTATATTGTTCACTACCTTTACCAATAAATCAGTTATATTAGTTGTACCTAAATACACACTTAGCCACATCATTAAGACTATATGTACTATATGCCCTTAACTTCACACATGTTAAATATCATTGTACACTTCACAATATTAAAAAATTATCTCTGTACTGATATAAAAATTGTCTAACACTTAGACAATTTTATGTCTCTGATCATGGAATCTTCAACTGTACATTCTGCCTTCCATTCTAGAATTATATGTTGTCATAAATGTCAACCCTTACCCATCCTACTTAGCAATATTTCCAAAAGATCTATCACTTTCAAAAGGGTGATAACACTTAAAATCCAACATAAATTTGATGTACAAAGAAATAATCCAAATTCTATGGCTACAACAACCTATAAACTATCCTTATAAAGGGCTTAAAGGAAGATTCTTGTAGGATAACAAAAGTGGTGATCACTTTTTAAAAAATAAGAGGCAAGAAAATAGAACAGTTATAATTTCATTTTGATTTATAAGGACACATGAATTACATTATATGGTTTTTCCTCCATTGAAGTATCCTCATGGAAGAAAGTTTAAGATGATTAGGGTCAACAATTATATATGACAAGTATGTTCTTCCTAGAACAAAAATCTCACAAAAATATTGGTGTTCAATCATCACTATTTATAAAATGCAAAATAATTTTTAACATAAGAATGTCTATGTAATTGGTTGTTGTCCCAAGAATCTGGAAGATTCTACAAAGGTACTATGAATAAATTAGCAAAACAAGGTAATAGAAGAAATAATCAAATAAATTGCACTCTTACAAGAAATATGGCTATATATCTTTATGAAGTAGCTATATACTCCATGATATCATGTATATTAGGCCTAGAACTTGATATTTTTTATTAATATATAGAGATACAACATGTCTCATAATGTAAGGTTTATGGTAATTATTTGGGGACTAAATTAAGCTACTCTTGTGAAAGGTACAAGGAATGCAAGCCTTCTAAGACTATTCATGGGGCCTATATTTTTTAAAAGAAGAAAAATAATAATATTGTGCATTTCAATTTTCATGTTGTATTTATGGATGTTTTGAACTATTGGATACAATTATCCAATTGTGTGTTGTCTTTGATGTTACAAAAATGTCATACAAGTCATCTGTTAGCTCTTACCAAGCTTAGTTGGTTTGCAAGAAAATTTATAGTGTCTACTGAGTATTCTCAGACTTTACCTTGTGCAGACAGTTACTACCGAGCTTTCAAGGTTAGCAAAGGAAATTCAGTGTCTACCGAGCTAACTTGGTCAGTGAAGGAAATTCAGTTCTTACCGAGCTCTCATGGTTAGTGAAGGAAATTCAATTCTTATTGAGTTCACTTGGCAGCTAAAGGATTTCACAAAATTTGCAGTGTTAACCGAGTTGAGATGGTTAACTTAGGAAATTGTTTCTGAAGCATTGTTTACCAAGTAGGGTCGGCTAGTAAAGGAATTTGTTAATTTATGATTTAATGCTTAATTGTTTTAAGTATTATTTTGAGCCAACTATGGTAATGATTATAGGTGATTGTAACTTGTAATTGAGCCAACTTGATAATCTGAATGGTATATATGAGAGGTCAAGTTGCAAATTTTAAGTATGATGAATTTGATGTGATATGAATATGAAAGTGGACTGATTATTGTGAGAGTGAAGTTTGAAGGATGATTAGAGATCATTAAGGGGCAGCAAAGCTATATTTGATCAAGGAGGATCTAATGGTGTAGAATAGAGATCTTTAATTAGAAAATTTAGTTGTGTCTTATTTAGGTCATTTCATTGTTACTTTCTAACTACTATAGAAATGATACCAACATCTCTTAACAGAGTTGGTTTAACAACCATTCTGTAAATCCTCTAAGAAGGTGATAGTTCAGTTCAATTGTTCTAAAGACCTCTAGAAAGGCCACTCCTAATAGGGTGATTAAATCATCTAATGAGGTTGCACCTAACAGTGCATTTTGTAAACCTTTAATAAGGTTGGCTCCTAATAGGGCTCACTTTAGAAGAGTGAAAATCAGTAGCTAGTTACTTGGTAGTTTTTCCCATATTGGGTTTCCACATTAAATCTAGTGTCTCTTGTGTTCATGTTATTTACTTTTGCATGGATGTTAATAATTGTGAATTCTTAAAGATCAGTAACAAGTTAATCTACCAAGTTACAACATTTTTGAGAATGTTTACCTGTTAGGATTAAACCACGGACAGAAATAAAAATTACATGCAAATATAACCAATAACAAAAAATAATAGATCACACACAAAAGAACACAAGGCACCAAGATTTAACATGATTCACCCAATCCCTGGGCTACGTCCACCAAATAACAAGTCCAATATTTTTATGATCCAATGATTACAACTTGATTATAATCCGTAATCCCTTACAACTCAATACCACCACAAGAACCAATTTCACATCACACCTTATGAAACAATCCCTAACCCTAAGCCCTTTTATAAAAGTATTTTAACCACTTTAGGGTTATAATTAATAATTACATGTCAGCCCAAAATCATGATAAAATAGGGCCCAAAAAATATTTTTCAGGCTGATGCCCCAAACCCAAAAGAATTTATGAAGTGTGTACAATACTTTCCTAATCAATCACCACAATCTAACAATCTCCCACTTGGGGACTAATCGGGCTCCACACTAAGCAACAATCTCCCACTTGGAGACTAATCTTGTAGCAATACTACTACCACATGAGGCTCCCACTAGATCAAACCACCTAGACTCTACTGTTCTTTTATTCATATTCAGTCTAGAAGACCAACCAAAGCTGAAGAGGAGTTTAGCTTCTCCCTTGTTACTACCTTTGTCAACATATCTTTGGGATTGGCATTGGTATGTATCTTTTCCAACTTTAACTGTCCATTGTCCAAAACTGACCGAATGAAATGGTATGGCAACTGTATGTGTTTGGTCTTTAAATGTAGAGCTGAATTCTTTGCAAGATGAATAGCACTCTGACTATCTGTGAACAGATAATTATCCTTCTAAGGATGTCCCAATTCTTGCAAGAAGAACTAAAGCCATATCATCTCCTTGGTTGCCTTTGTAGCAGCTACATACTCTACCTCTATAGTGGATAAAGCATTAACCTTTTGTAACCTAGAAACCCAGCTCACAACTGCCCCACCAACAATAAAGAAATAACCTGTAGTACTCTACCTGGTATCAATATCCCCTACCAAATCTAAGTCAACATAGCCCTGTAAATCAGTAGTAGAGCCCCCAAAGTGGAAACACTTATTGGATGTTCCTCTCAAATATTTGAGAATCCATTTGACTGCATTCCAATGCTCATCTAACAACTCCCACTACATGTGCAATATCTAGCCTAGTACATACCATAGCATACATCATGCTTCCTACAGTTGAAGCATAGGGTACCTTGGACATCTTCTCCTCCTCTTCTTATGTCTTGGGACACATCTTCTTAGTCAATTTCAAATGGCCAGGTAAACGTGTGCTAAGAGCTTTAGCATTCTCCATAGAGAAACATTGCAACACCTACTCAACATAATTAGCTTGAGATAGCATCAATGTTCTATTTTTCCTATCTCTACAAATCTTCATACCAAGGATTTATTTTTTTGCCCCCAAATCCTTCATAGGAAATGCATGTGCTAATTGGCTTTTTAGCCCCTTAATGTGATCCATGTTAGACCTAGCTACAAGCATATCATGAACATATAAACATAAAATTATGTAGCTATCATCATCCAACCTCTTAATGTAGATACAATGATCTAAATGACACCTATAGTAACCATGCTCACGCATAAAACTGTCAAATTTTAGATACCATTGTTGAGGTTCTTGCTTCAAGCCATATAAACTTTTCTTCAATTTGTACACTAAGTTCTCCTTACCTTTGATTGAAAATCCCTATGGCTAAGCCATATATATCTCTTCATCCAAATCACTATGAAGGAAGGCTATTTTAACATCCAGCTGCTCCAAATGCAAATCTTCAGTAGCTACTAGACTTAAAATAGTATGAATAGAAGTCATTTTAACAATAGGAGAAAATATCTCATCAAAATCAATTCCCTTTTTTTGTACAAATCCTTTTACAACTAACCTAGCTTTAAATCTTTTTGGACCTCCATCCTCTTCTTTTAACCTATAAACCCACTTATTCTATAAAGCCTTTTTACCTGCGGGCAACTTGTACAAATCCCATGTCTTATTTTTCAGCAAAGAGTCCATTTCATCTTTCATTGTAGACTCCCACTGAATCTTAGTATCCAAGTACATAGCTTCATCATAACTTTCAGGTTCACTAGCATCAGTAAGTAAAACATAATACAAAGAGAAAAAAAATCTTTGTGGAGGTCTAATTTTCCTTGTTGATCATCTAACATTCACTGGTATGTGGTATTTTTTGTTGCGGTTGTTGCACATTATGAGGAATGGATGGAACATCAAGTTTTGGGGTATCATCCAACACTACATAATCATCTTCTTTCTTCTCATGTTATTGCAACAGATCTTTGTACAACACTTTCTCATTGAATATGACATCCCTGCTTCTTACAATTTTATAATTTTCAAAATCCCAAAGCCTGTAACCATATTCATTAATGCCATATCCAACAAATATATATTTCTTTGACTTAGCTTCTAGCTTGATTCTATTTTCAGAGTCTATGTGAGCAAATGCTTCACAACCGAAGGTTTTGAGAAAAGAACAACTCACCTTCTTACCATTCCATGCCTCCCTTGGAATACCACAACCCAAAGGAGTAGAGGGACCTCTATTAATCAAATATGTAGTAGTATTGATAGCCTCTTTCCACATGTGTAAGGGTAACCCAACATGCAACCCCATGCTCCTTGCACATTCCATTATAGTCTTGTTCATGCATTCAGCCACTCCATTTTCTTATGGAGTCCTTGGAACATTTTTTTGTCTACGAATACCATTAGTGGAGCAATAATCTTCAAATTCATGACTACAATATTCATCACCATTATCAAATCTGAGACATTTTAATTTTTTACTAGTCTCATTTTCAACCAAGCATTTCCATTTCTTAAAAGTTTGAAATACATCAGATTTTTGTCTAAGGAAATAAACCCAAACTTTTATAGTTTCATCATTAAAAAATGTAACATAGTAATGAGAGCCACCAATGGAAGATACCTGAGCCGGTCCCCATATATCAGTATGCACAAGCTCTAATTTCTCCCTTTTATTTTCATTCCCAATCTTTGCAAAACTCACTCTCTTTTATTGTCCATACACACAACTTTCACAGAAATCCATATTAACACATTTTAGACCTGGTAAAACTTTCTTTGAATGAAGTACTTTCATACCTTTCTCACTCATGTGCCCCAGTATGTTGTGCCACAGCACTGTATTAGAATCTATAACAGTTATTTGTTCTCCCTACTCAACTGCAAAAATTGTTCCTGAACATTCATTTTTCTCTGAGACAATTAAAGTAGAAGGAATAATATGATCTGTATAAAGATATAAGGTGCCTACTTTCACACCTTTTGCTACTACAAGGGAACCTTTTGAAATCTTCCAATTTTTATCATTAAAAGTAACTACACAACCCTCATCACCAAGTTGCCCTGCTAAAATTAAATTCCTACACAACATTGGAACATGTCTTACCTCATGTAGTAGCCAATGATTTCCATTCTACAACTTAATCATAATTTTTCTCTTTCCAACAATCTAACAGGGTTTATTATCCCCCACATAAACAAGCCCAAAATCCCCTTGGACATAATCAATGAAATAACCTCTATGAGGTGTAGCATGAAATGAAGCACCAGAATTTAAAACTCATGAATCATCAACACTTTCTAAAGATGGAAGCAAAGCATCCTCTTTGGATATTTTTACTTACCACATTTGCCTCCTTGTCTCCATCTGATTTATCTCCTTCATTTTTCTATCGATTCCAACAATCTTTCTTTTTATGCCCTAGTTTCCCACAATACTAGTAGTCATTCAGTCCTCTCGATTGAGACCTCCTCCCCTTTGACTTTCCTCTTGAGTTTCCATGATTTCCAGAATTACTTCCTCTCTCAATCGTTCTACCCCTGCTTTGTGCATTCAAAGCACTTCCTAATGTAGATCCACCTGAGGTTTTCCTACGAGTTTGCTCACTCAAAATAACACTGATCATATCATCATATTTTAGGGTACTAGATCCAAGAACAGAATTACTCATAGCCATTCAAGCTTTTAGGAAAAGAACACAAAATCAAAAGAGCCCTAATTTCTTCTTCAAAATTGATATCCACAAAAGATAACTGACTACTAATAGTATTAAACTCATTTAAATAGTCTATAACAAATCCACCTTCTGCCATTTTCATATTAAATAAATGCTTCATGAGAAATACCTTATTTGAAGTGGAGGGCTTTTCATACAATGTCGCTAGGGTTTTCATCAATTCTTCTGTCATATTTTCTTTTGTAATATTAAATGCCACCAATGGTGCCAGGCATAATTGAATGCTTCCAAGTGCCTTTCTATCCAAAAGATCCCATTCATCATTGACATAGATCCCTAATTCTTGCCTTTGCCTTCCAACGGCTTCCATAAATCTTTCTGATATAGATAGTCTTCCATTTGCATCTTCCATAACTAGAAGTTCTACCTATTAAACCTATCAACCCTCAACTTACCCTCATCTTCCATTGCTCCCACTCAACCATGAAACTTTCCTATAGACTGAAAAACAACTAGGCTCTTATACCACTTGTTAGGATTAAACCACAGATAGAAATAATACTTACATGCAAATATAACCAATAATGGAAAATAGTAGATCACACATAAAAGAACACAAGGCACCAAGATTTAACATGGTTCACCCAATCCCTGGGCTACGTCCACCAAATAGAAAGTCCAATATTTTTATGATCCAATGATTACAACCTAATTACAATCTGTAATCCCTTACAGCTCAATACCACCACAAGAACTAATTTTGCATCACACCTTATGAAAAAATCCCTAACCCTAAGCCCTTTTATACAATTATTTTAACCGCTTTAGGGTTATAATTAATAATTACATGTTAGCCCAAAATCCTGATAAAATAGGGCCCAAAAAAAAATTCGGGCTGATGCCCTGGACCCCAAATAATTTATGAATTATGTATAGTAGTTTCCTTATCAGTCACCACAATCTAACATTACCGAGTGACAACAGTAAGTAACTTGTTTGGCATCTAAGGGATCTATGGATTTTTTTTGTGGTAACTGATTCAACCTCCCCCCCTCTTAGTTACTCCATCTACATTTCCAACATTGAACATCATTCTACACAACCTTGAAAAATTGATTGGAAGCTTCTAGAACAATTAGTACTTGTGTGAAAAAGAAGTTAGTAAGTTTTGGTAGATAAATTCAATCTTACAGAGTAGTACACAACATTAAAAAAACTAGTCAATATAGAGCACATGGTTAGGAGAAATTATTAAAGAGGGCATTGGGAAAATTAGAATCAAAGCACAAGGAAGATTTTGACTAAGTGCATGAGAAATAGGATACCTATTAAACAAACTTAAAGTATATTAGTTATGTCAGAGCTAAATGAACCACATGAGCAAGAGTACGAAGAGTCCATAGAGATGGAACAAGAAGACATGGTTACAAGTGTTGAAGTTGCACAATATCAGCACCCAAAAACATAGAATTTGAATGCAATTTCCATGTGGGTATAGACTCAAGGAATCAACATGTTAGATTTTTTAACAATATTAAAATGTTATGGTTCATAAGATCATCATATGCTAAATGTACTACATGTATCATTTGACCAACTTGATGATTGATAGGTAAACAATGATAGATGTAATAAATGGCAACATTGTTAACTCTTATTTAAATTTGTAATATCTCTAAACTAATTGTTAAAAAATTTATATATCAACTATCCCCTTGTTAAGTTTTTTAAGAATGAAAAAAAAAATCTATATGAAAGCATAACAAAATTCCTTATATAGTCGGCAATTTGAATGAATGAGAATGTTTTATTGTGTCAAGTGTCATTCTCTAACTTTTATATTTTCTAAAATAATTTAAAAGTTATTATTTTGTGTAGATGTATTTTAGAAATTATAGATCTACAAGTCACTTGTGAAAATATAATAATGTTGATTGGATGACCATATATGATACAAATTTTCTTTAAAATCTATAATAGCATACAAGTTGATGTCTTCTATAATCTTATGGACAAAATATGCTAAGCTATCTGATATGTTATTCACAATATATTATAATTATATATCTTGTTTCAAAATCTGATTATGTGCAACATTTTATATCATCAATACTTTGATGATCCATCATTATTTTTATATTCTTCTTTCATTTACGTAATGATAAATTATGATTAAAGGTCCAAGATGATAATAAAATTTATTAAATACGATCTATTAGAAAATACATACAATAATTTTATACAGTAATTCAAATGTGTGCATAGTTTATGGAATAGCTCATAACATGTGGTGGACAAAAGCCTTTCATAGTTATCTTGGGTAAATTTGGTAAATTGTAAGAAAAAATATATTGGCAACATGTTTTTCAAATGTATAAGAGGTGCATCTAGGGTTCATGCTACCATAATGTAAGAAATTGGAGTATTATTTCATATAATCATGTTAGAAATTGAGATATTATTGTTGGTACCTCTCTAATATTGGAAGATTTTTTTAAAATAAATTATTTCATATGGACTAATGGATAGTATAGTCCCACCTTATGATTGTTCATTTAGGGTTTAGGGTTTTGGTAATAAACATTAAGATTTGTTGGAAATTGTTTGTATACTTTTTTGTTTTGTAAATTATTTTCTATCTTTTAACAAATTTATGTATTAGGTGTTGGATATTTATTTATGAATTCTACCATATGTTAAACTAGTCATCATTGATCTGCAAGTGAAATTGAAAGATTCTATAAGAGCCCAGCAAAGAACTGAGTGCAAGACATAAAGGATGAGGTGATGCTAGTAACTTGATGAATTTGGATTAAATACTCATTGAATCCTTAATTCTTAATAGAAAAAACTATAAATAAAATAACTTTGTAGATGCAAATTTTCCAATACAAAATTCATAATTCTATTTTTGTTGAATCCAAATTCAAGTGAATGCTCACACAAATTGTTAAAGGGGAAACACTTTTATTTGGAAAAGTTATTCTTCATAAACATGTGACTAAATATAATACTATAAATAATAATAAGATTTCTTGTTGCTGCCCAGCTCAATTAGACAGGGAGAAAAGTGTCATCAATTGTGTTGTTTCAATCTACCATTCCTATGTAGAAGTTTCAATTTTACCTTCAATTATGTGTTTCACTAGGATTGGCAATCTCTCACAACAAAGGGTATTTCTTATTGAAGATTTGCATATCCAAGCACAAACTTGAGCAATCCAACAAGAATGAGTTGACATTTAAATTTTTAGCCATAAGATTTTTAATCTCAAAACAAAGGAAAAGTATGCCAACCATTTTGTACTTTTATTGACATTAGTTTGTCTTATCATTTCTCTATTTACTACATCCCACAAATCCTGTAACTGTAATTAATTTCTTCATTCTATGAAATTCCAAACTCTCAAATTTTTCTACCAACATATGACTTTTGTCTATTAAAAAATAAATAACATTTAATCTCGCTGTAATCCAAATGATATTAAAGGGTTAGATTCCATTAGTAATGCACCTTAGCACTTTCACAAGATTGACACGACAATTATCTCTATATACAATAATAAGACATCACTCTTCAACTGAATGATAAAAATCACTAACTTAAATGACTTTAACTGTCATTAACCTATGAATTGACATTGAATCCGCTCACCTCTTATTTGTCCTTCGGCTCACTTATGGAGTCTTCATTGCATTTGCCAGTTTGTTCAAAATCTTTGTGCCCATAAATATCAATAGCAGCAGTGTGGGTGTGAGGAGATCTTAAAACATAAACTTGGATGTCTCCTAAGCTCTCACATGCCTACTCAAATCCGTAAGTAGTACATCCAATACATGAGGATCCTCACTTTCAGTGCTACTTAATTATCCGAGATTTGACAAAGCAAGATCACTATGAAATAAAAGAAGTCAATGATAAAAGACGTTTTGCAGGGGCAAAGATAGACCATCAAGTCAGTATTGGGCAACCTCATTACAAAATAATACACATTGTGTGAAGGGAAAGGATAGTTTGCAAGCAAATAATCCACGAATCCTCTTGCACAAGAAGCATTAATCGAAAGAATTCCAACAAATAAATGATTTTCAGGAATGATACAAAAGCTTTATATAATGAAATTTGTGAAATTTTCATTTTAAAAAGGAAAACCAATGTAATCTCTACATTTTCCTGCCATAGAAAGGTGGATAAGTTAAAATTTACCAACCACCTTAAATTTGAGTACTTAATACATTTATCAATGAACTGTTCTAAATATTAAGATCAAAGAATACATATTCTTTCAAACAAATATGCTTATTTAAGAAGTCAGCTTCCTGAAGGATCACAGCAATAAAAATGAATTTCTAACAAGTGAATGCCGGATACAGCAAAAATTAACTAAATAACTTACCCTCATCGTAGTTTGAAGTCAGGGAAGACCCCAAATAAAGTGAAATCTGTTGTTCCAACATTCATTTTAGTGGTGATCATAGGATGCAATAGAAGAGAGATGATTAATGTTATCCATATATCAGGTATTGGAAATTATGACGATCACTGCATGGAGTGGGGATTCAATGAAAGACAGTCATTGCGTAGTAATCAAAGTCACAGAATGGAAACCACATAAGAACTTGTTTGAATTAACAATTTTCAGAAAACATCCTTGCTTTTGTTCCATTCCCTCAGAAACCCTAGATAGTTGCATATAGACGAACCATTCTATGGCCTCTTGTGGAGATCCAAGTCTTCGTCTATCAAAAGGATAACAAGAAAAGAAAAACATTTTTCGATGTAAAAAAACCCTAGATAGTTGCATATAGACGAACCATTCTATGGCCTCTTGTGGAGATCCAAGTCTTCGTCTATCAAAAGGATGATAACAAGAAAAGAAAAACATTGTTCGATGTAAAAAAACCTAACCGAGAAAATAGTTCTTATTGCCCCCTCTTTTGTTCTGCCAAAAACACATGAAACGGGGAAGACACTGGCCAAAGATGAAATACTAGCTGTCACCAAATACCCCACAAAAGATACAATTGAAAACCCCAGACCAAATTTCAAAACTTAAAAACTCGAAAGACTATTCAAAATTTAACAAAACGCAGCATACCATTACTTTGTTAGGGTTTGAAATGGACATGTTGCAGACGTTGAGCCAAGGTCAATGGCGTAGCGATGTCAATCTTATTCAAAATGTAAACATGCATCCATAAAAGGCAAATACGTCTCTGGTCCACTGGAGGGAGGCTCTCAACCACCTTAAGCACCGCCTTATCAAGCTCCTCAGATTTATCTCCAACTGAGTTATTGCATCCGATCAATTTTCCCATGATGGGAAGCCAAGTTGTGATTAAAGAAACTCGAGAAGCTCTTGAAATCAATATCTTTCCCTCTCCCGTGGCCTTTATAAACCACATTACAACTTGAAACACAGGTTGAGCAATACCATCGAAGAGAGAGTTATCCTTTACATGCTTCGCAAATTCTGCATCTTCACAAAATACATTTAGGGCAGCTTCGAGTATTTCTCCTTTACAGTGCTGAATGAGATTAAAAATCAGCTTTAGAGTTGAGAAATCACGAGAATCCAAAGATGCTTTGAACTCCTGCAAAAGCACACGCCCGCACACCTCCACTACGTCTCTCGATATATCTTCCTGCAGCACCTTCTCGAAATATTTCTCTACTCTCTCTCGATTCCCGGATAAGCTCAAGTCCCCGCTTGTAATAAGAGACACCATTTCTTGGATGCTTTTCTCCACAAAATTCATGTGATTGTCGTCATCCTCTCTACGAAGCCTGGCAGTTAAATCTGGTGAAAAACGCGCACTCAATCTCTCAGAAGAGAGCACTCTTCGAATTTGAAACTCTTCCTCAACACTCCAACGAACTGTTTCCAGGTACCGCAGACATTTGTTGATGCACTCATCGGCCGATATTTGAGAAGCAACAGAGAGAATGGCCAGGCATTCCATAATACTGGGAAAATCTACATGCACGCCATACATGATTTCGATGCATTTCAAATAGTGATCAAAGTTATGAGAAGTAGTTACCCATATTTCGATATATTTGTGCGGTTCACTGCGATTGGAAAGCTTGCTTTCAAAAGACTTGATTCTTTTGAGGATCTGAGAATGGAGATAGACAGGGTTTTTACCGTAGACTTTCCCATCTGGACCTTTCAAGAATAATTTTACATCAGCAGGGCTCCCAGTTATGAATCGAAACTGACCTTCTGCCATTAGAGATCCTTGTCTATCAATAAGCTAAGCAGCAGCAGTGCCTTACTCAACACAGGTTAAAGCTTTCCTCTCAAGCTAGATACCTAATTTCAGTTGACTTTCATGTCTACAGCTTTTAAAGTGCAGATTTCCTTCCCTTTGTTGAGAATAATGAACCACTCTCGTTCTTTAATGTCCATAACTTCTAATGATAATATTCTTTCACTTGCTATCTTCTTGGTCAATTTTTTTTCAAGAAGTTATCTCGGGATAATAAATTGCTTTGTTTTATATTCTTTTAAATTAAAAAGAAATTTCAACTGTCTATTATGTAAATTGGGGCATGTGGATTATTAAAGGACCTTTCTTCTTCTTTTTCCACTCCTAATAGCTGAGCCTTCTTTGAATCTATTTTTCTTTCATCCTATTTCTCTTAAATTTCCAATAAAATGTTTGGTGGGACACGTCAATAGTAATCCATCCATAAAGGACCTTTCTTCTTCTTTTTCCACTCTTAATAGTTGAGCCCTCTTTGAATCTACTTTCCCTCCATCCTAGTTCTCTTAAATTTCAAATAAAATGTTTGGTGGGACACGTCAATATAATCCATCCACAAAGGACCTTTCTTCTTCTTTTTCCACTCCTAATAGCTGAGCCCTCTTTGAATCTACTTTCCCTTCATCCTAGTTCTCTTATATTTCCAATGAAATGTTTGGTGGGACACGTCAATAGTAATCCTAATCCTAACATTAAAAAATGCAATAAAACATCCAAAACAGAGTGCATACAAAGTCTTAAATTTCCAATAAAATGTTTGGTGGGACACATCAATTCTAATTCTAACCTTAACTAAAAAATGCAACAAGAGTTGTAATACAACTGGAGTCTCGCCTAATGCAAAAAAAAATTAATAGTAAAATAAAATGTTTTAATAAATTTGAAAAAATGTGTGGTGTAACAAGTATTTTCCTCAATTAATTTTTTAATCATTTATAATCACATTAATGCATATCAATTATTTATTAATGGTGTAACATTAGTGCTTTAATATTGGTTGTATGGAATTATATTATTGTAAACAAAAATTAAAATAGAAATAGTGAAATATTTGTTTAGAATAATTTTTTTAAGTGTAGAAATATTTTTTTTTATTTTCTTTTAATTGGAGTAGAACAAATATTTTGCAAAAATAAGAACCAATTAGAAAAGAGAAATGGTGCTAAAAAATAAAAATAAAAATATACCAACTCTCAAACATTACAAATGCCCTTACTATCTCTAGATTGGAGGAAAAATAGTCATTAAAAATAAAAAATAAAAAATAAAAATAAGATAAATGTAAAACATTACAAATATAATTTAATATTTCAAAAATTGAGAGAAACTAATAGTAAAAATAAGGTGAAAATATAAGTCTAGGTGGGACTAATAAAACGTCCAAAATAAGAACATACCAAATGCCACCAAGACTAATCAAGAAAATAATTTGATTTTCCATCATCATAGGGACAAGGGACCAATAGTTGTGCAAGGTTCAATAGTTGATGAAATTAGCCATAATGACTATTGCTCCCTCTCCCCTATGGTCCCTCTTCCCTATGTGTTTCCCTCAAGGGTAAATTTTTAAATGAAATGCTACATGAGAAGTCTACTTTTTGTTAATTTATTAAAATTCATTTATATCATTGCAATTTGAAGAGAATAAATCTATATATATTCATTTTCTTAGAGAAAACATGTGTGTATATATAGTAAAATATTGTAAAACATGAATATGATTTCTATTATATTAATTATTTAGATGTTACTGTATTATAATATAGATAAATAATTTTTAAAAATTCATTTTATTCTTTTGTAAAATAAAAATATATGATTATAATTTGACATTATATTTAAAATAATTGCTAATATTTCTTTAAATAAAAATTATAAAATATAATCTCAATAAATTAATTATAGTGAAATAAAAATAATAAATATAGTCAAGAGCCTACAATAAAATAGTAAATTATTAGTCTCTTATGTGGGAGGTCTTGAGTTTGAATCCACTTGAACCTAATAAATAATAATAATTAACCAACACATAATAATATTTAATGTTCACTTCAATATGTTTCTTGAATTATTGACTATAAAATATATAATTCTTCAAATAAAATAAAATAATTTAAATGATATAATATAATATAATAATTATTTAACAATTAAAACATATTAATTGAATCATCATTGAATAGATTAAAAATATTCAATTCTTTTAAATTTATTTAATATATATATAATAATCATATAATTAGGTAATAATAAAGTTTTAATTCTTAGACTCAAACTTTGATTCATGATTTTAATATAATGAATAGTTTGCCAATAATATTTTTACTCCAATTACATTTGTTCTCAATTATTACTAAGGACAAATCATGAAGGGGACAAATTTATCTAATTATTATTTTTTAGTCTAATCCTCCACTTAATTTATAAATTTTGTATCGTGTTTTTATTTTCCCTAGTTGGAAGGTGGCTAATGAATTCAAAATATATCTAGTCCCCTCTTAAGTTGCTATTTTTCCTATTCCTATACTTCTTTTGTGCAGTATATTCATTATATTTACTCTCTAAGGTGATTGGAGTTGCATAAGTATATTTATTTTGTGGCCACTTATCAAGAATTAGGAGTTCTTTCAAAACAAGTGGATGATGATAAGTCTACCACTTTTATTGGCTTAATTATGGAGAAGGATTAGTAAGATTAAGTTAACTAAGGTGGAAGTATTGTATGATAATGATCATAACATTTATCACATGCCTCCTTTAATAACCTCTTATATTGTATGAGACCACTCAATGGACTCACATATAGTATCTAAAAAGGAATAATTTTGTTCATTTAAGACATTTTATATGTTTTAGGGTGATTGTTATTTTTCATTCTCTTCTTTCTTTTTCTTTTTCCATTTATTATTTTTAATTATACAAGATTAAAGTAGAATATTTCTCTACCTTTTAATTTAGGAATACATAACTATATTGTCTAAAGAGGAAGGTTGAAATATATATTCTCTAACTTTAGATAACACCAAATGGGTGTAAAATGTGCATCTCACGAACTAGGAACTAAGCTTGTGGAGGATTATATGGTTGGGCTTGACAATCATATGTTAATAGTTTTTATAATTAAAATGGGTTTAGCATTAAATTGGCTTTCTAGGGTTGGCTTGTATTTTTTATCGTGTTCAATTATGTTGAAGTTTAAGATTATAGTTTAATTAAATAGATAAATTTAATTAAGATTGGGAAGAGATTAAAAAAATAGGAAAGATATGGAGTTGAAATAAGATGAGCAAGAAATGGAGAGAGTATGAGAGGGACAAAAAAATGAATACAAGGTTAAGGTTTAGGGCTTATAATTATAGGGTTTCGATTTTAGGTAAAACAAATTAGTGTTAAGGGTGTGTGTGTGTGTGTGTTTTTGTTTGAGAGAGAGAGAGAGAGAGAGAGAGAGAGAGAGAGAGAGAGAGAGAGAGAGAGAGAGAGAGAGAGAGAGAGAGAGAGAGAGAGAGAGAGAGAGAGAGAGAGAGAGAGAGAGAGAAGAAGAAGGGTGGGGGGGTGGCAAACAGGGAGTGAGTGAGTGAGAGGGTGTAAATTAAGATATGAAGATGTGGGAGAGTGTGAGAGAGGGGTAAATGAAGAAGTGGGAGAAATTATTTGGACATTAAGGCCTATATATAAAAGGTTATTTAGAGTTTCAAAATAGAGATAAAGAGGAAGAGAAAGAAAGGTAGATATATGATTAAGAGAAGGAGGGATGTGGGAGAAGAAAAAGAGGGAGATAGTGAGAGAAGGGTAACAAAGAGGGTATAGTTGAAAATGAATAAAATACTTTATTCTTAGTTATGGTTATAAGATCTAGGGTTTAAGGCTTATATTTTAGGGTTTAAAAAGTGATAGGGGATGGATGAGGAGAGAGTTTGGGAAGAGGGAGCAAAAGGAAATAGAAAAGGAGGAAATCATGAAGGTATAAAGGAGAGATAAGATATGGTTTAGGGATTATTCATTAATTTTCATATTGTTGCAAATGTAATGGCACTACCTATTTAGCATGTGTGTTCCAAAGACATAAATCTCTAGTATTTACAATGAGAACAAGCCATGAAGAGACATGTCTATTCATTAGTTAGTTTATATATACACACACACACACATATACACTCTCTTATACCAATGTGATGTAGAACCAAGATAAGGGCTAACAAGTTTTTTCACAATTTTGTAAAATACTTTGTGATGTTACAAAATGCACATTGCTCCTTAATGCAACAGAGTGACTCGGAGGCCAACCTAATATTTTATCCTCCCAAATGTCCACTTAGGGGTTTCTAGAGATTTATTTTACCCTAGCTCATTAGTATAATTCACTTACAAAGTTTTTTTTTGCCCATTTCATTAGAAAACCCCAAAATGTTGATCCATTATGCCTAATATCTATTAGGCTTCTAAATGCTAAAATTAAGTGTTTTCTCCAAATTCCTCCAAAATTAGAAGAAAATAGTAATTTTAGCACTCATTTATCTCTAATTCAACATGCAAAAGATTACTGAGGGTACTTTTGGACCAATGTACCCTAAAGGTTAACTGTGACAATGTTTAGACTAAAAATATGTCACTTTAAAAATAGAACCCCTCTTGAAACTTGTCCCCCAACCTTTCAAACTTGGTAAATATCTTAATGTGTCTCCAATAAGAGGAATATGAATGTAATTTGATTATATGGGCTTACCCTCACAAAAACTAGGGCTTCTTCAATTTGCCTTTTCCAAAACTAATGCAACCTAATAATAGTTTATTCATCTTCTCCTATGAATTTTTTAAAATATCCTATGATTAAAAATATCGCTCCAATGGCTAGTTATGGCACTACAACACCCTTGCAACCAATTTGTGTTCCTTCAAACACAACAATCTATGGTGATTCCCAACTTCCCCAATGCTTTCTACAAAAATAGTTTTAGTATCGTATCAAAAATGTCAACATATAATCATTCTATGGTAATTAGTTAAAATCTCCCATGGAATGACCATTTTCTAAGGTAAAAACTCCAACTAGTTAAGAAAATGAGAAAATCATTTAACAATATCAAGAACTTATTGAATAAATGCAACAACAATGATGTCAAATCATCCACAATGTTTCTATAGGGATTTATGGATGTCTTGTGATCATTAAAAAGAAATTAAATGATAGATAAAAAAGAAATAAATAAATAAAATACAAAATAATTTTTTTATTGCTCCTTCCAAATGTTTTCTTATAGAGATGATGTTCAATATGTACAACTCTTATTTCCCTATACCTTGACTAGGTTATGTAGGGCGTTTCTTAATTGTGGTAACCGATCCAAGTTAGTTGGAAGTCATTACAAAAAATTTTAAGACATCTAAATCACTTTCCCTCCAAAACTAACTATTTTTTAGAATTCAATTTTTTTAATCTCTAAGTCTTATTTTAAGGTTTTAATTTATTGATATCTCACTCAATTGCTTTCAATTTTATTCTATGACCTAATTATTCTATCTAGGAATCTTATAACCAACTTGAACCCAATTATATCCTAATTAGACACTATTGGCTTCCTTATAAACAAATTGGTCCTAAGGACTTTATTGGGACCTTTAGGACTTTGAATCTTTATATCAAATTTCTCATTAGAAAGGATTATTAGTGGCCTTAGGTCCTTCAAATTGACCTTCCTAGTTGTCTTCAAGACTCCTAATCTTGGTGTCTTCATACGGTCAAGGTCATTTCCAGGTTCTCCTATACTAGAAAGGTATCTAGGTATTTGTAAGGGATAGGACCTCAAAGGATTAAGGGGTTTTGGTATAAGGTAAAATTCTAGTTGAACTGACTATTTACTTATTTCTCTATTGATTGTATTGCATGTCTTTTCAAAATCACTACCTTTTGCACCATATCATCCAAAACTATAGTTTTCTAATTTTATGTAATTTTTGTTAGTTCACTTCTTGTGACATGACTACCTAGTCACAAAATCCTCATATGTTTTAAGTGGCCATGTGTTCACTTTTTAAGTTTGGCACATAGTTATCATATAAATTCATTTTGCCTTATGATTTATTTTACATCATTTACATGTGTATCATCATAAAATGGAAGCCCTTCCATGTTAGGAACTTTTAGCCCTTCCTAATTGGTGTTTTGGGCCTTCATCAAGTCGTCCCCTATTTTATGCCCCTTCTCATCTTATGTGCCTATATAGGGCTTTATTTGGACCTCCTTAGGCACTATTTTTGCCTTTTGGATCATTTTCCAAGGGTCCTAAACCCTTGGGTCAAGGTAGACCTTGAGCTTAACCTAGGTCAAGGATGACCTTGACCTTGCCCTAAGTCAAATTTGACATCAACCTTGGCCAGGTCCACCTTTTCATCAGAAAGCTTGCTGAATGTGGGGGAAAGTTCAAAAGTTTGTTTTCCTACTTCATAGTTGGTTTTTTCAAGCTTCATAATGGTAAACCCTTAAACTACTTTTAATCTAGGTCCATTCCTAGGGTTTAGGGATTAATTGGAATTTAATTATCCTATGTTAGCCTCACTAGAATTTTGTGCCCTAGACTAGTATGAAAGGAAGATCTCTTCTCTCATTTTCTCAATCAAGCAATTAGATATCCACTTTACATGATTAGGTAATCAAGTTTCCTCCCAAAAAAAGTCAAGCAAGAAAATAAGTGAGAAAAAAATCACCCATTTAAGCATTCAAGTTTTACTTTGAAGATGAAGGATTCAAGCATTCAAACCTTTGAAGGGATTTGGTTCAAGCAATCAAGATTCATCATTCAAACCCTAGATTTATCCATCATGGTGGTGTGATCTTCCTTCAAGATCCTTTGTTCATCTTCAAGATTTATTTAGTATTCCTCAAGGTGTATTTCAAGCATACAATCATGGAGGTTTTGATTTAGATTTATGTTTTTGATTTACAATATTGAGTCCAAGCTTTCATATCAATAAACTTGTTTACATATCAAATACAATTGCATATCTATTGAATATCATAAATAGTTCTATTATGCAGGTTAATACCAAACCATGGTTTGACCAAGGAAAACCCCTCATCCAAACAAAAAAACCCTTTTTCTTCTAGATAAGGTGTGGGACAGTGAATATCAGTTTAGGTATGGATACCCTTTTTGCCAAACTTTTAGGATCTACAAACAAAATTACCATTGGAGCAATGTAGGTCGAGGTTAGAAATGAAGGGGTAACATTGTGCCCTAGGGTAATATCTTACCCTATAGCTGGTTCAAGGTCAGCCTAACTTAGAAAAGAAAAATACTTGTGGGTTTTGTAGATCTCACAGTTTTTGTTGAAGATTGTGAAAATCAATAATTTCTTATAATGTTTCACAAGGTTTTCAATAGGTTCTTTTTTTGAGGTAAGTACTTTCATTTCTTCATTTCAATATTAGCATTTATAGATTTTTATTCCATCCCCTTAGAATTAATATGTATGTATAAAAATATGGGTTTAGGGTTTCTTTCATGTGTATTATTCTAAACCCTATTCATCCATATTTGTATATCTTACATTTTGGTGAACCCAAGATAGACAACTCTTTCTTTTTCGTGTTAGATATTTTGTTTACTTTTATGCTCTTGCATTTATATTTCAAAAATACAAAAACAAAATGCAAAATTTCTTTAAAAGTATTTTTTAAAATTATGTCTTTCATGATTTTAGTGTTACTTTGTGTTCAACATGTATGATTTTTATTTTGAATACTTTGATGAGTCTTTTATTACAATTAAGAACAGATCCCTTAATGAGTTATGAACATGAGGATGAAAATTGTTCCAATGAGATCTCCATTATTCCTATTCCTATTTCATCTTCCACTACAACCTCTTCAATTGATCTTTACCATAGGGTGTGTGCATGGTTACCTTCATGTTCCACTATTCACAATAGTGATGCACCTAGAATATTATATCCTCAAAATTATATGTAATTTATAGAGGCCTTTAGGAAATTCCTGTGATAGTAATCAAGGTGTTAATCTCTTGTGTGGTATAAAACCTTTCATTCAAGAAGCTCAAGATTTTGGATTCACTCCTCCTGTCACTAGTGTGGAACCTTCTTCCATTCCTTTACCTAGAATTCCTACTTACACTCCTATAGTGGTTACATCTCTTTTATCTCTTCCTATGAGTATTCCATTGGTGTCTTTACCTACCTTACAACCTTCTTACCACAATATTCCTTATACGTATGCCAACCCTCTTCCAAATGTGGTTCCAAGTGTTCCTCCGGTTGTGTCTTCCATTCTTGCCACTTCCTACACTCTTCCTAATTGTATCCTTCCTAATCTAGCTTCTAATCCTCCTAATCCTAATCCTATCCTTTCTAATTATATTCATAATATTCATATTTCTAATTCTCCATCTGTTATTCCTAGTTCTTCCAACACTTATGATGAGGCTCAAACTATGATTTATGATGCAAATTTCCAAGAATTATTTAAATTACCTTCCCCTTATTATTTGATCCATAATGATATTAAAGGGAAGAGAAAAAAAACTTCTTCATAATTTTACTCCTCATTCTTCTACAAAATAGATCTTTTCTACTCTTGTCCCTTCACTAGGGCACAAGAGATATTTCTTTCAGCTCTCTAAGATCCATTATGTTTTTTAATGAGCTTAATTGGTTATATTTTCTATATTTTATACCTATGGGTGTGTGCAGGATCATGGTCAACCAAACTATGGCCTTATATGGTAGTGAAAAACTAGAAAATCATGGTTATATCAACTTGACACATAATTTTAAAGTGCTTCTAGACTTTATATCAAAATGTTGTAAGAAATTAATCTATAGGAAATTGAATTTAATTTCTAAAATACTAGGCCTTATTTGGAGAAAAAATTATTTAATTGGTCAAAAAAATTTATTTTAATGTGGTACTACAAAAATTTCAGGGCAAGAATAAAAAGTAAGTGTATGTCTAACCACCTTAATCAAAATCAAATGATAATATTTTTAAATATAATTATAGATATAAAAAATTAGACTCATGCCTGAATGTGACGCATATTTTTGGGTATTTTTATTCCAAATAAATAATTAAATATGATTTTTCTACTACAACTTTCCCAGAATAAAAAAAAATCCCATATCTGACCACCTTAACTAATTGAAAACTTTACCAAGTTATTACTAGGTGAAGCATAGAATGTGATGAAACTTTTGGATTTCAAAAATTTTATACCATTTGAAATTTGTAGCTCTTTCTCAATCAGTATGTCAATCAACACTTTACAGACATCTTCATTAAAAATTAACTAATAAATACTTATCAAACTTAGAATTTGATAGCAATTACATCGATGGAATATTAAGAGTGTTATAAAAAAAACCCTTTTCATTCCATTAAATTTTGATGAAAATAATATTGTCAAATGTTTTCTCGAAGTCTGAATGTCAGTGAAACCTTTTCCAAACATGTTTTTTGAGTTTACCAAATAGGTTTGGTAAATACCAAGCCTAATTGGATACCACAAAAGTGGAGACCAAATTTTGTGCATTTTAATTTTGAAGGGAAACCACCCAAATTTTGGAGGGAAACCAAAATTTGGGTGGTGTGGGCATTATTGTTATTAACTATTATTATTATGTATGATTATGGTTATTATTATATATAGTAATATTATATTATTATTATATATAGTAAAATATATGATTATTATGATTATTATTATAACTATATATAATATAGTAATATATATGATAATAATAATAATTATTAAATATGTATTGTAATATTATATGATTATTATTATTATTATTAAATTTAATATAGCAATATATATGATGATTATTGTTATATAATCAAGTAATATATTATAATATTAAAATATACAATATCATATTATTAGTAAATATAATATTATCATGAAATGCGTCAAAAGGGGGTCATAGGTTAACCTATGACCCCTTTCAATGCATTCACACCAACCAAATTGGTCCCTAGGGGTCCTAGGGTGCCTAGGGACATATGTTATCATGAAATATGTCGAAAGGGGTCATAGATAAACCTATGACCCCTTTTGATGCATTCAAACCTACAAAATGGGTCCCTAGGGGGCCTAGGGCCCTTAGGGACATATGTTGTCATGTTTGATGTATTTGGACCAAACAAATGGGTCCATAGGGGTCCTAGGGCCACTAGGGACATATGATGTCATGAAATGCATCGAAAGTTGTTATAAGCTAACCTATGACCTGATTCGACGCATTCGAACCAACCAAATGGGTCCTTAGGGGTCCTAGATGCCCTAGGGATATATGTTGTCATTAAATGCATCAAAAGGGGTCATAGGTTAATGTATGACCCCTTTCGATGCATTTAAACCACCCAAATTGGTCCCTACGGGTCCTAGGGCCCCTAGGGACAAATGTTGTCATGCAATATGTCAAAAGGGGTCATAGGTAAACCTATGATCCTTTTTGACACATTTGAACCAACCAAATGGGTCCTTAGGGGACCTAGGACCCCTAGGGACATATGGTGTCATTACATGCATCAAAAATGGTAATAGTTTAAAATATGACCCCTTTTGACCTATTTGAACCAAACCAAATAGGTCCCTAGGGTTCCTAGGGCCCATAGGGACATATGTTGTCATTAAATGCATCAAAAGGGGTCATAGGTTAAACTATGACACCTTTCGATGCATTTGAACCAACCAAATAGGTTCCAAGGGGTCCTAGGGACATATGTTTTCATGAAATGCATCAAAAGGGGTCATAAGTTAACATATGACCACTTTCGATGCATTGGAATCAAAAAAATGGCCCCTAGGAACATATGTTGTCATGAAATACATTGAAAGGGGTCATAGGTTAATGTATGACCACTTTCGATGCATTCAAACCAACCAAATGGGTTCTTAGGGGTCATAGGGCCACTAGGGACTTATGTTGTCACGAAATGCGTTGAAATCATCTTAGGTTAACCTATGACCCCTGGGTGAACCCACAATAATGGGTTCCACTTTAGTGGGATGAACAAAAATGAGAAAAATTGCAAAATGAGAAATTGATTTATATGTTCGCGCAAACATACGTTCACGCAAACATGGTAAACGTGTTCGCGCGAATGCCATATTCGCATGAACATGCAAAATCACAAAAATTTTAACCTTTTTTTCTTTTTTCTTTTTTTTTTGCTCTTTTGAC
Source organism: Cupressus sempervirens (assembly GCA_028749045.1). Taxonomy (NCBI): domain Eukaryota; kingdom Viridiplantae; phylum Streptophyta; class Pinopsida; order Cupressales; family Cupressaceae; genus Cupressus; species Cupressus sempervirens. The sequence goes on from CM053785.1 coordinate 739,732,089, forward strand.
TGCCATAATTGTAGGAGAATGATCTCCTACTGTAAAATAAAAAAATGTCAAAATGTGCTACTCAGAGCAAGCTTTCCAACGACTATAATTTTATTACATAATTTAATCATTAACACTTTCAAATATGAGTTTAACTCATTATAGCTTCATTACCGATTGAACATCAACCAACTTTGACACCTCAGGAAAATTAGTAAATTAGGTCAGAAAATTTTTGAAAAATATGGAGGCACTGGCTTATTGAGATACCTTTCTATTCAAAAAAAAAGAAATGGTTTATGATAAATTGACTTCAAATTATCTATGTCAAACGGAACGTATGACTGAATTACGGTTCATGTCACTTCAAAACTTCATAAACTATACAATATTCAACAAAAATAAATCAAACTAAATGTAGACACTGGATATTGATGTTACAAATCCAACGTCAAAAGAATTACTTCATTATCATTTCTAGAAAAAAAGTTATGTGTGTCAAACGGACTGTCAGTTTTTAAAATATTGAATTTTATTATGTACCACTTTTTGGAGGAGATAAAAAAAAATTGACATAAATAATTTTTTTTTTTAGATTAAAAAATATGGTTACAAAGTAGGAACAAAGTACTCAAAATCACTAGTTTATGTCATCTTGAAATTATTTATAGTTTTGGAGATATAGTCACTTGAACGTGACGTTTGTTGCAAAAATATTGATTTCAGTGTCAAAATTGGTCAAAAAGTGGAACCCATTATTGTGGGATCACCCCCCTTTAGATGTATTCAAAACAACTAAATAGATTCGTAGGGGTCCTAGGTCCCCTAGGGACATATTTTGTCATGAAATGCGTCAAAAGGGGTCATAGGTTAACCTGTGACCCCTTTCGACACATTCAAACGAACAAAATCGGTCCCTAGAGGTCCTAGGGCCCTTAGGCACATATGTTGTCATGAAATGCATCAAAAGGAGTCATGGATTAACCTATGACCTCTTTATATGCATTTGAACCAACCAAATGGGTCCCTAGGGGTCATAGGGCCCCTAGTTACATATGTTATCATGAAATGCATAGAAAGAGGTTATAGGTTAACCTATGCCCTATGACCCCTTTCGACACATTTGAACCAACCAAATTGGTTCCTAGGGGTCCTAGGGACCTTAGGGACATATGTTGTCATGAAAGGAATCAAAAAGGGTCTTAAATTAACCTATGAACCCTTTCTAAGCACCAGAACCAACAAAATGGGTCCCTAGGGGTCCTAGGGACCCTAGGGACATATGTTGTCATAAAATGCGTTGAAATTTTTGATTTATTCAAAGAAATCCCTAGGGGCCCTAAGATCCCTAGGGACCCATTTGGTTGGTTCAAATGCATCGGAAGGGGTCATAGCTTGACCTATGACCCCTTTCAATGCATTCAAACAAACCAAATTAGTCCCTAGGGGTCCTAGGGCCACAAGGGACATAAGTTGTCATGAAATGCATTAAAAGGGATCATAGGATAACCTATGACCCCTTTCAACACATTCAAACCAGAAAAATAGGTCTCAAGGGGTCATAGGGATATATGTTGTCATAAAATGCATCAAAAGGGGTCATAAGTTAACATATAACCCCTTTCAATGCATTGGAACAAAGAAAATGGGTCCCTAAGACTCCTAGGGCCCCTAGGGACATATGTTGTCATGAGATTCATCGAAAGGTGTCATAGGTTAACATATGACCCCTTTTGACACATTTCATAACAACATATGTCCATAGGCACAACCAAATGGGTCCCTAGGGGTCCTAGGAGCCCTAGGAAGATATGTTCCTTAACATTGTGTTGCATAAAAATGTAACCAAAGGAAAACACTAAACAACTAATGTATCTTCCTACATTATCATGCAAAACCTCAAAATATGAAAGAAGACATAAATGAACAACAAAATAGCACTATGCAAACTTCATGAAACCATCAAGTCTAGATGATTTCATTGCTCATGGGATGTGGTTGCTCACAAATCCAGTAGCATAACAATGATGTAGATAGTGCTTCATAGAAATGAGGAGAGGGCTCTCCTTTTATAGGAAAATGGATGCAACAGACGGCTAAGATCGAATGCAAGATGGAGGGCTAGGATCCCTCAGGATTGATGAGGTGTCAATGAGGTGGAGGACAAGTAGACTCCACATGGATTAGGGTTTTGACCATTCAAAGGGAGCAATATGCTCACACATGTGTGAGAAACCTCTGATGGTGACATGATCAATGAGGTGTGAGAAGCATGGCTTCTCACACATGTGTGAGACAACTTGATTCTCATGCAAGAGGACAAGTGTGCAAGAGGTGTGAGAAGGATGGCTTCTCACACATGTGTGAGACACCTTGACTCTCATGTAATAGGACAAGTGTGCAAGAGACATGAAAGATATGAGGGATGATGAAAGTGTGAACATCTCTCACACATGTGTGAGAACACACTTAGGATTAAAAGGTGATTAGCTAGGATGATTATGCAAAGCAAGCATGATTAGGAAGTGGGTAGGTTCAGCATGATGGGTTAGGTAGGATAGTGAGGTTAGGTGAGGGTTAAAAGTAGGAGCCATGTGCTCAAATAGGATTAAATGCAATATTTAATTCCTAGTGGGATTAGGAAAGGGATTAATTAAATAAATGACATACTTAATTAAAGTGAAAGGGGTTAGATGCAAGTGGGAATAGGTTAGGATTTAAATAAACCTTAGTTTATTTAAATCAAGGAAAGAGGAATATAATTAAATAAATGTAAATTTATTTAATTAAATGATAAGGTAATTAAATAAATAATAAATATTTATCTAATTGGTCAGGAAATGGGTTTTGGACAAATTTTGGTGTCTACATTTTGCCCCTCTTTGATATAGCATTAGTAATGTTATATCAAAGAAGAATAAAATATAGTGGCTGAAAGGATAAGACTAGTAGCATGATGCCCCAGTCATGAAAGGATGAGGAAGGATAACCAGGATGGAAGGGTATGCCCCCTCGAGAGGACATGCGGGTTAGGAGAACATGGATGTTCTCTCGAAATGGAAAGGAAGAGGATGGAAGGGAGTTATGCTGCAATGGTGTGAACAACCTAAGTTTGATATTGTACGCAACACTATGCACCAAGGTATGAGGAACCAAGATGACAATGTGTTAAGTACATGAAAATAGGAGTCTAATACAACCATATGCCTTATGAAACCATGATATGAAAGACCATGATTCCTAGGACAATAGGATGCAAAGACCATGATACATGCAAAAAATGCTAATGCATACAAGTAATCAAGCAACCATGCACAAAAGACCAAAAGAAAACCACCATTTTGCCCCTAGTCAAGCTGAAAACCCATTAATGGATTGATTAATGATGATTGATTAAGGATGGCAAGCTAATGCTAAGTGTAATGCACATCCAAGGATTGGGAAGGATTCATCCCATGATAATGATGTTTGAATATAATAAATGGATTATCAGCTGATCGGGTCAAATTGATGAATTGATTAAGGATTGATGTTCAAGATTGCAAGATTAGATTGATTGAATTAGTATTGATTGCATATTGATTGAGATTTTTTTTATTTTTTTATTTTATGGTGGATAGAAGAATGAATGTGGATGAGATTGGAAGAATTGATATTGATAGGATAAATAATGATGATAGTAGAATCGATTTGATGTGAAAGAATTAGAAGAATTGAAATTTGATTGAGTTAGAGGATAAATGAATTTGATTGAAGTGAGTTGGAAGAATTAGATTGAATGTGATATGAATGAATGCATATAATGGATAGAAATGAATTGGTCAGACGAATGTGTGAGAGAATGGATAAAATGAATGGATTGAATGAATGTGAGAGAGAAGGAATAGAATTGAACCAATGACAAGGGAAGGTCAAGGTATGGTAAATGGAGGAAAAGCAACATGATGTTGGTGGATGCAAGGAATAGTGAAAGGATATGAGGGGCCAAATGATATGGTGGCAAAAAAATGTGGGGCCAAGGATCATGTTTCGAAGGAGTCCAAATGCCCCATACCAAGGATATGAAAATGGAGGTAAATATGGTGGGAAAGGATGCGTGGAAAAGATGCATGAAAATGGAAGGATGGAATGAAGTCTAGTGTGTGGAGGAAGAGAGGCATGTGCTCTTCCAAAGCATGTATGAACCTTTTGTTATGGTTCCTCTAATATTGATCATGAGCATGGGGATGAAAATGACTAAATAAGGGATATGGGAGGGAGGGTATGAAAAAGGGATGGGTAATGACATGAAGGATATGGATGAAATGTGGAATATGAAGGGGATGAAATGGTAGGGATAACCATGATCAAGGACATATGAAAAAAAGGATGGAAGGTATGTAGGAGTATGGATGGAAAATGGATGAAATGAACATGACAAGAACTATGGAAGGGAAGATATGGATAGGATGTCAAGATCGAATGCATGAAAGGATGATGGAAATATATAGGATAATGGATGGATGATGTGCAAGGGATATGGAAAGTGCATGGGGATGGATGAAGGAAAGTGAAATTCAAGATCAAAGATGGAAAAGGGGCTAATGAATGGTAGAGGGAAGGAGGGAAGATATGTATGAAAGCTTTGATATGGATGGAGCTTGCCCCCAGTGTAGAGTGCAAGTGGAAGAGGAAAAATGAATGGAGGGATAAGTGGAAGTGGAAGACTATGTATACATGATAGGAAAATGAAGGGAGGACTCAAGCATCTATATACGTGGATGGTATCCCTTGATATATTTTTCCTTTTTTCTTTTTTATTTTCAAGGAATTTTGATTATTTGCTCATAGATGTTGATAAGGTAGTGAATGGAGGAAAATAGCTTAGGAAAAAGGTTGGATTAAGGGGATGTAGTGGGTGGGAGGAAGACATGGTTGATGGATGCTAGGTTCGAAGGCTTGTGGATGAAGTGGAAAGATCATCATCAGCACACACTTTGAAGGGTGATGGAAAGGAGGAAATTGTGGGAGATAGGTAGGGGAAAGTTTGGATTTTGGGATATAGGCACCCAAAATGGATAAAGGAGAAAATGGATTTGGGATGGTAGATTTGGGTATATAAGGACCCAAAATGGAGATGGAAGATGGAAGCTTGGATTATTTATGCATAGGGAAGCCTTTGGATTAGCAGAATTGGATGGCATTGTGAATCTTTCTTTGAGATTCACTGCTACATTAAGTAGCTTTGGTATCCACAAAATTTTTGCATTTTTTATTTTCAGCCTTTGTGGCCTTTTGATTTTGCTTTGGATCAGATTTTTCTTTTCTTGAACATGTCTTTTAGAGGTGACATGTTGATCAGTGGATTTTTGTGGAATTTTGCCATTATTTGCTTTTTCTTGTGCATCCAATTTGCTGCCATTGGCTATGGTATGGGTGGATGAAGATAAATGGGGTGGAGAGCTTATGGATGGTGAACGTTGGAAGGAATTCAATGATGTGTTCCTTTGTTGATCTTTAGGAGCATGAGAAGATGAAGGGGAAAACATGGATATGGTGGATGGGTGTATGTCAGGACCTAAAATGGAAGGAAGGGATGAAGGATTTGGTGGTGGAATATAAGGACCTAGAATGGATGGAAGATAAGGACCTAGAATGGACTTGGAAGATGAAATATGGGAAGCTTTATGTTTGGAAGGAGGAATTGTGGATTTGGAAGAAGTGGAAGGTGTATCAACAGCTTGAGACCGTATTTCTGCAATGGGATACTTATCATTTTCAAGACAAGATGCGAGTCCAAGTGTATGGGGTTCATGAGTGGATTGGATAGGTATGATAGGATCATGTGGAGGATTATGAGGGATAATAGGATCTTGGGATGGAGTGTGATCATGAAAGGGAAATGAAGGGGTACTTTGATCTTGACTTAGAAGGGGATCATGAAGCGGAATGAGTGGATCATGAGATGGAATAGGATCATTGAATGGAGTGGAGGGAATGGAGCCATGAGATGGGGTGATTTGATCTTGACATCGAGGAATGTTAGTGGATGGAGTGGAAGGAGAATCTTCATGAAGTGGAGGATTGATGGATGCTAAGTCTGGAAATGGAATGGAATTGGTGGTACATGGAATGTCTTGATCTTGGTTAGGAATGGGATCATGAGATGGACTAGGAGGGATAAATGGATCTTGAGGGATAGGGGAAGGATGGGATGAAGAAATGCTTGGATCTAGAGGAGAAGATGAACCTATAATGTCATGCTTTGGAGGAATATTTTGAGATGGCACTAGGGGTATGACTTTGGGTGATTGGATCGCTTTATCTTGTTCTTTACATTTAGCCAAGAGTGATGTGAAAAACCCCTTACAAGGTGGGGATGAGGTTTTTGGAGGACTAGAATTGTGTGAAGGTGTAACTATGGGTGGGGGATTGCATGGAGGGTTGGGGTTGGATGGGACATGAGGACTATGATCTTCGAAACATGGAGGAAGATGACACATGGCATGGAAGGCGGCCTCTTTTCGTTGGCTTGCCAAGAGATACTTCTTTAATTTCTCCATTTCAATGGAAAGGGTATTTGTGTTGGAGGAAGTGTGTGGGCTATGAATAGAAGCGTATGTAGATCAAGGATAATGAGGTGGACTTCCCTTGTCAAAGGTAGAAGAATAATGAACATGAGATGGATGAGAGTTGGATATGAAATGTTGAGGATGGATTTGATATGTAGGTTGAACGGGAGGTATAACTCCATATTGTCTTTGAAGATTGTCAACCATTTGATTAAGAAAATTGAAATCCATAGATGTTAGAAGAAGAGTGATGAAAGATTTGATGATGAAGGAAATATGAACTTAGGACTAGGAACTTTGGACTTTAACTTGATTTGATTTGAATTTGATATTGCACTTGATATTGATTTGATTCAATTTGATTTGATGTTGATTGGATGAGGGTTTGATTTGATTTGATGATAACCCTATGATATTGCAAATAAGTGAATGTAAGATTTTAATTAAAGTCCAATGTTTATGAAATGCTCCTATGACCAAAGTAGAAAGATTTAATGCAAAGTTGAATTAGAAGAAGATTTGAATGAATGAGATTAGAAAGATTGATGATGGGTGAAGATGTAAATGGATCGAATTAAGAATTGATTAGAAAAGAATGAATTTGAAAATGAATTGGATTTGAAGAATGATTATGTGGAGGATTGAATTAAGAATTCATTATGAGATTGGTGGAGGAAATTGAAGCTGGATGATGATGAAGCATGAATAGGATGAAGATGAAGAATGAGATTGAATGACGAGGAAATGATTTGGACAAATATAGAGATGATGAAGATGTCAAGGAAATGGTTTGAATGATGAAGACTAGATGTGTGAAGATGATGAATGTGATGGAAAGAAGAAGTGACGTGGAATTGATGTGGACAACTTGACTAAGAGGACCTAAACCAAGACTTGTTTTTGTTGTTTTTGAGATTTGTTTTTGAATTTTTTTGTATTTTTGAAGTTTTATGATTTTTTGGATTTTTGAAGTTTTATGGTGTTTTTGGATTTTTGAAGTTTTATGGTTTTTGGATTTTTATGTTTTATGATGTTTTTGAATTTTTAGGTTTTAAGATGCAAAATCAAACAAGGAAATATGTACAAGGCAAGTGTGTTGCAAACACTCAAGAACGTCAAACACACCAACAATCCTATAAGGTTGCAACTAGGTTGTACAAGGATGAACTAGAGGGCATCCTCGATATACACAAGGTACGTGAGGTCCAAATTTGTAGATGAAAGAAAATACTGCCACACAACCAAGGGGAGACGGTAACCCAAATCTCCTCCTTCACTTCCCAAAGGTATAAAGTTCTTTGGGGCTTAGCCAAGAGTGAAAATATTTTACTTCCAAGAGAGGTGTCTTTCGATTCACCTCCCAATTTTTATACTCTGCCAAAACACTAGAGTTGAGGTCATCCTAAGGGGTGATGAAATCCCCAAGCAGGCCTCCTAAAAAAAGAAAAACAACACCACTTATTTCTTGTGCACCCAAGATCACCCGAAGGCACAAGGGGAGAGAATACGTAAGTGGCCTTGGGGTTCAAAAAGACACGCATTTGTTCCTAATGAAACTTTAGGTTATCTAATCTACTTGAAGACACACGTGTTTAAAGCATACAATGTTCTTTCCAACTTGAAATAGTCATCAACATAAATGAAAAGTGCAGATTCATCAACAAGAAAGTAAATCAAATGTGTGCATAAGCAAAATGTTGAAAAAAAAATCAATTTCCCTTAAGGCATTCAAGATTATGTGAGTTCGTTTTAAGCACCAATTCCAAATGTTTGCTAACCTAAGCATACATGTCCATTCCCTTAAGGCATTCAAGATTGAATTTGATTGTTTTAGCATTTAACCATGCATTCAATGACAAGTGTTTAATCATGCAAGTGCATTCCAAAACAAACTTAAAGCAAAACCTACAAGCAATATGGTTAGTGATCAAAATATCCCTGCAAAAAACACAAGTTAATGCAGCGAAAATGTGGGAAAAATGTGAAACAACCCTGCAATGAAAGAGTTAGCACAAAATTTTGTCTTTGATAGAAAAAATAGAGATATAAACAGCATCAAAATCTCATGAAATCAACACCATGACAACGGGCTCAAAATCAGCTTTTCAACGATATTTTGTTTTTCAAAAATGGAGCCCGTATGCTCAAGTTATGAGCAAAAAAGTGAAGGCTGCTCCTTATGGTCTAAAAGGGCATGTGGACTGCTGATGCAGTGTTGACATCAGCAACCTACGAGGTTAAATTTGAAGGTTAGGAGCACATCAAGCAAATTTATTTTTGTTTTTTTACATTTTTGAAAGAAAAAGGCATCTAGTGGGATAGTTAAAAGATTAAAAAAAAAAGGAATTGTTTTTATTTTTTAAAATAAAATTTTTAAAAACATACAATAATAACACTTAAAATTTAACCTAATTATATTAAAAAAAAACACAAAAATTTAGAAGGGGTCGGAGGGGTTGTTTGAGGCCGGGCAGAGGAGGAGCAGGAGGTTAGGGTTGCAGACTGGCGGAGGCGGCCAAAGGCGACAGTGGCAGCGTGGCCACGTGCGGGTTTCAGCAGCGATGGCTAGAGGTGGCTACGTGCGAGAGGGGAGCGACGGTCGGGGTTTGCAGGGAGAAGAGTGTATGGTGTAAGGAGCAGGGTTTTACGGTGGGCTGAGTGGAGATTGGTGGCATGGTAGAGGGAGTGGATTGCACGCGAGAAATGGAGGCCAGAGGCTGAAGGCCATGGTGGCAGCGGTGTAGGGAAGCATTGCAAGCAGAGGCAGCAAGGATAGAGTAGCGCGGCCACTGCGGGTGGTCACAAGTAGCGGTGTCGCGGGGTGGAGAGGATGGCAATCCGCGGGGATGAAGGGTGGAGGAGATAGGCCGCGGTGGATGGGAGTTGCAAGGAGGTAGCAGAGTATGGGGTTAGCCGCAGGTGGAGGCCGAAGAAAGGGTGGCTCGGGGAAGGAAGCAGGGAAAACGACGGCTAGGGGTTGCAGCAGGGGGTGCGTGGGGAAGCGGTTTGGTGGAGGATGTTCAGCGCCGTAGGTGGAGGGAGGAGCGCAGGAGGTTGCGGCTCTAGCAGGTAGCGGGGGGCAGGAAAGTGGAGGGTTAGCTATGGGGAAGGAGGAACAGGGTGCGGGGCGGCGGCGCTAGGGGAGAAGGGGGAGCCGCCAGGGAGCAGCCGCAGGGGTGGCGCTTGCGGACGCCGCTAACCTGCTAAAAAACAAAAAACAATTTTTTTTTTTTATTTTTTTTTTTTAAAAAAAAAAATTCAATATTTTTTTTAAAAATTTTTTAATTTTTGAAACAATTTATATATGTTTAAAAATGCATAAAGAAGGTATAAATTGAAACTAAATAAGCCCACCTTTTTTCTTTTTTCTTTTTTAATAAATACAAATGATTTTAAATGATTTTTGAAAAACAAAAATGCACAACTACAATAAAATAAAATAACTCCCACTTTTTTTTTTGCTTTTAACCTATTTCTCTATGAACAAAGAAGGAGTAAATTTTTTTTTTTCTTTTAAAATTTTTTTAATGACGAATATTAAATGCATATGTACTCTAGAACTTGAAAACAAAGCAATAAGCAAAACATAAAGTGTTTTACATCAAAAAACTTCCCTTAGGTCCTCCAAATGCAATGATGGGCTTTATGGCTTGATTAGACGCTCCTCATGAAACTTGACCTCCAAATGCAAGTCTTCAACCTACAAGCTTGAACACTCACAAAACACTCAAAAACACACTAGATCATTAGTTTGAACCCGTGAAGTGGGTCCCACCAGGCGTGCCAAAATGTGTTGTATAAAAATGTAACTAAAGGAAAACACTAAACAACTAATGCATCTTCCTACATTATCATGCAAAACCTCAAAATATGAAAGAAGACATATAAATGAACAACAAAATAGCACTATGCAAACCTCATGAAACCATCAAGTCTAGATGATTTCATTGTTCATGGGATGTGGTTGCTCACAAATCTAGCAGCATAACAATGAGGTAGATAGTGCTTCATAGAAATGAGGAGAGGGCTCTCTTTTTTTAGGAAAATAGATGCAACAAATGGCTAAGATCGAATGCAAGATGGAGGGCTAGGATCCCTCAAGATTGATGAGGTGTCAATGAGGTGGAGGACAAGTAGACTCCACATGGATTAGGGTTTTGACCATTCAAAGGGGCCAATATGCTCACACATGTGTGAGTAACCTCTGATGGTGACGTGATCAATGAGGTGTGAGAAGCATGGCTTCTCATACATGTGTGAGACAACTTGATTCTCATGCAAGAGGATCGACAAGTGTGTAAGAGGTGTGAGAAGGATGGCTTCTCACACATGTGTGAGACACCTTGACTCTCATGCAAGAGGAAAAGTGTGCAAGAGACATGCAAGATATGAGGGATGAGGAAAGTGTGAACATCTCTCACACATTTGTGAGAACACACTTAGGATTAAAAGGTGATTAGCTAGGATGATTATGCAAAGCAAGCATGATTAGGAAGTGGCTAGGTTTAGCACGATGGGTTAGGTAGGATAGTGAGGTTAGGTGAGGGTTAAAAGTAGGAGCCATGTGCTCAAATAGGATTAAATGCAATATTTAATTACTAGTGGGATTAGGAAAGGGATTAATTAAGTAAACGACATACTTAATTAAAGTGAAAGGGGTTAGATGCAAGTGGGAATAGGTTAGGATTTAAATAAACCTTAGTTTATTTAAATCAAGGAAAGGGGAATATAATTAAATAAATGTAAATTTATTTAATTAAATGATAAGGTAATTAAATAAATAATAAATATTTATCTAATTGGTCAAGAAATGGGTTTTGGACAAATTTTGGTGTCTACAAACATATGGTCATACATTAACATAAGAATCTTTTTGATAAATTTCATCACAACATATGCTCCTAGGGGCCCTAGGACAACTACAAAACCATTTTGTTGGTTCCAATCCATGGAAAGAGGTCATAGGTTAAGCTATGACCCCTTTCGATGTATCTTATGACAACATATGCCCCTAGGGGACCTAGGACCCCTAGGGACCGATTTGGTTGGTTCAAATGCATCGAAAGGGGTCATAGGTCATAGGTTAACCTATGACCCCTTTCGATGCATTTCATGACAAAATATGTCCCTAGGGGCCCTATGACCCCTAGGGATTGATTTGGTTGGTTCAAATGCATCAAAAGCCCCTTTTGATGTATTTCATGACAACATATGTCCCTAGGGGCCCTGGGACCCCTAGGGATTGATTTGGTTGGTTTGAATGCATCGAAACAGGTCATAAGTTAACGTATGACAACTTTCAACACAAGTCATGACATCATATGTCCCTAGGGGCCTAAGGACCTCTAGGAACCTATTTGGTTGTTTCAAATATGTCAAAAGGGGTCATAAATCCTTTTGACGCATTTCATGACAACATATGTTCCTAGGGACCACATATGTCCCTAGGGGCCTAAGGACCCTTAGGGACCTATTTTGTTGTTTCAAATGCATCAAAAGGGGTCATAGGTTAACCTATGACCCCTTTTGATGCATTTCATAGCAACATATGTTCCTAGGGGTCCCTACGAACATATGTTATGAAATACATCAAAAGGGGTCATAGGTTAACCTATGACCCCTTTTGATGCATTTAAAAAAATCAAATAGGTCCCTAGGGGTCCTTAGGCCCCTAGGGAAATATGTTGTCATGAAATGCATTCAAAGGTGTCATAGGTTAACCTATGACCCCTTTTGATGCATTGAAACCAACCAAATCAGTCCTTAGGGGTCCTAGGGCCCTTAGGGACATATGTTGTCATGAAATGTGTTCCCTTTTGATGCATTTGAACCAACCAAATTGGTCCCTAGGGTCATAGGGCTCCTAGGAGCATATGTTGTCATGAAATGCGTTGAAAGGGGTTATAGGTTAATGTATGACCTATGACCCATTTCAATGCATTTGAACCAACCAAATCGGTCTCTAGGGATCCTAGGGCCCCTAGGGACATATGTTGTCATAAAATGTGTCAAAAGGGGTCATAGCTTAATCTATGACCCCTTTCCATGCATTGGAACAAACAAAATAGTTCCGGCCCCTAGGAACATATGTTGTCATGAAATGAATTGAAAAGGTTCATAGGTTAATGTATGACCCCTTTCAATGTATTCAAACAAACCAAATGTGTCCCTAGCAATCCTAAAGCCCCTAGGCACATATGTTGTAATGAAATGCATCGAAAGGGGTCATAGGTTAACCTATGAGCCTTTTTGACCCATTTAAAACAATCAAATAGGTACCTAGGTGTCCTAGGGCCCCTAGGGACATATGTTGTCATGAAATTCATTGAAAGGAGTCATAGGTTAATTTATGGCCCCCTTTTGATACATTTAAACTAACCAAAAAGGTCCGTAGGGGTTCTACGGCCCCTAGGGACATATGTTATTATAAAATGTGTCAAAAGGTGTCATAGGTTAATATATGACCCCTTTTGATGCATTTTAACCAACCAAATGGGCCCCTAGGGGTCCTAGGGATCTTAGGGACATATGTTGCAATGAAATACATCGAAAGGACCTGTGACCCCTTTCAACACATTCAAAAAAATCAAGTAAGTCCCCAAGGGTCCTAGGGACCATAGGGACATATGTTTTCATGAAATGTATCAAAAATGATTATAGGTTAACCTATGACCCCTTTTGATGCAGTTGAATCAACCAAATGGGTCCCTAGGTGTCCTAGGGTCCCTAGGGACATATGTTGTCATGAAATGTGTCAAAAGGGGTCACAGGTTAACTTATTACCCTTTCAATGCATTTGAACCAACTTGTCATGAAATACATCAAAAAGGGCTCATAAGTTAACCTATGACCCTTTTGATGTATTTGAACCAGTTAAGTGGGTCCCTAGGGGTCCTAGGGCCCCTAGAGACATATGTTGTCATTAAATCCATCGAAAGTGGTCATAGGTTAACTTATGACCCCTTTCAATGCATTTGAACCAACCAAATTGGTCCCTGGGAGTCTTTCGACACCTAGGGACATATGAATTATCATGAAATACATCAAAAGTGGTCATAGGTTAACCTATGACCCCTTTCAATGGATTTGAAGCAACCAAATTGGTCCCTAGTGGTCCTAGGGCCCCTAGGGACATACGTTATCATGAAATACATCAAAAGGGGTCATAGGTTAACCTATGACCCCTTTTAATGCATTTGAACCAACCAAATAGGTCACTACAGGTCCTAGGGCCCCTAGGGACATATGTTGTCATGAAATTCAAGCCAACAAATAGGTCTCTAGTGGTCCTAGGGACCCTAGGGAAATATGTTTTCATGAAATGCATCTAAAGGAGTCATAGGGTAATAGGTTAACCTATGAGCCCTTTCTACACATTAGAACCAACCAAATGGGTCCCTAGGGGTCCTAGAGCCCCTTGGGACATATGTTGTCATTAAATGCATCCAAAGGATCATAAGTTAATGTATGACACCTTTCAAACATTCGAACCAACCAAATGGGTCCCTAGGGGTCATAGGGCTCCTAGGGACATGTTGGCATAAAATGCATCACTCCTAGGGCCCCTAGGGACATATGTTTTCATGAAATGCATTGAAAGGGGTCATATGTTAACCTATGACCCATTTTGATGCATTCAAATCAACCAAATAGGTCCTTAGGGGTTGTAGGGAGATATGTTGTCATGAATTGCATTGGAAGAGGTCATAGGTTAATGCATGACCCCTTTCAATGCATTCAAACCAACAAAATAGGTCCCTAGGGGTGCTAGGGCCCTTAGGGACATATCTTGTCATGAAATGTGTCAAAAGGGGTCATAAGTTAATGTATGACCCCTTTTGATGCATTTGAACCAACCAAATAGGTCCCTAAGGGTCCTTGGGCCCCTAGGGACATATGTTGTCATGAAATATGTTGAAATGTGTAATAGGTTAACCTATGACTCCTTTTAATGCATTCAAACCCACCAAATAGGTCCTTAGGGGTCCTAGGGCCCCTAAGAACATCTATTGTCATGAAATGCATTGAAAGGGGTCAAAAGTTAACCTATGACCCCTTTCAATGCATTCAAACCAACCAAATCGGTCCCTAAGGGTCCTATGGCCCCTAAAGATATATGTTGTCATGAAATGAGTTGAAAGAGATCATAGGTTAACCTATGACCCCTTTCAATGCATTTGAACCAACCAAATAGGTCCTTAGGGGTCCTAGGGACATATGTTGTCATGAAATACATCAAAAAGATTCATAGGTTAACGTATGACCCCTTTTGATGTATTCAAACCAAAAAAATGGGTCCCTAGGGGTCTTAAGACCCCTAGGGACATATGTTGTCATGAAATGCATTGAAAGGGGTCATAAGTTAACCTATGACCTCTTTTGTTGCATTTCATGACAACATATGTCGCTAGGGGCCTAGGTTAACTTGTGACTCTTTTCAAAGCATTCAAACCAACCAAATTAGTCCTTAGGGGTCCTAAGACCCCTAGAGACATATGTTGTCATGAAATGTGTCGAAAGGGGTCATAGGCCTTTCGACACATTTAAACCAACCAAATGGGTCCCTAGGGGTCCTAGGGCCCCTAGGGACATATGTTGTCATGAAATGTGTCGAAAGGGGTCATAGGTTATCCTATGACCCCTTTTGACACATTCAAAACTACCAAATATAATAATATCCTATTAAATATTATAATAATCATATATAATAGTAATAATCATATATAATATCCTATTAAATATAATAATTATTATTATATTTATTAATATATTATATTTAATAATAATAGTAAAAATCATAATAATATAATATAATAATCATATATATTAATATATTATATTTATAGGTCATAATAATAATAATCATAAGAACAATAATAACATTTGTACAAATTTGCTCACATTGCCCACATTTTCCAAATTTTTACTTCCCTCTAAAATTTGGGTGTCCATTTTGAGTACCCGATATCATATCGAGTATTTGATTTGGGATCAAATACCCAATATGGGATCTGGTACTTGAAATATTGGTATACTTTTCTAAAATATTCTCTATCACTATAGACCCAACAATCATGCTTTTTGGGGGCTATTTTCATGGATTTGGAGAAAAAAATATTTCTTAGGGCCCATACGATCGAAAAAGGTTCTATAATGTATGATTAGATGTCCAATATTGTTTTATGAATGGGGAGCAATAGTCGTCGAAAGGCTAAATGCAAAAGGAAGGTATCAAATGTAGACATTGCAACATATAGGGAAAGGGATAAGGTAAATCACCGAAGGAAGGGACAAGGTATGTTAAATGTGATTCAAGTTGATGATGTATTGATCAAAGGTGAAATGATTGAGTCAGATAATGAAAATGTATAGTTGGGGAATGAAAATGTATGAATTGATAATGATAATGTCAAGATTGAAAATTTAGAGAATGGAAATTTGGAGAATGAAATTTTACCAGTTCATAATGAAAATTGCATGATTGAACATATCAAAAATGACAATGCATAAGAACATTACAAATCTCCTAATTATAATCAACATGAAGGTTGTAGAACACCAAAATGGATAATTGAAATTAATGAAGTGATTATTACCAATTTGGCAGGGAAAAAAAATCACAAAGAACTATTTGGTTATGGGCTTCAAGCCTATATAAGATGTTGTTTGACAACAAGACAGCGGTGGAGAAATGTCCATTTTTTATGCACTTATTAAAGATGCAAAAGATGAGACCTATGCTTTCTATATTGAAGATTTGTGTCAATAAAAAATTGGAAATAAATGCCATTATTGTGAAGAATCTTTTCAGTGCTCTCGATAGCATTGGAAAAAATAGCAGGGAGAAGGATAGAGAGCTACTCGAAGGGTTATTACAACCTCTTTGGTAAGTTATCATTTGAAAAATGTTAGATATATTAAAAAAACTTGTATTTACTTGAACCTAAATTGTACTACTTTTAGAAGAGCACTTAGTAGACGAGAGAGAATTGATGATCCTCTTCAAAATGAAACATGGGCTTTTGGTTGAAGACTTCCATGTTTTGATAAGAAACTATTTGATGATCTAAAGGAAGAAATTATACAGTTTTGGCACTCTAGCTCAAGAGTATCACCCAATGCTAAAGATGTGTTAAAATTGAGAATTGGCATCGGAGACCGCATGCCACATCCTAACCATTATTTGGAGGTAAGTCAAACTATGTTGGTCAAAGAATTTAGAGAGATTCATGCAAGGTTGCATATATCACAAAGGGATTTTGAATCTTTGAAGCTATTTTATTGTGTGCCACTTAAAATTTGTAATACATGTTGTTGGAAATATCATATCAAGTTTTCTATGCACCATGAACTATTATGCTCCATTCATTCTACTTTCCATAGTAAAGAAATGTTGGGGAATTGTGGTTCTAGTGGGCTTCCAAAATCATCAAAGGACTTGCTAGATCAATTTTTATGTTGTAGAGTTGATGGTTTTTTATTTTATAGAAATGCTTTCTTAAATGAGAAGTGTTCAGAATGTGGTGGCTTAACCAAGTTTGACATGTTTCAATGAGGGGTGCAAACAAGATCTTGGGAAGACAATAGTAAAAAGATTGGTATATGAAATGGTGAAATACACATTGAAAAGTGGGAGTGAGGGCTCTAAATGTGAGTTGGTTGCAAAAGAAATCAATGTGGCTAGTTTTATTTCAGATCTCAAGACAAATCTTTTCTACAAGTATGCAAGACATAGTCACAGATCTTAGTGGTTGGATCAACAATTTAGAATTTTTAAGGAGACCTTTCCCATTGGCAATATTATATTAGTTGTTGACTTTGCTAAGAACTACACATTGCAACCTCAAAATGAGACACAATTTCAGTATTACAACTCCATTCATATTGCTATTTTTGTCCACATAACATATAGGCATGCCCCCAGTAGTGTAGAAGATAATCAAAAGATTATTAGAGAGTACCATTTTTATATGAGTGATGATAGATCTCACTCTCATAAGTTTGTGTGACATTATTTCAAGAATTATTTTTATTTCTTACAGGAGGATAACATTTCTACGGATAGACATATCATTTGGTTAGACAAATTTATATGTCAATTTAAGAATGCTGACATGTTTTATTAGTTGTGTTGGATGCACATAGAGAGGGAGTGCCTCATATTTGGATTTTTTTTTAGTCTAGCCATGGGAAAGGGGAACATGATGGAGCAGGGGCATGTGTGAAGAGAGCTCTAGTTAAGAAGCAATTGAAGATTTTAGGAGTAGAGCTTCTTGATGCTTGTAGCATTGTTGATTGGTGTAGTTTAGCATTATCATAGGGGAGACTCTTGATTTAGTAGTACATAGGTTCTTTTGGTTGGTTGAGAAAGGGTCCATAGGTGATAGATCAAATTGTAGTATAGTGCGAGACTCATCAAAAATGAATTCATTCTAGAGCTTTGATTCTAGTACATGGACCATTTGGACATGACAGCTAGCTTGCTTTTGTCCTAATTGTTTTCAGTGTGATTAGGATCACTGTGAGTCAAGTAAGTGGGTGGACACATGGGCTCCACATTATCTTACTCCATTGTCTATCATACCCACTATCAGAAATGATAACATGGAAAGTTCACTTGAGCATAACCATCTCTCACATATTCTTTAGCTAGGACATGTCTTTTCCATCTCAAAATGTCTCATGATGCATACTATGACAACTATACTATCCTATGTTGCTGGTGGATGACCAAAATGCAGCCTCTTTGCTACACTAGGTGGATAGGATGCCTCCTACATAAACAAAAAAAGAAAACCCAAATTTAGACTACTAAATTTATATGATTCAATATATCTAACATTGAATTACTCAAATGCATAATTATTGTTTTTAAATTAATATTTATAGTATTAAACTTTCATCATAAATATCTCTCTCGTCGACCTCCTATGCTAATCAGGAGTCCTCTCATATGTCCTCGACAATGCTTGAACCTCATTGATTGTGGCCTATGTATGTTAAAGTACATTTGTTAGATGAATCTACAACTTAAATTATAACATTATAATTCATAACATGCTAAATTTCTAACATATAATTAAGAATTCAAACTACAACCTACCTGTGTCAGCTCCTCCTTTAGATATAATGGCTATGTCAACAAAGATACAAAACTTTGCCGTCCAATCTCCTATGCACTAGGTGTTTCCTATGAGATACAAAATACTAGTCATTAATATCACAAAAATAAATTTTCAATTTATTTATGAAAATAAGGAAAATAAAAAATAAATGATACTTATACATATGGTGGAGTTCTCACTACAATGGAAAAGCCAAAGCATCTATGTCATGGAATCTGCTTAGACTCATTACTAGTAGCCATGCTCTATACAATAAAGAATGTAATTAAATTTCATTACCACAAAAATTTTACAAGAATGAATTGACATTTAATCACTTTAAAAGCACCTAATTACCTTCCCCTTTTCAATGGGTTATGCCTCATCCCCTACACTTTTCCCCCCACTGATAGGTGATACCTGCAAGAGAAAAAAAAATATTAGAAATCATATATGCCCCAATATCAAATAGAAAAACAACAAGAATAGAATATAGTATATTGTAGATGTCTCAAGGCCAAATGAAACATCTGAGAGTGTGACATTATCAACCTATTTTAGATCCTCCTCAGTCATTAACTAAACATGAATGAAGATCACATACATGTATAAGTTAGTATGGGTTAAAAATTAAAATTACTCTATTATAAAGATTAACTTTAAATTGCATATGTCATAACAAAAAAATTTATACATGTACTGACATAGAAGGATTCCATGCCTCTGTATGACCCTCCTCTCTCATGTTAGCATGTGTAGCCTCTTTATGTGCATCTGGTGTATCCTCCTCAAATACAAACTAATACTCAAAAAGATCACCTATGGGACCCTGACAAATATTCTTGTACATTATGAAAATATGGGGCACACAAACATATGATGAGCTCATCGATGATGAACTTGTGCTAGCATCATCAACACAGGGAGGCAACACTGACCTAGCTTGGGATATCAATAGGCTACTCAATCTATGGATCACTCTAATAGTCTAAGAGCTAACCTCTGTAATATATCAAGATGCTATACTCGAGGGAGGGAGACATTAGTGGGGGGCAAAAGTGCCATCTTTCTTCCATTGGACAAAGGGTCTATCCTGAGGAGCTCCTTCTCCTACACCCATGTTGGGCCTCATGCTCCAATAGCTCACCTTGAGGCCCAACACAAATTTGGCATACAATTTTCTAATGAAATAAAATGGAACCTCTAAATTTTTGTGTGGAGGGATGTCAAAAACCATCCACCAATGATCCCAAAAGTTCACACACATAGCCCTCATTTGTGTACCATTTAATTAATAGTTTTGGCTTTGTGTATTCTACTTTTTTATCAGTTTTTGAGTCCACAAAAAGGCTAACTATATTATATTTAGTACCACAACCTCATCATAGCTCAACCCATCATCAAGCATGACATGCATTTGGTCATGCTAGCAAAGAGTAGCATTTTGTTCATTGGTAACTATTTCAATATTATCCACTATGTTGTTTAACATAGATAACATGGGAGCCAATGTGGGTATAGTGTTATATGTGGTTCGCAAAACCCTCAGTTTGGTGAGATTTTCAAATACCAAATCTTCAATTCAAAGAGGATCTTGAGGGGGTAAGTGATCATTCGGTGGACGGTTTTGAAGGGGTACTAGATCATTTGGTGGACAGTTATGAGGAACATTTTTTCCTGCCTTAGTATCATCATTTGTATCAGCCATACCTTTTAATTTGCAAAACATAATTTCCATAAAAAACAACCTAAATTTCAACAATTTCTATTAAAAAAAATTAATTTTTAAGAAATTCAATTTAAAATAACTAATTTATAATAATATTCAATTAAAACTTTTTTTTTTAATTACTTTATCTAATGCCCGTTTTGAAATCTGATACCCGAATCAGCTTCCACACTTAAACTAAAAAAAATGCAATGTACAAAATAGCTCTCAAGTTTTTTTTTAAAATCTATGTTACAAGTTTTGGGTATCTAATTTCATATCAGATACCCAATATTATATCAGGTATTTGATATGAAATTAGATACCCAATTATTGATTGGATACCCGAAAAGGCTTGGTCCTAACTTTTTAGCCTTGGTATCAAGATGGGTGGAAAAAAGTTAGAGCAGACTTTGAAATGCTTTTAGATGTTTTCAAACTCCACTTTTTCCACATTGCCACTTTTTGGCACACATGATCCTGCACATACCCCTATGGTTTTGTATTATGTTCATAATCATCCATAGTTTTCTTTTATTATTCTAGATATCTTTTCTAAAAACTTTTTTTTTGCAAAGGTATCTTTTGTCTTCATCCCTAGGGGGCAAGGTTCTTCCTTTTTTCTCATTGTTTATGGATCTACTTTCCTTATCTTAGTGGAATTTATTTATCTTGCAACATTATTTCATTATAACATGACTGATGTTTTGACTATGGATATTCTTTTTCTATGAGAGGTTGTTGTCCTAGGTCATCATCTCTTCTTTATTTTGTAAATTATGTTCTTTATAAACTCTTACCCTTGCTTTGATGTTATATTTGTTTCTCTTAAAGATTCTTCCTCTTATTTGAAGGGGGCTTGATGATTGAGTCTTTGTTCCTACTTGGCTTATCTTTGACAAATGATATTTTATCTAAAGCACTCCTCTATAGTGGGGGTCTTGTTGATAATATCTCTCTCTTTGAGGATCCTTTTTTCCATAAGTGATGTATCCTTTTCATGATTATCTATGTTCTTGGATGTAGGGGTCAATACCTTGCACTAAGAACATAGTGTACATTTTTGTTAATATGGTATATCCTTACATTGGGAAGTGGGTATCATCTTTCTCTTCCTTATCATGTCTAGTAGACATCCATAATAAGCAAGGGGGCATATATTGGATATCTTGTGTACTATAGTTTGTTATTTATATGCTAATCCTCTAAAGATAATGCACATACGTTGCTAAATCCTAAAGAGATGCACATTATCATTTTTTAATATTTTAAATCCTCTTAAAGTAATGCACGTAAGTTATTAAATCCTGTAGAGACACACATCTTTCAATTTTTTCAATACGATGAATCTGCAAAAGGTAATGCAAATAACTTGCTAAATCTTTAAGGGACATGTATTTTATATTCTATGGTGATACAAGAAGTTGGATCTAAGGGTATTTCAAAATCCATCAGAAGATGCATTATAATTGCAAAGTGCCGTTTTTGGGTGAACTATCAAGTTTGGCCACCTGTTGGGCTCTCCCACCTTGGTGATTCATGGTAAGGTGGGCATCTTACTAGATGAGGTAATCTCTCTCTCTCTCTCTCTCTCTCTCTCTCTCTCTCTCTCTCTCTCTCTCTCTCTCTCTCTCTCATGCTAGTAGGATTGGATCATGAAGCTATGTCATTTAGAGTGTTTCTCTTGTCTTTTTTATGTAATCATTTATACTTTTATGATATCTTTCCAATTATGATATTAGTATAGGAAACATTTCTTAGAAAGGTTTCCTTTACTAGTTGATTTAGGTTTGTTTTAGTACTAACACATCTTTTTGTGTCTTTTAGCTTTTTTTTTGTTTTTATTTATTTTCAAAAACTTTTTTGTATACATTGAGTTATGATCCTTTTCTTGAGGGCTTTTCTCCTTAACTAAGTGCTATTTTATCTCATTGTGAATCCAGTTAGATCTTTCTTCTCCTTTACCATGAACATGTTCAATTTCCATACTCCTGCTAAAGTGGGGACTTAATGTATCATCTTAAAATAGTAGCACTTCCATCATAAAAATATTTAGCCCCTATTAGGGGGTGTTTTGGACCTTCATAAAGTTGTCCCCTATTTTATACCCCCTTCTCATCTTTTGTGCCTACTTAGGGCTCCATTTGGGCCTCCTCGAGCACTATTTTTCCCTTCTAGCTCATTTTCTTGGGGTCCTAAACCCCTAGGTTAAGTTCAACCTCAACCTTGATCAGGGTCAAGGATGAGCTCAAACTTGACCTAGGCTCCCCTTTTTCATTGAAAAATTTTGCGAATGCAAGGGGAAGTTCAAAAAAAAAAATCCTTCTTCTAAGTCGATTGTTTTGAGCTTTGGAATGGTAAACCGTTAAATTACATTTAATCTAGGTCCATTTTGAGGGATTAAGGATTAATTGGAATTTAATTATCCTATTTCGACCTCTCTAGAAGGTTTTTCACTAGACTAGTATAAAAGGAAGCTTTCTTCTCTCATTTTCTTAATCAAGCAATTAGAGATCCACTTTTCATGATCAAGTAATCTAGTTTTCTCCCAAGAAAATTCAAGCAAGAAAATAAAGTGAGTAAGAAATAACCCATTTAAGAATTTTTATTTTCCATTGAAGATCAAGGATTCAAGCATTCAAGTCTTTGAAGGGATTTGGTTCAAGCATTCAAGATTCATCATTCAAACCCTAGATCAACCATCATAGTGGTGTGATCTTCCTTCAAGATTATTTGTTCATCTTCAAGATCTATTCATTCTTCATCAAGGTTGATTTCAAGCACACAGTCATTATGGTTTTGATTTACATTATTGATTCCAACCTTTCATATCAATTGGTATATGTGTTTACATTTCAAATACAATTGCATCTCTATTGAATAGCATATCTTCATTGTTAGATCTATTTCTACTACTTGCTAGCATTCTCTATTTCAATTTCATTATTAAGGTTGATTAAAAACTAGTATTTGACCAAGGCAAAACCCTCATCCAAACAAGAAAACACTTTTTTTTGTAGATATAGGTGTGGGATAGAGAATATCAATGTAGGTCTAGTTACCCTTTTAGACAAAATTTCAAGATCCACAAATAGAATTTCTATTAGAGCAGTATTGGTTAAGGTCAAAAATAAAGGGGTAAGATTATGCCTCTGGGTAAGATCTTACTCTACATTTGGGTTAAGGTTGACCTAGCCCAGAAAAGAAAAATATTTCTATGTTTTGTATATCTCACAATTTTGGTTCAGGAAAGAAAAAACCAATAGTTTCTAAGATTGTTTGATAGGGTTTTCAGCAAGTTATTTTTTGGAGGTAAGTACTTTTATTTCTTCAGTTCAATATTAGCATTTCCATATTTACATTTCATCTCCTTAAAATTCACATGTATGAATAAAAATATGGGTTTAGGGTCTCTTTCGTGTTTATTATTCTAAACCATATTCATCCATATTTTTAAATCTTACAACATGTACTTTCATTATTTCAACATATATTTTTATTTGGCTCCTCTTTCACACATCTTATGGGTTTGGTTTATCTTGGAATATGAGCTTGGTAGAATTGGTTTGGGATAATAACAAGAAATTTCATATTTTCTTGTATTGCTACCATTTTTGAATGGACTAGTCTCCTCTCAAATTTTGAGTTTTAGTTCATCCTCCTCTTTTGTAGAGGGATTTTACAATGGAGATAATAGATGAAAATTTCATAAAACTCTTCCATATGGATTTCATTTAATTTCATAAGAATGTGTGGATGATCTATGGTGAGGATGTCCTATCTCAAGTAACTTGGTGTCTCATTTAGCACATCAATTTTTTTTGTCTTTCTCTCTAATGTCATTGATTTACTTAAGTTCAATTATGTGGTAGTCTTTTTGGTTCATGAGGTTCTTAGAATTTGTGTTATATATAGAAATGCACTTTCAATGGCTATTCAAGATAATAAATTATGAAATATATATGTATTAGTTGGAGGTTTTTTATTTCCTATGGATCATACTTCTAAGGGATTCCCATATGATATTTTATATGATTATTTTAAATCTCTTTGGATGTGCTAGATTTTTGCTATGTTCATTATATTCTTTATAGAAACAAGGCTTTATTAGATTCATCCTTGGTAAGAAAGTTCATTCTAGAGTTAGTTCCAAGTTTCTAATTCAAGAGCATCCTCGGTGTAAGGGCAATCTTGCATCACCCAAAAATATTTCTATTTCCACTTTTCCAATTTTTGTGTTCTTAATAAGGGCTATTCTTGTACATAGTTTCTACTTATAGGAGATTTATAATTTTAGTAAGTTGGTATTATGTGCTTGGATTGTTCTAATCTCATATGTAAACATTTATCTTTAACATATTAGCCTACTCAATTTTTTTATTCTTATATCATATGTATTGGTGCAATTACTACATATTTTTGGTATGGTTTTTGGATATTCAAACTTCAATTCAAGTACTAAAGCTATAAATTGATCCAAAATAAGGTTAAACCTCATCTAATAGATGCTTTCACAATTAGCAGATGTAAATCACCAGTTGAGGATTCCAGAATGGGGTTATAATAGTCCACCGGGTCAATGCTTTGCTAGTTATGGTCTCTAGAAGTGGACCCATCCAAAAATGTAATTCATAAATTGTCTTGAGTCGATCTTATGTAATAAAGTGTAATGAAATAATATAATTTGAGGCTAGTTGGCCTCAAGAGTTAGGGTTTAGTGTCTAATGTTTTGATGTGGAGCCTAATCAAACTTAGAGGTTTATTCAGCATGGCTTGTCCCCAAATTATTGCTATAGTGGTCTTAAGGCAATGCCCCTAACATGCATTCAAGGCGTAGTGCCCCTTGCAAGATTTTGGGGCAATGCCTTTGGTGCACTTTTTAGTATAGGGTGAGGTCAAGGGGCAACACCCACATAAGGGATTTGGGGGGCAATGCCCCTAATGCCAAAAATGACTCTAGTATTTTAAAAGATGTCAGTTATTATTTTTCTATTGGACAACTTGTTATAGCCCTAATTTTTTAAGTAGAAAAATCTTGTATAAAAAGGTTTAAGGTTAGGGATTTCATAATATATGATGAGATTGTAGCTTCTTGTAATGGTATTCAAATATAAGGGGTTACAGATTGTAATCACTAGATAATAATAATATTGGACTTGGTGGTCGACGTAGCCCATAGATTGGGTGAACCACTTTAAATCCTTGTGTTATATTTTGTGAGATTTATTATTAATTTTATATTGGTTATATTTGCATGTAATTGTTATTTCTATTTGTGGTTAATCCTAACATCTAGAACCTTCTTAGATGGTTAAAAGTGATAATATAAGGAAGGCTTGTAGGTCGTCTAGGGAAGTTCTGGGTGATAATCATATCTTTGTCTTGTAGATTGTTATAAGGAAGGTGCCCATGTAGGTTTGCACATTATAATTATGTAATTCTTCATTTATGGCAATAATAAGAAACTCATATGCTTATCTCTCTACTTTTTTTTTTCTTTATTTCTGTTTTTTGTTTTTTTATTAAGGGGAGCACCCTTCATCAAGTGGTATTAGAGTGGGAGTTCCTGAGTGTGTAAGAAAATCATTGCTCGAGAGATCATTTGCACTAGGATCACTGTGTGAGCTGAGTGTGTAGACAAATCATCGATTGTGACATATTTTGTACTAGAGATTCAGCAAAAGCACAAAAATTCTTCCATGAAGAGATCATGCTAGAAGAGTTGTATGTCTAACACTTGAGGGTTAAGAGGCCTCCAAAGACAAATGAAAGCATTGGCAAAAAAAATGCACAGAGGAACAAATCTTCTCATAAGAGATGAAAGTGAGGATGATGAAGAAGAAGAAGGAAATGTTGAAGAAGAGGTCATTTTTTAACCTAGAAGAAGAGAGGTTTTTTAGGGCCATTTCAAAGATTAGGAAAAGAGCTAAGTTTGAGGTTCCCACATTTTTTAGGAATTGAGACTAAGAATTTAGGAAGATTTATTTTTGGTTTGAATGACCAGTATTGACAAGGCATGCCAGCTTTCCCTAAGAGTTGAGGAGAAGTTGAGAAAAAAGTTTAATAACAAAAAAAATGGTAGAGGTATTAGTGGATGATCTAGCAGATGGTCTTATGGAAGCCAAAATAATGACCAAAAGAATAAGTATGAGGCCAATAGTAGCAGCCAAAAATAGAGGGGAAATAATTCTAATCATTTTCATGTTTAAAAAAATAGAAATCAAAGATGAAGAAGAAGAGGAAAAGGATTTACAAGAGGTGGTGTCCATGGAAAATATTTTCACTACAAAGAATAACTTAGAGTGTTTGTGATGCAATGGAGCCTAGTGGGATTGATCACAAGGTGATCAACTGGTCCAAAAACCCTCTTAACTAAATTTCTTTAACCAAATCTCTTGGTAAAGATCATCAAATGTGAAAGAACCATTCAAACAAACCTTTAGTAGTTTTGAATGTTTTGTTCTATTCATCACTTGATTTTATTCTGATTTGATGGTAGCTAGACTTTAGGTCTATCTTGGTGAAATAGAAAGCTCCTCCTAGTTAATCCAATAGGTCTTCAATTCTAGCCATGGAGAATCTATACCTTATGGTAATATTGTTGATAGCCCTGCTATCAATACATAGCCTCCATTTTCCATCCTTTTTAGGAGCAAGGATAGATGGAACAGCACAAGGACTTAAACTCCTTTGTATTAGACCTTTTTCCAATAAATCATTCACCTTGTTGTCAATTTTAGCATGTTGATTTGGCGTCATTTTATATGGCTCCTTGTTAGGTATGGAAGAGATAGGTATCAAGTCAATTTGGTAACTGATATCTCTAATGGGAGGGAGGTTTGTGGGAAAATTAGTAATAGTAACATGACTATGCTTTTGTAGAAGATCTTGTATTGCTTTAGGGATAGGATCCTTGTCCTTAGAAGTTGTGTTTTACTTTGTCTTAGAAACCAAAATAAAACCTTGGGCATTAGGTTCGTTGAAGACTTTAATCATTTCATTTTCCCCTTATGGTTATAATAATAGGTTCTTCTTTAGGATCAGGCATGGGCTTCATGGTGAAAGTTATACCATTCCTAGTTATAGAATAGGTATTCTTGTTGCAATGGTGGATGGAATCAACATCATATTTCTAGGGCCTTCCTAGAAGTATATGAGATGTATCCATTTCTACAACATCACAAAGTACCTTATCCTTAAAATCTACTAGAGAAAATTCTACCCATGCTTGCTCTCTCACTAAGGTTTGTTGTCCTAATTTGTTAGCCAAGAGATATGATATGGAAAGGGGTGGGGTTTCTTAGGTAGTCTATGTTGTCAATATGACCAATCAATCAGACAAGGTAAGTTATATGGTTGTCATTTATGGCAACATATTTGTTTTGCAGTGTAGTCATGATTATTTGGCAAGGACAATTGTCTAAGTATTAGACAACATTACAGTAGCATGATAGATTTATTGATAGAAAAATATTCCCTTGGAATATTCTCTTACACAATTAACCAAAGATGCATGACATAATACTAATAATGTATACCAATGTGCATGATGGAAAACCAACCAAATTTGAGTTATGAAGGAATTAGGGATGTAGTGATGTTACAGTGCAAAACAGAGCATATCAGCAAAATGTATTAAGCAACCTAATTATTTCTTTAATTATTATTTCTTGGTGAGTCCACTCTAAGGATGTTATGTGAGCTGACTAAAGGAATAATTTACCAATATGTTTGGTATAGTTAAAGAATTTCATTTGTGAAGTTAGGGTGTAGTAGTTCGATGATGATGCATAACCTGAAATTGTGAAGTTGATATGATCTTGTGAAATGTGAGTAACAAGTGAATGTGATGTTATGAGTTGTGATGCAAAGCAATACTATGCAAGATATGATATGAATTAATACGTGCATAGTCATTCTTTGCATTAAGAATTGAAAATCAAAAGACTTGCTAAGTACAACAAGAATTTCAGTATTATATGTATACTTATCTCTTGAAGAAATTATTATATAGTTGCATATTAGGGTAGTGGGCTCTTCTTGTACACATTTATATATGATCTACCAACTTCTAACAAAGTTGAAGAAACTCCTAATAGGGTTGAGGCTTCTAAAAAGGCCTGGTCTCCTAACAAGGACTTGAGATACTATACATGCTTCATAGACTCCTAAATAGGTCAATATCCTTAACTAGATACTTTATATAGTGAATCATCTTGTGGGTTTCATCCCTGCTGAAGTTTTCCCTTGGCTAGGATTTTCCTAGTTAACAAAATATGGTGTTATGAGTTCTCTTATATGGTTATTTATTTTTTTATGCACTATTAGTTTTTTCTTTTATGCACATGAAAAAGAAATTAATCAAATTTAGCTGTGGGCAAAAAGATTGAAAATATTGATTCACCCCCCCCCCCCCTCTTAATATTATTTATTTCTAACAATTAGTATCAAAACCTAGTTATTTAGAAGAGGCTTAATAGCTTGAATAAGATCCCTATAGATATGGAACACTTGAAGAATAATCTTGAAGAATATCATGAACATATTGATCTAATTATAAATGAAAGTGATGGTCTTAAAGATAGATACAAAGATACAAAATGCTAAATTGGTGAATTAAAATACAAGATAGATGACTTGAAGCAAAAAGGACCTAGTAAGAAAACTAGTGATAATGATGTTGAAGATCTAAAGAAAGAAAATGAGATCCTAAAACATGAGTTTAAGATAGTTGAACTTAAGCTAAGTCTTAAGAAAAATAGAGGAAAGAGTGACTCTAAAATTAAAGCTAAAAGTGCAAATCTAATATCCCAATTGAACAAGGTAACATCTGAATTGGAATCTATCAAATTAGAGCATTCAGAATAAGAGAAATACAACACTATTTTGAAATGTGAGTTGGTACAAACCAAATAGAAACTTGAGAAATTATATACTAGGACTAGAAAGATTGAAGAACAAATATGTGCACAAAGACCCAGTTATGACAAGACTGGACTTGGGTTTTTTCTTGGACAATCCACCAAGAAATCTATTAAGAGAAAAGAACTTGATACTCCTAAAGTCAATCAGGATCTAAGCAAGACATATGATACATCTAAAGATAAAGAGAATGATACTCACTCTGAGAAAGTTAAAGAATCTAATCAAGATATGGATAACAAAAGAAAGGAATCTCATGCTTGGTGTGATGAACTTGGACACACTAAAGACAATTGCAAAGGTAAGTTTTTTAAACCTATTTCAAAATTTCATTGTCATAATTGTCATGGATATGGTCATTATGCATTAGACTATAAGAAACCTAAATTTGATAGTAATAATGCAAATAGTAGGGTATATAGGAACACTAACAATGTAGGAAATAGAAGAAGATCTCATAGCAATGAAAGTGGAGAAAGAAGACAAATTGTTTGTTACAAATGCAACAATCTTGGACACATTGTAAGGAATTATAGAGCACTTGATGACCAACAGAGTGAAAAAAGAAGAAATATACCTATATGTTAGCTATGTAATGGCTTTGGACACACAACAAAGTTCTATAGGATCATGGATAGAAGAAACCTAAATAGGAATAAAAATTACATAAGGAATAATGATAGTTTGAAGGAAGAAATGAGAAAAGAATTAAAGGAATCATTTGTAAAGGTAAAAGAACTAGAAAGTTCTCACATAGTTCAAAAAGAAGCTCATCCTAATGTACCTGAAAAGACAGTAAAGTCACTTATTGTCTATGACTCATCCTACTAGAATTAAGCATTCTCAGTGGAACAAAGTGTTAGTTATTGATAAATAATGTTAGAAAGAGTATCATAAGTTGTGCAGTTAATAGTATGATCTAGACATTTAAAGGAGACTACAGTGAAGTGTGCATTGCTTAATATGATCAAGATAAGGATATAAGAGAAGAATAATCTTTCTATTATACAGAGACAATATTCTAAACTAGTGGCAGATATATATTTAATGCAAAGTACAAATTGTGAAAGATTTAAAGGATGTGAATTGATTTGAATAAATCATTCATTTGTGTGGAATCTAAGTGCAAGATCAAAGCAAGATTTGAAGAGTTAAAGAAGTCTGCAAACACGCAAAGTCACCAAAAACCCTAATATGTGAAGTTAAGGTATTTTCTGAATTTGTTGAGCACAATTTTTCAAAAATGGCAAGACAAGAAGTTTTTAATGTGAGCAATAGACCTAGATACAATTTCAAGAAACAACCTTTTTTATTTTCTTGATGACTCTATTGGAGCATTTGTGCAAGTTTTGAAAAATGTTCTTCATGTTGAGGATATAAGAGGTTATATCCATTGCAAAATTGAAATCATAGGTGATACAGAGATTCATAAGGAGCTGGAGAAAATGTGTAAAAATGATTTGTCACTAAAACCTAAATATGGATATCTAGAGCAACTTAACCTAGTTAAGCATGTGTTATATAGAGACTTCAACAATCATGAGTGGACATGGATAATTCTAAGTGGAGTACATGATGATATTTTATGGCTAGGAGATTCTATCATATGTATTGATAATGACCTAATTCAAAAGGTCATAGGTCTGAGTAATGAAGGAAGCAATCCAATAAATATTAAGAATGTGTGCAAGATAGTTGAGACAAATCCCAACACATATTTTGATGGCAGAAACATGAAGGTCAAAAACATTCAAGATGATAAGGTAAGACTGATCTACAAAATTTTGGGATACAAATTCAATCATGGATCTAGGATAAATTCAGTCCCTACAAGATTTCTTCATACAACCTACCTAGCAGTAAAAGATGAAGATGTAAATTTATGTGACATTATTTGAACACAACTATTGGATAATATGTGAAGAATCAAGAATTCTAGGAGTGTTATCTTTAGGTTTGAATCCCTATTGACACACATATTCTTCTATGCATTTAAGAAGTTCCCTCGAATCATGAATTGGGATGAAAGTGAGGGCACAATGTAGACAATCACTCACGCATATAGAACAAGACCTGAAGTAGTCAAAGAAAATGATATAGATAGAGTGATGAAATATTTCCAAGAAAAAATGAAGCAAAGGTATAGGATACCTCCTGTGCTAGTAGAAAAATACAAGGATGAATTGTGCTCTATGGTTCAAATAGATTTCACTTGTATGGAAGTTGTAGTTCCTTGAGTCAAATTTATTGAGCCTATGGGTTATGAAATGAGTGAGGAATTGATTAAAGGGTATGCAAAGATAATACTTCACTCAGAAGTTGATTCTAAATGTCCTAGATGGAGGACTTATTCTAAGAAAATGAGAGAAGTCAAACCAAGTCAAATAATAAAGGACTCCAAGAAGAAGGTGGAAAAGGTGATTGATTCTATTTTGAAAGAATCAGGAATGACAAGAAAAGAATTTGATGAGATAAAAGGGATAGCCATGGAAATGAAGGCCAATGGTCAATCTAAGCTATTGACTCCTACACCCATTACAATGGTAGGACCTACTAAAGAGGTCATAGTTTCCCAAACAAGTGTGCAAGCACCTAATGTGTCATCTGTAGCACTTGCACAACAACAACCACCAAGGAAGCCAGTAAAGACTAAGGAAGTGCCTACACCCAAGAAGTTTACAAGACTTGAAAGGACCAGAACCCCTCCTAAGAAGAGAGTCAAGAAGATAACAAGTGGTCCAAGCAAGAAGAGAAGAACCTTGTAGATTAGTTCTTCTAAATCCAAAGAAGAAACTAGTGACAAACTAGCAGAGCCTATTGATGAAGAAGTAAAGACCTTAGTCAGATAAAAATCATGGAAGCCCAAGGTAGAGAATCTCAACATGCAAATTATTAATGACAAAAATTTTGTGCAATTAAATAAATACTATGATTTGTGCAATAATATGGATAGAAGATAGCTAGATAATGTTGTAGTTAGAAATATGATTCTTAAATATATAAGGTTTGATTGTATAAGAGGACCAATACCTAAAGACTTGTATAATAGGTTGAGAAATAGAAAAACTAGAGTAATGGAGGAAGATAAAAAAATAAGAATCAATATGGTGAAAAAGCTATGCATTTTATAAAACAAGGAAAAGATAATAGAAATTCTGAAAGGTATAGCACCTATGTTAAGAAAAAAAAAAAGGTGATCTATTCTCCTCATGGGAGGAAATTATGAAGAAATAAATGTGGAACTGAAAAGGCTATAGTTACATATATGTCTACTATGCCAAAGAAGAGTGTGTAGATAGAAAAGGAAAGCCTTTATCAGAAAAGAGTGTAGAGAAGGCAAGCCCTATGCCTAAGAAGTCTAAGGAGAGTGTATAGATAGAGGAAGTGAGTCCTATAGCAAGAAGTCCACCTCATATTTTTAAACAACCAGCAGCACAAATTTCTAGTGATTCACCAAATATCACTATTGGTAGTGAATCTATTCAAGTAGATAACACCAATATGATAGTTGATAGAATTGAGGACCCATTCAGAGATTTTGGTTCCAACATTGTTGGCAATATTGTGGACTATAGTAGCTCATCTAATGAAGAAGAAAATTAGGAACCTAAGGAAGAAGATGCACCTGCTGAAAAGAAAATTGAATCCAACATTGGAGTAGCTACTTCAAGTGTGCCCTTGGCAACAGCAATAGCAACACCCTCTACACCACCTACTCAAGCAATAGTGGTCACAATAGCCATAGTTTAATTAGATGAAGAAGATGAAGCTCAAAATCTCATATCTTCTCTGAATAAACTTATTAAGAAGAAGAAATTAGTCAAGTCCATTGAAAAGACTTTGACTTAAGTTCTAGATAGAATGGAAAAGATAGTAAGCCTTGTTCACACACCTATAGATATTCAATAGTGCATAGCCATTTTGTGTAAAACTTTTGATAATGAGTTCTCAACACTTTATAATGTAGCTTCAATTCAAGCACAAACTAAGCATGATGGTAAACTTTGAATATATGCATTAAGGCATTGAGGCAATGTATAGAAGAAGGAAAATAGGTTTATGCTAAGTGCAACCTAGAATATATCCATCTTCAAGAATTTGATGATCAAATCAAGGATAAGGTAACTAAGCTTCAGACACTCACTGACAACTTTCTGAAGTAGAATTAGAAATTAAATAACCATTGAGCATAGGATGCAGACACTTTATGATAGCATAAGGAATACTCAAGTAGAAAAAGAGAAAGTTCTAAAGAGATTCTCTCTCTTAAGAGAATACTTATTCCCACAAGTAACATTGCTAGAGAATTAGTTGGAGGAATGCTTGGTAGCAAAGACCTCACATGACAAGTTTGTGGCTATAGACTTGAATGTAGCAAAGTTAGCCACATATTCCTTATGTGCACTAATCAGTGTATCTAACGCACTGACAGAAAGCTTGAAGAAACACTTTGTGTTGTTGAAGACCAACTTTAGTGATTGCTTTTCCAAGTTTTGATGCAGCTACAAGATTTTGACATTTTTTTGTTTTGTTTTTTAGTGATGCATTTGTCATTGATGTCAAAGGAGGAGAAATATGGAAAATTGTAATTGTAAGGGAGAGAAATAAGGAAAATTATAGTTGATAGTTATATTTTGAAGTATAGTAGTAAGTTTTACTAGCCTTGTAATTGGATTTATAAGGGATGTAATCTTTTCAAAACATGAATGTTGGAATTATGATATATTTGTCATTAGTGCAAACACTTGTTCCATTCTGAATGCTTACTGAGCTCATCAATTAGTCTACAGTGTATACCAAGCATTCAGTGGTTACCTTATAAGTTCAGTAGGTAAACAGTTCTTACCAAGCATTCCAAAGGATACTGAGTGAATGGGCAGTTCAGCAGTGTTCACCGAGCAAAGCAAGGTAAATGAAGAACTCACTGTTCACCAAGCAAAGCAAGGTAAATAAAGAACTCGGTGTTCACTAAGCAAAGCAAGGTAAATAAAGAACTCAATGTTCACTGAGAAAAGCAAGGTAAATGAAGGACTCAGTGTTCACCGAGCACAGGAATGTAAATGAAGAACTCAGTGTTCACTGAGAACAGCAAGGTAAACAAGGAAGTTAGCTTCTACTGAGTGACACTATATCTACCAAGTCACCAATGGTTACCGAGTTCCAAGCAGTATTGTGTGGCTAGTATGAACTAAGCCTCTACTTCTACCGAGTGCATGACGATGTTGAGTAATCTAGTGGATACCGAGTATCAGAAGGTCACTGAGTCAACTTGAGGAACCTAAGTTTTCTACTATCTAGCCAACTCAGTAATATTTTGTTCACTTGTATTTTGGCCAACCTTGTAGTTGTAAAAATTGGACTGGTATATATGTAATGTATTATATCATTTGCAAGTGTGTGTGATATGAATAAAAAAAAGGGAGAGACATGTAATATTTTGCGAATCAGCAGAAGAACAGAGTCTTCAACAAGGCTTACAAGAAGCAGAAAAGATTCATCTGTCGCAAGAGGTGATCTATACTTCAAGGATCTAATTAGTAAATTAAGTTTATAAACAAATCCACTATTTCATCGTAATAGGTGAATCAGTTTTATAAATCCTTTAACAGGGTAGACTTAACAGTCTTTTGTAAATCTCCTAATAGAGTGCATACTTCATTGTATGTTTGTAAATCCTCTAACAAGCTGGATCTAGTGGTCCTACTTGCTCCTGATAGGGTAGATCATTATAAGTGATCAATATAAGCCTTAACCGGCCAACTTCATACTGCAGTAATGAAGTTTTGTGGGTATCATCACCACCCTAGCTTTACTTTCTATTTGGAAGGTTTTTGGGTCACCAAATCTCTGTGTACATGTGCAATAAATGTTTGTTCCTTCTGTTATGCAGTAGTTTAGATGAATGAATGATGTATGATTAAAATATTGAAAAGGATAAAATTTTTATAAGTTACTGATTCACCCCTCCCCTCTCAGTAACCTACCTTATCCTGAATATTTCCAACAATGAATACAATGTTCTACTATGTTATGGTTATCTATTTTGACTGGTATGATAGCATGTTTGGGACTTAGCCAATTTTCTCAAAATGTTGCCATCAATGCCAAAGGGGAAGATTTTTGGCAATATGACCAATCAATTAGACAAGGTAAGTTATATGGTTTTCATTTATGGTAACATATTGTTTTTGTAGTTAAGTCATGATTATTTGTGAAGGAAAATTGTCTAAGTATTAGACAACATTGCAACAACATGAATGATTTATTGCTAAGAGAATATTCCCTTGGAATATTCTCTTGCATAGTCAACCAAAGATGCATGACATCATACCAATGACATATACTAGTGTGCATGTCTGTATGACCAACTAAGTTTGAGTTATGAAGGAATTAGTGATACCGTGATGTTACAACGTAGAACAGAGCATATTAGTAGAATGTGTTAAACAACCTAATTAATTGTTTAATTACTATTTCTTGGTGAGCTGACTCTAAGGATGTTATGTGAGCCAACTAAAGGAAGATTTTATGAATATGTTTAGTATAAGTAAAGAACTTAATTTGTGATGTTAGGGCATAGTAATTTGACGATGATGTGTAACCAAAATTGTGAAGTTGATATGATCTTGTGAAATGCAAGTAACAAGTCAATGTGATATTATGAGTTGTGATGTGAGCAATACTATGTGAGATATGATGTGAATTGATATGTGTGCAGTCATTCTTGCATGAAGAATTGATAACTATAAGACTTGCAAGGTACATCAAGTAATTTAGTATTGTATATATATTTATCTCCTAAAGAGATTATTATATAGTTGCATGTTAGGGTAGTGCGATCTTCTTGCACACATTTGTATATGATCTACCAACTCCGAATAGAGTTGAAGAAAATCCTAATAGGGTCAAGGCTTCTAACAAGGCCTAGTCTAGTAATAGGGATTCAAGACACTATGCACGCTTCATAGACTCCTAACAAGGTCAATATCCTTAACCAAATACTTTATATAGTGAATCATCTTATGGGTTTCATCCCCACTATGGTTTTTCCTTGGCCAGGTTTTCCTTAGTTAACAAAATATGGTGTTATGAGTTCTCCTCTTGTATAGTTGTTTATTTTGTTATGCACTAGTAGTTCTCTCTTTTATGCATGTGAAAAAGAAATTAATAAAATTTAGTTGTGGGCAAAAAGATTAAAAATACTAATTCACCCCTCCCCCCTCTCAGTATTGTCTATTTCTAACAGTTTATTTTTTTCTACCATTTTAGAGGAACTAGATTTTTAGTAGAAACTAAATCAATCAACAAATTGCATACCTTGCTTTGGAACTTGATCCTTGTCCTAAAGAGATTCTTTATTTGGGGTGGCTCTTGGGTGTAAGGGATCTACAAAAATTCTTGCCTCATCATTAGATGTGCTCCTTCCTTGGGTTCAAGTTCTTTGCAATCAAATTGCTCTTCATCCACAATCTGTGCTCTTCTTTCATCTTGATTATTGTTTCTCTTTTTAGGACACTTTCTTGCATGGTTTCCTGCTTGGTTACAATTGTAGCATGTGAGAGGTCCATTCCCTCTTTCTACTACCTCTAAAACACTTTCCTCCTCTATAGTTTCCTTTAGAAAATTTTCCTCCCTGATCCTTATTCTGATTAATAGGTTTGTTTCCACTATTTTTTCCCTTGTTCCAAGAATTGTTCTTGTGCTTGAATTTATTATTATTATCCTTACCTTTATTTTGATCTTGTCTCCTCTTCCATTTTTCTTCCACCTTGAGTGCTAATTGATAGCACTTGTTCACAAAACTGGGGGTGTGAAGGTTGAGTTCTTTTTGGATGGGTAACTTAAGGCCATTCATGTACCTTGCCAATTTTTCTTCCTCATCCTCTATAGTGTTGGTATTTATTCACAATTTTAAGAACTCCTTTGTGTAGGAAATAACATCTAGATTTTTTTCTTCAAACTTTGTTTCCTCATATGGAGTTGTACACCATAGTCTTCAGGTGCATATGTTTTGCTGACTAGTGCCACCATTCTATCCCAAGAAGAAATCATGTTTCTTCATCTCTTCACCCTCTCTATCTAGATGAAGTTCCACCAAGTTAGGGCTGACCCCTTCAACTTGGTTGGGATTGTTTTCAACTTGGTTGGGATTGTTTCACACTCAAAGAAACTAGTTAGAGCTTCTATCCAATCTAATGCTACATCAACATTCATTTTTCCATTGAAATTTCACAATTCCAAATCCCCCTCCATGGTTCTTTTCTCCATGGATTTGAGATCATTCAAGAGAGGCCTTTGTTTAGTGGGCACTTCACCATCTTCATCAAGATCTTCAACCTTTGTATTTTGATATTCTTCAGACTATGTACCTCCTTATTTGTCCAACTTTCCTTTGACTTCCTTCAACCTCTTTACAAGAGAAGCATTGGTTTCTCTTTTCTCCCTTACTATTTTTCTACTTTAGCATTTGTTACCCTAGTAGGTATTTATTCTTCTTCTTTAGTAATAGCCATGGCTCTAATACCACTTGATGTAACAGAGCCTAGTGGGACTGATTACAAGGTGATCAACTAGTCCAAAAACCCTCTTCAATAAAGTCCTTCAACCAAATCTCTTGGTAAAGATGATCAAACATGCAAGCACCAATCACAAGTGCTACAAGGATGATACCAATTTATTACAACCCTACACCCAAACAAGGAAAACCCTAATCACTAGGGAACCCTGTGAACAAGACAACTTATCTCAAGTTTCTCAAATGCACAAATTGACCAATTTTGTGAAAACAACCTTAAACTTTTTCAAATGACCAAGGAAGAATCCAACATGTGGAACAATCTATTTAGGTCACTAAATGACATGAAACAATGATTAAAACCAAAGTATGTAAGTTTTTCCACATAGTTGCTTTGTTAAAACATCCAAAAAGACTAGTAGCCCTTTTTGATTAAAATGAGATTTGAAAGGAAATATCTCCACACAACCTAGTTTTGGACACCTTTTGGGACTTAAAAAACATATTAAGGTACCAAGGTTTGATGACACAAACAAATGGGCTTTTGTTCAGTTTCTCACTTAGGTGATTGAGGCAATTAGGCCTCCATTTACAAATAAAGTACATGTTCTAGGACTCCATCCTATAAAAAAATGATGGAAACATGTGACAAAAACCCTATAAAAGTTACAAACTTGATTTCAAGCCTTGATTCCAATTCTGGCTGGAGTTGTGGGAGATGTTACATCCTTTTCCTAGCATGCACATGGAAAATGCATGCCTAGGGCATCAAATTTCTCAATGATCCCTACATGTAAATACTTAAAACCACTTTCATCTTAAAATACATATCCAATACTAGGATTTCACCAAATATTGTTAAGTTCCCACGATGAAATCCTCCTCTATGCTTGAAAATGCTTCAAAACTCAACATTGGCAAGAAATTTGGACCTACTTACACAAAATGTGAATATCTTGATTTAGAGAATAGATGTAGACTTAAAACTAGAGGCATTATAAATTTACTTCATCCACATACCCAAAAATGTAGGTCTTAAACTTTGGAAGAATTTGTACAAATCTGTACTACATAGGACAAGAAGTTGTTTGTAGTGAAAATAGGCAATTTTATTGATTTGAAAGGTGAAATTACATTCTCTATCTCTCTCTATGCCTATCACCCTCCTAAAATGGTTTATTATAGTCCTTCAAAGAATCATAACAAAATTTCAAACTTGTTATGGTCATTCGAGAAGTTTTTTCTTTGATTTGCAAAAAGTTGTTTAACAACTTTTCAAGCAATTTTGCATTTTTTGTACTTTTTGTGCTTTATAAGAAAATGTTATGAAAACTTAAACCTAATGATGCAAATAGGTCCTAAACATGATAAAACATGAAATAGTCCAAAATCCTAAGATTCTAATCCCTTTGATCATATTTTACCATAGTTGACCAAGGGCTTATAACAATGCCAATCTTGGAAATAGGTCATACAATTTTTGGTCTAGATGACTATTTGATTAATCTTCTTGAGGTTTATATTGAGATTTGAGGTTTTATATATGGATCTAAGGTTTGATAATTATTTATTGTGGTGCTCTTGCACTAGTTTTATGTTCCCAATTCCAAGGAAGGAATGATAGAATAATTAAAGGCCAAGCCAGAGTAGCACATGCTGATGAAGATGCCAAATCATCACATTTTAAAGATGATGGAAGAGGAGAAGTCCTAGTTAACAACAAATTCTTCCTAAGTATTGATAATTAACCTAATCATAGGAGGATTTTAATTTGCATAATTTGAAAATGTGAAGAAAAGTGTTGTGATGTGATCATTGATGGTGCAAGAATTGATAATTTGGTGTCATAAAATATGATCACAAACTTAAATCTAAAGAGGTAGAAGCATCTATATCCATACCATGTTTCTTATGCATAGGATGACCATAAGGTTATGGTCAATGAGAAATTCTTAGTTAATTTTAATATTGGAAGCTACCAAGATGAGGTGCTAGGTGATACCATACCTATGGAAATATGTCATATGTTGATACGTAGTTTGTTGCAGTTTGACAGACATGCTATACATGATGGGCAAGAAAATAACTACATGCTGACAAGGGATGGAGTGAAACTTAAGTTGAAGATGTTGAAGGAGAAAGAAGAAAAGGTATGTAGTACTAATAGAATTTTTTTTGATAGAAATAAGCTTTTCAAAGGTATGAAGCGTGAGGATATGGGTCTTGTTGTAATCCCAAAAGATGGGAAAGAAGAAGTAGATGAGGTACCCTAGAAGTTATAGATTCATTAGGAGATTTTTTTGATATTGTGTTAGATAATGTACCTGGTTGATTACCCCAAGAGAGGAAGATCATTTATCAAATGGACTTGATCCCAAGAGCCATTTTTCCAAACAAGGAAGTGCACAGAATGACACCAACATAAAATGAAGAGTTGAATAGACAAGTGCATGAGTTGTTGTAGAAGGGGTTGAATCAAGAGAGTCTGAGCCCATATTTTGTACTAGCAATATTCTCACCAAATAAGAATGGAGGGTGGAGGATGCATGTAAATTCTCAAGATATCAACAAAATCACAATCAAGTACTAGTTTCCATTGCTATGGATGAATGATATTATGGACTATTTGACAGGAGCTATTTATTTTACAACAATAGATTTGAAGGTTGGGTACCATTAGATTCAAATTAGAAAATCAGATGAGTGAAAGAATACTTTCAAGATAAGAGAAGGATTATTCGAGTAGTTATTCATGTTTTTTGGGCTAACCAATACACCAAGAACTTTCATGAGACTCATAAATGAGGTAGTGAAGGAGTTTCTGGGTAAGTTTGTCATTATTTACCTAGTTGATATTTTGATTTTTTAGTAAGATACTGGAGGAGCATTTGATGCACATTCATAAGCTATTTGATAAGTTGAGGTAGGAAAATTTACTGATAAATTTGAAGTGAAGTTTTGTAAAGGAGTTGGTGTACTTGGGATTTTTAGTCTTAGTAGAATATCTAAAAATAGACCCTAAGAAAGTGAAGGCTATCCTCCAATGGCCTACTCCAAGGAGTGAAATAGAGGTAAGATATTTTCATGGACTAGCTAGTTTTTATAGAAAGTTTATCATAGGTTTTAGTAGTGTTTTTGGACCTTTGATTGAAACATTGACACGAGATAGAAAATAATTTAAGTGGACTGTAAGAGGAAATGATATTTTTAATCTATTAAAATATAATGTTATGGAGCAACCTATTTTAGCACTTTCAAATTTTAATAAGGTGTTTCAAGTAGATTGTGATGCTAGTAGTACTACAACAGGGGCTATTTTGAGCCAAGAAGGTAGACTTGTTTCTTATTTCAATGAGAAATTGAATGATGTCAAAAGAAAGCATTTTTTTATGACCAAGAATTTTATGTTATATTTTAGGCATTGAAGAAGTGGAGGTGCTATCTTCTTCCTAAGGAGTTTTCTTGTATACTGGTCATCATGCTTTTCAATATTTGAATAGTCAAGGAAAAATTAATCAAAGTAATTTGAGATGAGTTTATTTTTTGTAGAGTTATACATTTTTTATGTAACACGGGAGTGGGAATTCTAATAGACTTATAGATGCTCTTAGTAGAAGAGAAGTTTTGCTAACAAAAATGCAAATTGAGGTGGTTGATTCAAGGAACTCAATAATTTGTATCTGGGGGATCCTGATTTTGATTAGGCTTGGAAAGCTTGTACAAAACCTATTACACTTGACTGAAAAAAGTGGTTGGATTTCATAATCCAAGATGGTATATTGTTCAAGGAAAGTCAGTTATGCATTCCTAGAAGTTCCATGAGACAAAATCTCATGAAGGAGAAGCATAGTGGAGGATTGGTTGCACACTTCAATAGAGATAAGACCATTTCTTTGGTTGATGAGAATTATTATTGGCCATAATTGCACCAAGATGTGAAGAAGTTTGTGCAATGTTGCAGAGCATGTAAGATATTGAAAGGAGTGAAGAAAAATAGTGTTATATCAACTATTACTTGTACCTAAGAAGCCATGGGAAGATGTTAGCATGGATTTCATTCTTGGTTTACCAAGGACACAATGGGGGAATGATTCCATATTTGTGGTGATTGACATATTTTTTGAAATAGCACATTTTATTACCTACAAGAAGACTAGTGGTCGTCTTTGTGTAATGGAGTTATTTTTCAAAGAAGTGGTGAGACTACATGGTGTGCCAAAGTATATAGGTTTTGATCAAGATATCAAGTTTTTTTGGGTATTTCTAGCATAAATTGTGGAAGAAATTGAAGACAAATTTGAAGTTTAGTTCATCCCATCATCCATAAACTAATAGATGAATAGAATTTTGAAATTAAAGTTTGAGGAATTTTTGAGATGTTTAGATGGAGATAAACCAAATTGTTGGGATTTCATTTTACCATGGGAAGAATTTGCATAAAATAATTATGTCAATGGGAGTACTAATAATCACCATTTTAGATTTTATATAGAAGCACTCCTAGAAAAACTTCTAAATTGAGGTAATTGGATAAAGGAGAAATAAGTATTACTGATAAAAAAGATTTTTTTGAACATTTGAAGAACATCCATGAGGAGGTGAGGAAGAGCATTAGAAAGATAAATGCATAGTATAAGGCTAAGGTAGATGTGAAAAGGAGGTATAAGGAATTCAAAATTGGTGATGAAGTCATGATTTATTTGAGGAAGGGATATTTCTAGTGGATACATATAATAAGCTGAAAATGAAGAATTTTGGACCGTGCAAGATAGTAAAAATGTATAATTTTGGAAATGCTTATGAAGTGGAGTGGCATGTTGAACTAAATGTTTCGCCAATATTTAACATTTCATATTTGATAGAATATTATGAAGGAGGTGATGGAGATAAATTTGCAAAAGCACAGTAGAGTATTCCAATAGCTAGTTTATCTAGAAAGGAGATTGAGGAGATATTGGAGAATCATATTGGCAAGAGCTCAATGAATATAACATATGAAGAGTATCTAGTCAAATGGAAATGGTGACCAATAGAGGATTCATCATGGATAGCAAGGGAGGAGGTTGACTGTCTCGGTTTTCCTCTAACTACTTAATATTTGATATGGTTACTTCTCAAATTACCATGGGTGTCCTTGATGAAGGGTGCTCCCCTTAATAACACAACAAACAAAAGAAATAGAAAACAACACAAATTAAGAGAACAAAATATGGGCTTCTTATTATCACTAAAAATGTGGAATTACATAATTACAATATACAAACCCACATGGGAACCTTCCTTATAACAATCACTAAGATAGAGATGTGACTATCACCTAGAACTACCCTAGACAACCTACAAGCTTTCCTTATATAAGCATTGTTAGCTACTTGAAAAGGTTCTAGACAATAAACCATAACCCTTGAGGCCAACCAACCTAAAATTATATTATTTTAATCCACTTTATTACATAAGATTGACTGAAGAAAATTTTAAAATTATATATTCAAATGGGTCCACTTTTGGAGACCATAACTAGCAAACTGTTGACCTAATAGGCTATTATAATCCTATTCTAAGATCCTTAGCTAGCGATCTATGGCAGCTAATTGCGCAAGTATTCATTAGTCAAGGTCTTCCCTCATTTCAAAGCCATCTAGGCCTTCATCACTAAACTTGATATTCGGATAGCCATAATTCATACCAAAAACTTGCAAGAACTACACCAATACATGTGATATAACAATAAAACTCATCCAACATGTTGATATATTAAAGATGAACCTCCACATTTGAGATTATAATTATTTGAGCACATAATACCAACTTGCTAAAATTAGCAAGATCCTACAAATAGAAACTATGTAAATAGCCCTTATTTAAACCACAAAAATTGGAAATAAAAATATTTTTGGGGATGCATGATTTCCCT
Organism: Cupressus sempervirens; assembly: GCA_028749045.1. Taxonomy (NCBI): domain Eukaryota; kingdom Viridiplantae; phylum Streptophyta; class Pinopsida; order Cupressales; family Cupressaceae; genus Cupressus; species Cupressus sempervirens. The sequence goes on from CM053785.1 coordinate 739,775,782, forward strand.
TACATCTAAGGTGCTCCTACATCAAATTATTTTAATGTAACATGTTCATGATATTAATATTTAGTATCACTAAGAGAGGGGTTGAGTCAATCCAAATAGGTAGCCTACCAATTCAACCACTAACTTATTTAACCTTAACAACAACTTCCAAAACATGTAACATATAACTATAATAAATGAAATAATAACTTTAAGAACATCAAATATTCATACAATAATCACACATGATAGAATGATTTTTAATTTGTGGAAACCATCAACTAGAGGAAGAGAATTATAGTGATGATGATTAAAAAAATCCCTTCATTACAATAAATAGATTCTCCCTATTAAGAGCTATAAATACCCTTTTTTGAGGGTTCGCCATATTAGGTGTAATTAATATAGTGATAGGAGTACAAAGAGAATTGTTAAGATATACTTCACTAGGATATTTATGAACTCCTAAGATTACACCCTACTAAAAGATTTATAAAAAAGATCAATTAAGTTATACCAAGTTAATGGATTTCCCTTGCTACAACTATTAGGGAAAAAAGTCCATTGCACTCTACAAATTCTCTCTTCCCAATCTCCTCTTTATACCTTAATCACAACCCTTTTACACTAGACTCCTTACCAAATTCATTCAACTCTCTTCACATCAACACTAAGAATGGTTCTTTATAAAAGAATAACCTTTTCTACATCACCATTTATTCAAATTTTGATTTTGGTACTCATTTACCTCATTCAATTCACATATCTTGATGTCATAGTCTCAATACAAATTAGGGTTTATATGAGATTCATTCAAGAATAGTCATAGTTTATTTGATCAACACTAAAAACCTTTTGGAGTCTTCCCTTCCTACTTGCTTTGCTTACTGATTACTACCTCATCATATCCTCATGAATTAAGATACATCACCATAACATCTAATCACACCACATTAGTCATACCAATCATAATCATCAACCTATGGCTGGTATCTCAAGGACATGGATAATTATTCTATAGCTTCATATATTACAAAGATCCTTTCTTCACCTTTCATCATCTTGAGTTTTAGTCATGGTCATAGTCCCTACTAGTCATGTATATGTTGTATATGTGATTGGTCCACTTGATTCTCACTACACACAAATCACAACCATAATAGCCTTGTGATGTTTGGCTATATGTATGCTATTTACTAAACTTAATTATGTTCCTTCTTTCCAATCTAGTTAGCTTCTTCCCAATCATCTACTTATCTTACCAGTCAATCTAATCAATTGCTATGATTATGTTTTCATTAATGAAAACCAAATATATCACTGCATTTGATCACTTATTATTACAATTCATCTTGATAAGTTATAGGTAATGTGTTGAGAGTGGGGGTGAACCAATACTAGACAAGAATTTGATCTTAAATACTTTTCATAACACAAACTAGTCAACTATGTAATTGATAGTATTTTTGATAGGCTCTATATTATTTTTGTTTACTGTAATGTAAATTAAAATAAAAAATTAAACATCAAATTCATAAATGCATAACATAGTATTTTGGACTAGCAGAAAACCCTTGGTTAGAGGGAAAAAATATGGTGGGGATGATACCCACAACTCATTACTATATTAATAAGGTGTCATGTTACAAGCATACAATAATGTCATCCACTAAATGAATACACCCTATTAAAAATTTCTAATACCCTATCAAGAGTATGAACAATTCATTAAAGATTACTTTGTTAATAGATTAAATCTCAGTGATATAATGTTTACCTTGTTAAAGGATTTACAATAAGTTCAAAATAAAGAATTTCTAAGTCCTATTATAGACCACCTTATTAAAGGATTTATCAATCTTGTTAATAAAATTGGTAAGTATAGAAAAAAAGAAATTTTTCCCATGTTATTCATTGTGGTTTCATAATGCACACCCCATTTTGAGTCACAAAATGGGAACCCCCTAGGTTAAAAATTCCCTATGAGGCATTTAGTCTAAAGCCTCAATCATTTTGGACCCTCCCCTGGGTCTAGGTTAGATGTCAGCCTCTGATTGAGAAGGGTTAGGCAATTAGATCGAGAAAAAATTTCAAGTTTAGGACTTCATGTTCTTAAAGTGCACACATGCATAGGTGCACCAAGTGTGCACATGCACACTTCACCCCCACTCTGGGGTGCACACATGCAGAGGTGCACACTCCAATTACCCCCTCTCCCTCCCTAGCACTTGCACAATGGCACACTGTGTAAGTCCACAGTTGCGCACATGTATCTTATCAAGGTGCACATGTGTGCTAGTGTGTAGCTATGCACTTTTCCATCTCCAAGGAAAATTTGTGCACCTAGTGCACTCTCCAAGGTGCGCTAGTGCACAAAACTATCTTTTGGGGGAAAAAATTTAGTATCTTATCTATTTTAAATGGTGTTGACCCAATTTTTGATAATTTGAGTCTTGTGGAGTCCTCTTTTGGGTTTTTTCAACATAAGATAACTAATGTTTTCTTCTTTGTATAGATGAAAAGGAATCCTTAACTTTTTGGGGTCATAACTTTTAACCTAGAGCTCAGAATTCAAAATTGTTTACACTATTGGAAAGAAGAACTAAAAATCTAATTTCAATCACTAAAGAAATAGCTTTTGGGGTCCCAATTTTAGAGACTGGTGAAATTTTCAGCTTGAAATTTTGAGTAGAAGATCTCCAAAAAAGTGAGTTAAGAACACCTAGAAAAGATTGTTAAAAAAAGATATTAAAAAGTTTCAAACATTTGATCATTTTGGATAATTTGGATCACCCAATTTCTAACTGCGTATGATCAAGTAGTCAGTGGGAATAAAAAATCAAGGAATAGATTTCACAGTGCATGAAGATGTGCATAACATGAAGGTGTGGTGCATAATATGCAAGTGCATATATTATCATAGCATCTTCACTATTAGTAGCAATAGAGATCTCACATAAGTTGTAACCTTCACCTTCAAATGAGTCACACATAAGTTTTGATTCATTAATTTGTACTAAAGATAAAAAATATAGAGGTTGGACACATGAACCAAAATAGGTTCCTCATCTTATGCAACTATTAATGACAAGATTCAACACAAGTGCTTGGGATTTTCGATAGAAGAAATAGGAGTTCAAATCTATGAAAATATTTGGCTATAAAGAGGGTATAAATCATGAAAATAAGTACACTAGAGTGCACCCAGACCTCTTCTAAGAAAAATCCAAAAACTATTTTCAAAATTGAGAACTTTGAATTTTTCATGAATTGAGCACCTTGCACAAATTTCATCAAGGTGCACAGGTGTGTTGGTGCATAGGTGCACTCACAATTAATTTCCAATTCCTAATTTAGAGCTTTCCGTGTACTAAAAATGCATTTTGATGATATATCAACTCCCAAAAACACCTAGAGAAGGCCAAGCTTCCATTTTTAGATCTTCTAGTGATTCTTGGATCCTCTTATAGCTTCCTTTTCTTGTCTACTATTTCTTTCTTTGTTTTGAGTCATGTAAAGGCTCACACACCCATTAATTAATATAAACAAGGGTGGAGACCTACTTAGCACGATTTAGAGAGTCAATTTTTAGATTTTTTTTATTAGTTTAGAAGCATATATTTGCATTAAGAGATCACTTACTCTCAGTACAAACTGAAAAGATGATTTCTCATAAATTCAAGAATGTAACATGCATTCCAGGCTATTATTTTGATGCAATAATATATATTTTTGGTGCTCTCATTTTGAGTTTAGTTATTCTTGTTGGAGTGTGTTATTTTTGTGGATTCTTGTTCATGATAATAATGGAGCCAATGGTTGTTTTGTGTTTATTTGATTGTACAATATTTTAGTTCTGGTGGTTGTTGCATGTTAACAAATTTTATCAACATACCGAGTTTGCGAGAACATCACCCTATTATTTCTACATATCTTCTCATCTCATATGAGTGCACTTTTCATAGCCATGTGATTTGATAAGAAGTGAAACATCTTTTAGTTTTACTAAGTTTCCATCAATAATTGCATCAGTGGATTTGAGGAAGCATGACTCCTATTTTCATTAGTTTCCTACTTAATCTTTTCAACAATTTAACTCGCAGATGTGTTGTTACTATGGTTTATGTCTATTAGGAATTCCCCTTTTATGTTATTTACTTTCATCTCTTGATGCCTTATCTTTGTTATTTTCTTTGCTAGACCTTGGATAAATTAGGAATTTATATAGTTGCATTGTTAGATTGCATTCATTCAAAAATAGAATATACCAAAAATATATCTCTTTTTGTTGTTAATTTTGAAACAACAATCAAATTGATCATCTTATCTAAAATTGGTTCAAACCAGCAAAGGCTTCTTTGTGAACAAATACATTTATCTTCAACTAAGTGGATTCTAGTAGGTCTCAAGATCACCCGAAACCTTGGAGTTGATTCTAGATCAACTTTTTAAGAGAGGATTTTGAAAGGATTCTTGTCATCAAGCATCATGCAAAATGATAGCTCAATATAAGTGGCACTAGAAGGAGGGCCTAAAAACCATTCAGCTCAAAAACCCAAGTTGTTGTTTGGAAATTTTACAAGTTTTGGAAAAAAAAAAAAAATTCTAAGTCAGTGAACTGTCAAAAGGTGCACAGGTGCATTGGTGTGCTAATGTGCTTTTTGAAGGTGTGCTCTTTTGAGATGCATTTTTCAACAATAAACACAAGTATCTATAACTTTGTCACTTTCACAAGCAAGAAGTCCACCCATTCACATTACAAATTCCATCATCACTGTATGCTTTCCACCCATTGTTATGCACTATTTCTTTCTTCAATGCCCAAACTTCACCTTTGAATCTAATTGATCCATTACATGACTTAGCCAAAAATCCTAAAACCTGTGGCTCATCTATGGAGAATCATGAATAGCAAAAGATCATATTAAAATTTTCAAAGAAATTTGTAACTAAAACCAAATTTAGCATATGGACATGGTATGTCAGCTTTTTCCTTACACTTTGGGGGAAACAACATTCAATTGTTACCTCAATCTACCACTAGTATTAATAAGGGATTGGAACTCTTTTAAGAGAAATTTTGTGCAACAATTCAAGATCTATATTGACCTAGCTATCCTACATCATTAGTTCATCTCAATTAAGAGGGATCCCCATGAGACTATTTCACAATTTAATCATTACTTCTATAGGATGTGTCAAAGAATGGAGTTTCTATACACTGTACCACAAGAGGTTGCCATCAAGATATATTTTGGAATGATGGATTTATTAACTTCTATTTTTCTAAGAAGGCTCCCACCTAGAGATATTGATACCATTGAAAAACTCTTCAAAGAGGTTGTTACATTCATGAAGTAGGTTATTGTTGCTCCAATGCCAATAATTACATATTCAGGGTATGAGCCCCAAAAGACTATATTCTTTGAGAAAAAGACTTCTCCACCTGCTAAACTCAAGAAAAATATGGATAGAGAAGTTAAGGCCATGAAGGAGATGATTTCTCTTTTATCGAATGAACTCATCAAAATAAAATTGAATTCCTCAAGAAACCAAGGCAATCATCCAAGACAACTTGTTGCTTAGAACAATTATTCTCAAAATTAGAGTAGAAATTTTGACCTTTGTAATAACATCAACAATGATAATAATGGTATTATAGGTATGAGTCCAAGTGAAAATAGATATGGGCACAATGATGTTTCAAATTAGCCTCCCCAAATCATGGAGGAACAATGTTTGTAGTTTAGTGCAATGGTGTTTGAATCATGGGATAAATTTGTAGGAGGACAAAATGATGAAGATGATCAAGAGGAGGAGTTTGTGTTCCCATTCAATGAAGAAATTGTTCCAAGTTTTGATGTTGCAATAACTATGGATATCCCAAGAAATTTTGAGGACGTAGAAAATTTTGAAGTTCCAAAACTCCATCGAGTTGTAAAAATCCTCAAAGTTGCAAAAATGATGGAAATGCATAAAATCTTAAGGTTGGTGAGATTTTTGAATCAAAGTCATCAAAAAGAAGATACCAATGCTTCCTACTATGATATTTATCCCTTGATAATGATAAAATACCTTCCTTGGATCAAGATATGTCATCAGATGAGATGGATAGAATACTTAAATTGGTCTCAAGATTGACTAAGGAAATATCATTTTGTGGGTATGCTACACATATATTAGGCCATGCAATAATTTAATCATGTAGAATCCATCCATCTGGGTTCCATTCAAAAGTAAGTTGTCCTAATTTTTTGTTAGCTTGGGATGTCATAATGGATTGTAAATATGATCTTGAACATGCTTCTTTGGGACATATGGGAGGAAATACCTTGATTAATGACATTAATGAAGCTTGTAATTTGAAAGGAAGGCTTATGATTGATTTTTCTAGTCCCAAGGAGCCTAAAGGTGAAAATTCATGGTTTAATGCTAATGATTGTGATAATAAGGACCATATAAATAATGTTCTATCTTTTGGGTCTTGTTATGATAACTATATTAAATCAAGAAAGCTACCCTATGGTGGGGGACTCACTAGATCAGGTGATATTTTCTCATTATCCCTCTTAGTTTGATGATTTTTAATTTGAATATGATGTTAAACGTAAGAGAACTTTTTTGTGGATTAATCATGGTCATGGAGAGTTACCACAACTTCTAGTTTTGGGTGATTTCCATCCAAAATTCAAACCAAGATTGTCCAAATTTTAATTTTTTGAGTACAAAGACACATCAAGTTTTTTTAGGACTATATGGGGTGGTTCATTAATATTACACATAATGAGAAATATGCTGACAACCACCCCCATATTCTTATTATTCAAGGTTATATATATATATATATATATATAAAGTATTTCTATTTAGATGTTAGTTTTCTTTGAGTCAATTTTTTTTAAATAAAAAAATTGGGTTTTCTTCCTTTTTTCTTCTTTTTCTTTTTTAGTCATGTCAGTTTGGGGGTTAGGTGCAATCAAGACTCATTCTTGATGCATTTCATAAACCACTCCTTGTGGTTTCAAATTTTAGGGAGAGGTATTTCTTTGTCAGAAGATTCAGATTATTTTGTTTCTTGTACCAGCTCAAAATAGGTGTTGCTTTTAGTTGTAGAGGACCTCTAGTCTTAAAATCATTATCAAAAATCGATAGCTCTCAACATTTTAAAAATTAAAAATTTGATTATCTAGGTGTTTTTTGAATCTACGTTGACAGTAGCGAGGGATAATCTAAAACTTACTGATTCAAACAAAGGATCTCTTCAAAGAACTGCTAAGATCACTATTTGGCATGAGAGTTTCCTAAAAGTTCATCAAAAGAGGTATGCATAGGTTATCAAACTAAAGAAAGAATCTGAGAAATGAAACCAATGCCTTGGTCACATAGTTTAATCATAGTGAAGGTATAGGAAGAGAATAAAAAGAAAGATGGTGTTAAGAATGAAAGATTCCAAAAAGTCTAAGAAAGTTAATCTAACAATAGGGATATGCCCTCCAAAATGGCTTCATTGAAGAATAAAATGGAAACATGTGAGCTTTGTGAAGTAGAATCCAAAGATTACTTAGGATTTAAAATGCAAAAAAAGGATAACTTGTTAAGAGCCTCAAAATAGATTCTCTCATTTGGTCAAATAAGTGATTGATAAAAAAGTTCTATGAGGATTCCTAATGAATGGACTGCTAGAGCATAATATTTTCTCAAAGTTTCTAGATACTCATGATAGACTACACCTCGAGAATTCAAAGGAAATGAATAAATTGAGCACACATTGGGCTTAAAGATTTGAGATTGTGAAGTTCTAACTATCAAGGAACTCGAAAACTACTTTAAGTGTTTAGAATTCAGTTGTCATTTAAAACATTTTAGAAGAATGCTTTCTGATGAAGAAATGCCTTTTCCATTTATTCCCTTTTTTTGAGGCTATCTTTTATGGTTTCATAATGCATGCCCCATTTTAAGTCACAAAATGGGGACCCCCTAGTTTAAAAATTTCCTATGACTTATCTAGTTCGAAGCCTCAATCATTTTGGACCCTCCCCTATTAGGAATAAGGTGTCTCAATCTTGGATAATTCCTATTCTTATTATTTATTTTGTAAATGTAATTTTTTCAAATAATCTAATTAAGTGTGAGTGTACATGTCTAGTTGGCATGTTGATGTGTCACTCCACTTGCATGTGTTGACATCTTGAAATGTGTGTGAGCAAATCATGGCTGAAACAATTATGATGGATTCCTATGATGCTTAAGAGCTATCTTTGGAAGATTTGATGATGGGTGAAGATGTGAAGACATGTGGCAATTGATCATTGATTACTATACACTCGAGTCTCCATCTAGCATGCGCAGTTCGAGGCATCAACATGAAAAGATTTAGGGTTCCTTTTTTTGGAAAATGTTAAAACCCTAATACGGTTGTTCTTTGGAAGTTTCCCTAAAAGGGAAAGTGCATGATATAAGCATTTTTTAGGGTTGTAGTTTGGAGAGAGAGAAATTGTATTTTTGGTATGGTATGTTTCTATTAAATTAGTCTTATGTGTCCTAAAATAACTTGCACTACAAGTGTGTTCTAACCTTCTATGTTGAAGATAATACATTGTGCAAATTTTGGAGGGGTGGGTTTGTTTTACTAAAAGGATTTTTCCCACCCACATATCTTTGTGTTTATGTATTTTATTTCTCTATTTTTTTTTTGTATTTATGGCTGACTGCAATATTATTGTTTACATAATATTGAATCTTAAATTTGTAAGCATTTAATAGGAATTTGTGCAATACTTTCCTTAAGGGATTAGTGTAGGAAGTTGTTTCTACACCTAAGTTTCCTTACATCCCCTAAGGCTAGGTCAAACCCCAACCTCTAATTAGGGAGGTTTGTGTAATCAGACAGAGAAAAATGTCAAGTTTAGGACTTCATGTGCTTAAAGTGTGCACTTGTGCACTTCACCCCCACTCTAAGGGTGCACACATGTGCATGTGTGGACCCTCGTAAGTGTACACCTTCAAAAGGTGAACACAAGCAGAGGTGCACACTTTGATCCTCCCCACCTCCTCACATGTGTATAATACCATAATGTACAAGTGCATAGTTGTGCACATGCACATTTTGTCAAGGTGTGCATGTGCGCTAGTGCACAACTGCACACTTTGCCATCTCCAAGGAAAAATTTTGCATGTAGCACACTCTCCAAGGTGTGCTGGAGTGAAAAACTAGTTTGTGGGGGGGGAATATTCATTTTCTTATCAATTTTAACTATTGTTGACCCAATTTTTGATAGTCTAAGTCTTTTGGAGTCCTCTTTTGGGTTTTTTCAACATAAGATAACTATTTTTTTTCTTCTTTGTGTAGATGAAAAGGCATCCTTAACTTGTCGAGGTCATAACTTTTGACCTAGAGCATAGAATTCAAAACTGATTACACTATTGGAAAGAAGAACTAAAAATTTAATTTCAATCTCTAAAACAATAATCCTTTGGTTTCCTAGTTTTACAGACCAATGAAAGTTTCAACTTGAAATTTTGAGCAGAAGACCTTAGAAAAAGCTAGTTAAGAATGCCTAGAAAAGATTGTTTTAAAAAAGATATGAAAATTTTTCAAATATTTGATTATTTTGGATAATATGGATCACCTAGTCTCTAATCAAGAAGGATCAAATAATTGGAGAGAAGAGAAAATCAAGGAATAGATTTTATAGTGCACAAAGATGTGTATAACACAAAGGTGTGGTGCATAACATGCAAGTGCACAAATTATCATAGTATCTTCATTATTAGCAGCAATAGAGATCTCATCTAAGCCGGTAACCTTCACCTTTAAAGGAGTCACATGTAAGTTTTGATTCATAAATTTTCACTATAGATCAAAGATATAGAGGTTGGACACATGAACCAGAACAAGTTCCTCATCTTATGCAACTATTAATGACAAGATTCAACATAGGTTCCTTGGGATTTCAGATAGAAGAAGCAAAAGGAGTTCAAATCTATGAAACTATTTGGTTATAAAGAGGGTATAAATCATTAAAGAGGGAAAATAAAGTACACTAGAGTGATCCCAAACTTCATTTGAGAAAAATATAGAAACCATTTTCAAAACTAAGAACTTTGATATTTTGGTGAATTGAGCAGCTTGCACAAATTTCATCAAGGTGCACAAGTGCATTGGTGTGTAGGTGTACTAGTGTGTAGGTGCAAATGCAAGGTGTGTATGTGTTTAATGCATGATATTCATATAGGTGTGTCGATAGTTAATTGCTAGTTCCTAATTTAGAGCTTTTCATGCACCAAAAATGCATTCTAATGGCAATTCAACTCCTAGAAACACCCAGAGAAGGTCAAGCTTCCATTTTTAGAGATTCTAGTAACACTCAATTCCTCTTGCAGCTTCCTTCTTCTTGTCTACTATTTATTTCTTTGTTTTAAGTCATGTAAAGGCTCATGCACCCATTAATTGATATAAAAAAGGGTGTAGACCTACTTAGCACCATTTAGAGAGCCAGTTTGTATATAATTAGATTTATTTTATTAGTTTAGTAGCATATGTTTGCATTAAGAGATATCTCATTCTTAGCACGAATTGAGGAGATGATTTCTTGTAAATTTAGGAATGTAACATGTATTCTAGGTTGTTATTTTGATGCAATAACATATGCTTTTGGTGCTCTCATTCTGACAATAGTTATTCTTGCTAGAGTGTGTTATTTTTTTGGATCCTTGTTTATGATAATAATGGAGCCAATAGTTTTGTTGTGTTGATTTGATTGTGTAAAATTTTAGTTTTGGTGTTTTATGCATATTGATGAATTCTATTGATGTACCGAGTTGGAGAAAAGATCACCCTATTGTTCCTACATAGCTTCTCAGCTCACATGAGCACACTTTTTGTGGCCTTGCAATTTGATAACAATGGAAACATCTTTTAGTTTTACTAAGTCTCCATTGACAATTGCATCAATGGATTTTAGGAAGTGTTGCTCTTATTTTTATTTGTTTCCTACTGATCTTTTCAACAATTTAACTTGTAGATGTGTTGTTACCATGGTTTATGTCTATTAGGAATTTCCCTTTTATGTTATTTATTCTCATCTCTCATTACCTTATCTTTTTTATTTTCTTTGCTAACCCTTCAATAAATTAGGAATTCATATAATTACATTGTTTGATTGCATTCATTCAAAAATAGAAAATACCAAAAATATATCTCCTTTTGTAGTTAATTTTAAAACAACAAGCAGATTGATCATATTATCCAAAATTGGTTCGACCTAGCAAAGGCCTCTTTGTGAAAAAATACATTTATCTTCAACTAAGTGGATTCTAGTAGATTGCAAGATCACCTAGAACCTTGGAGTTGATCCTAGATCAGCTTTTCAAGAGAGGAGTTTGAAAGGATTCCTATCGTTAAGCATTGTGCAAAATTGCAGCTCAACATTGTCCTTCCTTTACTACTTCATAGGTCATCTTTGTCTTGTATTTCATGTTATTACCTATGATAGCTTGGTATAGTCCTTTCTAATAGATTATTGTTCTATTTTCTGATTTCAAATCACTATTCCATACACATGTAATGCTTTCTCATCACTGTATCATTATTTTTTTCTTTTTACTTATTTTTACTTATATTATTTTCCTATTTCATAACCTAATTAGGGTTTCTCAATTTTTCTTTAGATAGTTTATAGATTTTCCTTGGCTTCTCTAATAAGCTTCTTCTTTTGCTGATAACATGGTTCTAATAATACTTTAAGATTTATGAAAACTCTTCTATCTTTTTGACAACTCTATGTTGATAGTTTTCCTTATATTTAAGTTTATCTTTTTGCCAGCAATGACAACCTTCAAAATCTTGACCATAGGGATCTAGGATTGTATCAAGTTAATGATCTCCCTCTTTTGCATTGATGGAAAACTAACCATTCATTATATTTAAATGTATATTTACGCTATGCCTCTTTCACTTCTAAATCCCCTTACTTCTCCATACATTCTCTCCTTATTGTATATTCATGGATACATTCTCTCCCTCTTTGTGTTGTCACATACATTACCTCCTTAATTTATCATCCTTCATGCATGCATTCTCTCTCTCCCTCTAATAGAAATATCGAAGGAAAAGAAGATTGTCTTTATCTTAAGTTAATGCTTGAATATGTCATTTCTTTCTAGTATATTTCATCAAAATTTTGTTTCATTCATCATTTGAACTTGAGATGCAGGCATATGCACCAAGATGGTGTGAAAAAAAGTCAAAACTACACATAACACTATCACTTTATGTTTTTTCATCAAATTTTAAATGGGCCTTGGCTCATTAGTGAGCCAAGAAAAAAACATTAAACAAAATTGAACTTTGAAATAACATGATCATGTAATAAATGTGAACATGTTATTAGGAACTAGAACCATTTCTTCTAGCTCTCCATAACCCCATCGGGTTATGAAGAACCAAAAGAAATGAGAGTGAGATATAAAGAGAGAGGGATGAAAGAGATGCAAGGGAGGAGAGAGGGAGAGGGAGAGAGAGAGAGAGAGAGAGAGAGAGAGAGAGAGAGAGAGAGAGAGAGAGAGAGAGAGAGAGAGAGAGAGAGAGAGAGATTTATGGAAGGGAGAATGATAAATTTCTCATTGCTCTAAAGATAATTCCACAACACTTGTCACATCTCTATCTGAATTTTTTTTTTTTGAGTGAATATGCACTAAAGGCCTTCTACCTACTTGAGCTACTAGTAGATAGTTAGTATTCATCATCATCATCAACTGACGTAGGCTCATATACATATCTTAATTCATTCCTTTTTAGTTTTCCCCTTTCTAGCTCTTGAAGTCCTTGTTTCTAAATTCTACCATAGATCTGAGAAGCTCTTCCCACTCCTTTTTATTAACCAAATTGGATTTTTCCTTTAATTTTAAGTAATTCATCAATAGTTTATTTTTTAATATAATTCATAACTATATTCTCATAGCTATTTTTCTTCTTGATTGCTACAATATTTTCTCCTCAACTAAATATTTTGTAATTAGTTTATATACAACAATATTTTTCTCTTGGCCAATCCTTTAAGCTAGTGATTGAGCCTATAGATGCACAAAATGGTTCAAATCTAGATCAAGTGGAAGAATGGTATTAGATCTATCAATTGTTCCCTAACTAGTTTTAAGATCCCTTAAGGAATACTTGATGGTTGTAATGTGTCCCAAGGGGTCATATGGGGTCATAAGGGGTTAGATAATGTCCCTTTGAGAAGTTATAGAACCCCTTAAGGCTCCTTTTGACACATTATATCCATCAAGTGTGTGCTAAGTGGATCTAATACTATTCTTCCACCAAATCTAGATTTCAACCTTTTTGTGGATCTATAGGTTCAATCACATGCCTAAAGGATTGGCCAAGAGAAAATTGTGACTATATATCAAGTGATTACAAAATTTTTAGTTCAAGAAAAAATATTACAATGATCATGAAGAAAAATGGCTATGGAGTTTCTAGTTATGAATTCTATTAAGAAATAAACTATTAACAAAATACTCAATATTAAAAGAGGAAAAGCCCACCTAGTTAATGGAAAAGAGTGGGAAGAGTTTCTTAGGGCCACGAGAAAGGTTATACATAAGAAACTGAAGAGCTAGGAAGGAGAAAGCAACAAAGGAAAGAAATAAGATATGAAAGTGATCCTATGTCAAATTATGATGATGAATACTCACCATTTACTAGTAGCTCAAGTAGTGATAGAAGGTCTTAAATGCACATGTACTCAAAAACAATATTTTAAGGGGTTCTAAGGGGTCCTAATGTCCCTTTTGAGACACTAGGACCCCTCATAACCCCTTTTGAAACATTATATCCAACAAATATTTGGATGTAATTATATTTTTTAATGGAGGAGATACACCAATTGTATCTACAATAATATTAGTTATCTCACCTCAATTTATGTCACTGGTTATGAATCTTTTTCCTAAGTAGACCTATCATGCCTAACCACTACTTTAGTTTTTTTTGGATATTAGGACTTTTTTGTTATAAGTTCCTTTCAAATGTTATGTTTTTATTTCTATAGAATTTGGTTATATTATTGTCCTTTGGACTACGAGACTTATGCTGAATGTATTTTCTGTTCAGAACTATTTTATTAGCATTGAACGTTACTTAAGATTTTATGATTTGAAAACTGGCATATATATAATTGCATGTTGATTGGGTATCGATTATGTTTATTATGTTTCTAACTCATTGTAAACTGCATTCTGTGTTTGTATGTATATGAAAGAAAGTTATAAATTGTATGTTTAACTTGACATTGCAAATACATTTGTATGTTAATATGTTGTATGTATTTGGAACTTGTCATTAATTTCTTATGTGTGACTGAGAAGGGATTGAATTAATGCATTGGATTTTTTTTCAGTATAGCTTATAGGCATTTGATGTTAAGGGTTTAGATTCTTCTAAATATGTATAACCCTAAGATGGTTTTGATTACATGACTTATATTAACTTGTTATTATAAACCGCAGTTGGCCTTGTATTTATACTTGTTATTGAAAGGGTCTAAACACCCTAAGTTGAGATTGGCATAAACATTTCTATTTTTTGTATAAAAAAAAGGTTTAATTACCTCTTATTTAATATGTAACCCTAAATGGGTTTTGAATGCTATGTAAAAGGTAATATATTCATTGTTTTTGAAAGCCAAACATGGCAGTGGCATTGAGACTGCCATATGCATGGCATTGTGAAGTGTAGCAGTTGAATTAATGCAAGTTAATAAGGGTATTATTGCATTTTGGTTTTGGTTGGCCATTTATTTTCATAAGTTGGTTTTTTGCTGAGATTAGGCCATAAACTTGGCCGCATTGCTCTATTTTGTTAAACACTTGTGATGCTTGTTGCTAAGGAATCGGCATCATGAAGGAATTTGTTGAAAGAATATTTATTCTTATGAGGCCAAGCATTGTTGAGCTTCTCACTACCAATCATTCTCTTACATTGCATCTTCTGTTGAATACTTTATCCTTTGTTTCAAGCAAGTTTATTTGTTTTGGCATTTTGGAAGTGTGGATTTGAGTTGGGTTTTTGGCTCTGACGGCTGGTTGCTGAAGTGTTTCGTGCTGAGCATTTACCCTCTACTAATTTCAAGTAGGGGCAATTTCTTACCCTATTCTATCTCTCTCTTTATTTATATTTGCATTTGTATTTCGATATGCACGTATCAATTTTAAATGATGAATATTTGACACTCAAGCATGGATATATGCAAAGTTGGGCACTATGTATAGCGCAAGCCTACACATATCCATACTTGAATGTGAAGTATGGTGAAATATTTTGGGATTTTCTGTATGCATATATTTTTGGCTTTGCCGCAAACATGTGGTTCCCACAGAGTTGAACCTAGTCAGAAACACATGCTTGCAACAATAAGCATGCATGTGATTGTATACAACATATGGGTATTCGACTTCCTTAGAGCCGAGCTCTGAGAGAACCCATATCTCAGCGTCCATGGGTTTGCATGGCTTGGCCACAAGACACGAGCTCGCATTGGATTGCAGACTCATGATTTATCAAGGGCACAATCACTCTGTTAAACATTTCACATGACCAAGGGTTAAGTCATTATATTGAATAGTGCATTTGAAAACTAAGGCTCAGTCATTATATTAAACACACTTTGTTGAAACCCAAGGATTCAGCTAAGGTACTGAACCATTGTTAAATGAAGATGTAGATAACATAGTGAATAATATATGACAACTAAAGGTAATGACATTATGTCAAATAGTTAAGAGGGAGCTTCAAAAAAGTAGAAATATCATTGTGACAGCATAAATTACTTAATATGTTATGGAAATTGTAGAAAGGTATCAAGTTATATTAGCTAATATCTTATTGAATTGTGCATGTGATCTGGTTTCATTCACAATTGTATAAGTACTATGTGATTGTTTAAAAATTAGATAGCTAATGATTACTTAATATCAATATGGACATTATGTTGAATAGTTTGTTTGCAACCTTAAACATAGTTAAATTTCTTTTTTGTCGACAAAGTTTATTATAATTATCGACAGATTGAAAGATACCAGTGGAATAGTCGATAACCTATGTGAACGGGTATGATGATTTGATTACATTTTGGAGTTTCGTATGTTTTTGAGATTTTAGTTATCTTATGCTAATTTGGAATTTGGAAATAACTTAAATGAATATTTAGCATTATTGATCAAATTTTATTTGTATGAAAACATTTATAATGATTGAACAATTGTTCAATTGAATGTTGTAAGAAACTATTATATGGTACAGTAAGTGATATTTTAAATAGTGAAATATAGTTAGCAGAGGTTGAAATGAATACCATTATATATTGGAACTAAATGGGATTGAGATATCAATCATATGGAAATCATATGTATGTGAGTTGGAATTATTTTTCTAATGATGTTTTTTCTATCCACCATTGAATTGGAAATTTGTTTTCAATGGAATAGATGGACTAATGATATATGTTTGATAAGAATTTTATATTGAACAAGAATATCATATTTACTTTAATTCTATTATCTTAGTCATTTTGAAAGATTAATTTAGTTTATTACGACAGTAGGGTTCAATGGTATAGTATTAAGATTGGTAAATATCATTAAAGTGATATGTCAGTTTAACTATATTATTGGAAATATCATTAAAGTGATATGTCAGTTTAATTATATTTATGTGATTTTAATATTATAGTTTTGCTCTTGTTGTTATAGTAACCTAAGTTACTTTCAAAATTGGTAGCAGAAGATAAGTTGCAAATAGATGAAGAATGTAGTATCACGTTGTATACTGATTTTATATCTGTTGCATGTACATTCTTTTGTAAATCTAGTTGATGTGTATCTTGAGAATAACTGTGATGAACATATATCGGGGTGGCTGAATTTGGTTAATCCTATTTAGTTATTTAATTCAGTGAAAACATTAAAATGAACTAGGTGGGTTAATTACATACTAAAAGATAATTGGCTTTACCTGTGACTTAAACCTAAAGGGTTAAGTACAGAGAACAAGGCAAACCTCTATTCTGTCATTGACGAGTATAATAGAGAATTTTTTTATGTGTTAACTATGAGCATACCATACATGGATGCAAAATCTTAGTGCCATAACGATGACACCTTAGTATATATATGATTCATTTATTGGATATTCTTAGTGCGAGTTTAATTTTGCATTGTTAAGTAGATGTATACTTCTTGCATATTAATTTTAGAATTACACTATATTAAGTGGATCAGATATCTACATTATAAATATGTGTATGTTTATTCTAACATGTATGCAGGTGGATTACACTTTTTAACTCAGTGTGTACTGAGCCCTCTTTGTGTTGTGTTGAATTTTTTGTGTGTTTTCAGGTGCTTCAAGTTGATTAACAAGTAGCTAAGGATGACTGTTGAAGTTACTTCTAGAAATAGAATTTGTTACTTGTAGGATCCATAGGTTGGATATAGGCATTTAAGAATGATATCGTACTTCATTATTGTATTGAACTCAATAAGTATTAGTATCTTAATAGAAATGTATTTGGATGATATCTTCTTTTATTTTGAGGTTTTTGGATTGAGAGTGGCTCAATCATTGTACTTGTACTTTTATTAAGTTGTATAAAATATATATATATATATATATATATATTATTACGTTCATTGTACTTGTTGTTTGTTTCAAAATTATTGCTTATGCTTAGTGTAGAATTACAAGACCTTCTTGTCCTTTTATAGTTCCTACATGAAAATAGAAATCTGAAGTTCAATTATAAGCTCTACATATACCTTGAAAAAGAAGGTGCACAAAAATACAATTAACACGATATTTTAAAAATATATAGGAGGGATAACAACATATAAATCATTCTAGTTATCAAGCAATTTATCAAACCTAGCTTGATTCAAAAAAATGTCATTTATATCTTGAGTGGATGCCTTTATCCATCTCTAAGTTAGTCTATTCTTATTCTTTCTCTTTTCATTCTAGAGATTTTTCTGAATTAGGATTCAAATTTTGTTTATAAGCTTCATAAGAAATCTGAAATAAATATTTATTTTATAAAAATAATAGTAGTTACAGAAAAATGAAAATAATGAAAAAATTACATATCCTAGTAACATGCAGAGTCATGACTACATACTTTAACCCAAATGCTTCTACAAAAATTTGTTATAATGGAAACAAAAATCATGTATAAAAGTGAGAAAATTATTGAAACATATGAAATTAAGTGTACCTCATAGGATAATAATGGTTGCATTTATATGCCCTCCAAATCTAGTGGTGGTGGCTTATTGATAGGTTAAGATGATTCCTGAGATTGTTGAGACTGGGAAGACCTAGTTAACATTCACCTTGGTTACACTTAGCATATGATACACATGTGAGCCTAAGTCATATGATGATGAGAAATACTCTATTGGAAACCAAAATTGGAATGATTTTTGTGTTGTCATTGATGTCGAATCTATTGATGAGATGGTTTTCTTTCTAGTCTAAATGCCATATCTATTTGATTAATGAAAAGCATTTGAGAATTTGATCATAAAAAAATCATCTAGAGGAAAGGTTGAGTTATGAAGAAGAAAATAGAAATGGACATTTGATTAGTTAGACTTTGACAAGTCAAAGTGATTGTTTTAACCATCTTGATAGAGGAGAAGGTATTAATGTTCAAATCTTGATAGTGTAAGAAAAGATAGATCACTTATGTAATCTTGGCTAAGTAATAGAGGAAAAAACCAAATAATTTTGATGTATATGCTGAGAAATTGTCATGTAAACTAAGCCACAATAAGTGCCAACAAAAATTAGTGTTCACTGAGCATTAGTATCAACCAAGTGACAATGTTGATGTCAAGAAAGAATTTCTATAATGATTGAGAAACTCAGTGATTCCTAAGTGTCATAACTTAGCATTGGATAAGGAAACAATTTTTACTTGTTTGTCAGAAATCATAATTTCTGGCCAACTAAGTTGATTTCTTAGGCTATGGAAAGTGTGTTCAAGATAAGGATTGATGAATTGGATCATTTAATTCGAGGGAATTAGGTAAATGACCTAAGAGATAAATTCTATGATAAGTTTCTAGAAAAGAAGAGAGAAATAGAATGGTGATTAGAGTCATTGTATTTGATGGATTGAATCGTACAGAGGTGAACTTGCTATCATGTTGAGAGAGAAAAGTGTGATATGTTTTATGTGCATGTAAAGGAGATCCACATAGTTGGAAGTGTTACTGATGTTTTTCACTAGAAAATCTTAGTAGATGGCTTAATTAAGACGAAGTAAAGAGAGATTTCTTGAAGGGTTTCCAAGCGAATCTAAGTTTGAAGATGATAATGGAGGCATGAGTGAATATTGTGAACTAAATAGAGATTTAAACATGTAAAGTGAGTTATACTACACAGATCAAATCTATTGTTACTTTTTATTCAAGGTTGACCTAAAAATTATAACAACCTAAAAGTCTATATAAATCTTTTAACTTGGTGTCATTCTAATGGAATATTCTAAATTCTTCTAACAAGGACAGTCCTAAGATGGTGATCAAATACTTTAATAAGGTCATATTTAATAGTGTGTAATGTAACCTTTAACAAGGTTGGCTCCTAACAAGACTCACTTTAGAAGAGTGAAAATTGGTGACATGTTGCTTGTGGTTTTTCCCAAATTTGGTCTCCACGTAAAATCATTGTGTCAAACTTGTGTGAGTGATTTTGTGATGTTTTATTGGTTTAATTTTACATTATGCAAGTCAATTATTTATAGTATAGTGGATAGCTAGTTAATATTGCAAATAGTTTATAGTAGACGATGAGTATTGGAATGATAAGATCTAAAATTGTTTAAGTGTTTGTTTGTTCAATTGGTAAATCTAGACCTTGAATAACTAATTTACCTCCCCCCCACCGCTCTCAATAATTCTAAATATTCTAGCATACTCACCATCTACTAGTAGCTCAAGTAGTGACAAAAGGTCTTTAGTGCATGTGTACTTAGAAACAATATTTTAAGGGATCTTATGGGATCTTAGGGAGTCCTACCATTCCTTTCAACACACTAGGACCCCTCATGACCCCTTTCGACATATTAGATCCAAAAAGTCTCTTGAAGCATTTAGATTTTTCAATGGAGGAGAAACACCCATTGGATCTACAATAACTTTATATCTAGAGAGAGGGGAATGATAGGAGTAAGGAAGGAGAGAGAGAGAGAGAGAGAGAGAGAGAGAGAGAGAGAGAGAGAGAGAGAGAGAGAGAGAGAGAGAGAGAGAGAGAGAGAGAGAGAGAGTAAAGGGAAAAGTTGTGATGGAGATGACACTGCAACTAGTAGACTGTCATGGAAAATTTGTGATGAAGATGGCACCTCCAACTACTAGAATATCATGAAAAATTTGTAACAAAGATGGAACCTACAACTACTAGACTTTCATGGAAAATTTGTGATGAAGATGCCACCTCTAACTACTAGACTTTCATGTAAAACTTGTGATGAAGATAGCACTTTTGAGTACTGGATTGTCATAGAAGACTTGTAATGAACATAACACCTCTAACTATTGGACTGTCATAGAAAACTTGTGATGAAGATGGTACCTCCAACTATTAGAATGTCATGAAAATCTATCTCTCTTGCTCCAAGTTGAGAGAGAGAGAGAGAGAGACTAACAAATTGGGGCACCTCCACAATTATATCCATACATTCCTGGAGCACTTATCAACATTTTTCATTGTTTCAAGATCTACAACAATTTTACTGTCAATGTGGAGCATCAATTTTTCTTTCATATCACCAAGAGATCCAATAATTTTTCTATTCATTAGACAAGAATATGTTTTTAGGTTTCCTTTTTTGTCATGGTATTACACCCTAGGCTCAATTTGAGACCCTTATTCCTCCTATTTTTGACATACAAACAAAAACCCATCACTGAATTTTCCTATATGATAAAAATCAAAAAGAAGGTTGACTAAAATGAATCTACATACCTTTGAGACTTCATAGGAATTCTTTGGAATTTCTTTAGAAGATGATTTATCTTCTAGTTCAACCACAAGAATCTGTCTCCAATATCCTGACCTTACATTGTATTGTTGCATTACAATTAGGTTTACCCTGTAAGGGTCACTATTTGGATGAACAACAAATTGAATGATTCAAAGATCCATAACATGAGTTCCAGAAGTCAAAATTTCCTTGATATAGTTGGTATTTGAATCTTTGTATAAAGCCCAATGTGCATTGTCCCTCCATGACACTCTTTTTCTGGTGGGATCTGGGAAGTCTTAGGTAATACACATGTTTTCTTTATAGTGTTTTTTTTTTTTTATTACTCTCACAATATTCTGAACTAGATGATGAAGCAATTGAAAAATGTGATAGTTCTAATGTATCCCATGCATGGCTCATTCAAAGTGTGAAACTTAGTATTTTTTTTTTTAAAATTATACTGCCCTAGTTGATCCAATCATTTATTTGATGAAATTAATCCTTTTTTGGGTAGTTACTGCATTAACTAATCCTAGTTAGGCCTATTATGCCTCTAAACAATTGACTAAACTTTTACAAAGACATAATGTGATCATATTATTACTAGTATACTCATACTAGACATAAGGAGATTGTGTTATGTCTAGTGTGATAACTTTTACTCATATGAAGCATAACATGATTGTAATTTGTTAACAAAAAACTGTGATTGCATTTAGGCTTGGTAATAGGCTTGTTAAACTACCCAAAGGCTTGGGTAGATGTTTTTCCTTAATTTTTTGTTTCTTTAGATGTTTTTTTCTCTTCTAAGATCAATTCTCATCTTTGACCATTAGGTTTGCAAATGGTGAATTGGGTATCTCTAAAATTACCATCATAATCTCACACAATTTCTTACCTTTCTAACCATGAATTTTTTTTTAAAAACTTGGAAAAGGTTAGCATTGTGAAGTTTATTTTTCTATATCAGTGTCTTCATAGTCCACTTAGACATATTTCTACCATTTTTTCAATAAATTTTTATCTACTTAACCAAATGGAAAATAAATTACATATTATTATTCTACACTTGGTTCAATATATTTTTAAAGATTTTAAGATTATTTGGATGCAAATTATACCTAGCACATGAAGAGTTACTAGAATTTAAAGATGAAGTCACTTCAAAAAATCATAGAAAAAAGTAATCATCAAAACATTATGAAAAACACACAACTTCTAGATCTCACTCTTAACTATCATCCTACCAAAGTGTTTTTCAAAATACTAAATAAAACTATATGTTTTGTTGAGCACATAGAAACAACTATGTTGTATTTTTTTTTATCAAAAAATAGGAAGAGTATTTGTGCACATAGGACTTGACCCTCTTAATCTTATCCATTTTTTAAAAATCTTAGTAGCTTAGAAACCAGATTCAGAATACTACATTTTTTTTGGCTTTATACATTTTCTCATTTTGAGTGCATGACCCTCAAATGGGTCTTCCAAGATCAGGTTTACTTGATTTTAGAAAAAAAATATGTCCAATTATATCTTATTTTGCACACCATCTTGATGCACACACCCATGCTAGTATGTGATTTTTTACCTATATTATTCAATCAACAATATCTTATTGTCTAGACTATAGTGCATTCAAGATTGTCTTTGTCCTTCACAACTACTTATGCATTAGACCCATATATAGTGATAGTTGACATGATTCTTCAATTTTAAGTTCATTTGAACCATAAAAATAAACTTCATCAATTCTAATTCTTTGACTATTAATTCCTTTAATTCTTTCTACTTTTCTAATATTATTATTGTGACTTCTAATAAATTTGTCATTTTGATCCTTTCTACAATTTTGCCTCCAATTCACTCTTGACATTTTGATCCTTAATAATTTCTTCTATATACATTTGAAAATTTTTTGCACTTGATTTCTCTTTGTCAATCATTACCTTAAGCAATAAACTTGAAAATGTGTTTACAATTCTTTTTACAATCTTCTTTCTTTATTTATCTTCCATTATGTTTATCATTTTAATTCTCTTTTGTAGTTGTTGTGCATATTGTTTTCTCTCTTCATAGCTCAACTCTACATAATTCATCTTCTATATTGCAAATTCAAGTCTATTATTCTCTTCTTGTTCCTTATCATCAATTTATCTCTTTGGTTTCTCCTATGTTGCTCCCACAAATGTCATGTCTTGTAGAATTTTGGCAACCTATATCTCTAACAATTCTACTTTGTCTTCCACAACTCCTATTAAATATTGTGTTTGTTCTCCTATTGTAATTGTGTTGTGATGTAAGAACAAGTCTTACTCCTCAACCCTAACTTCTCCTATGGTTTTCTCTAGGCCTCTTCTCTAAGCTAATAGGGTTCTTATACTACCCTAACTTAGAAGGATCACAACTCTAGTCCTTTACCTTATCAATTTTTCCACACCAATGTAGAACCTAGCTTCATTCTAGAAATGCTCCTCAGATTCTCTAATGGCTTGTAATAACCCCTTCCAAATATTATACCTGTTGGAAATATTTAGGATAAGATAGGTTATTGAGAGGGGACGGGTAAATCAGTAACTTATAAGGCTTTTAAACAATTCACCATTCATTCATCTAATCTACTGCATAACTGAAAGAACAAACATTCATTGCACATGTACACAGAGATTTGGTGACCCAGAAACCTTCCAAATAGAAAGTAAAATTGGGGTGGGGATGATGCCCAAAAAAATTCAATATTGTAGTATAAATTTGGCCTGTTAAGGCTTACAATGATCACTTCTGATGATCTGCCCTATTAGGAGCAAGTAGGACTGCTAGATCCACCTTGTTAGAGGATTTACAAACATGCAGTAAAGTATGCATTCTATTAGGAGATTTACAAAAAGATTGTTAAGTCTAGCCTATTAAAGGATTTATAAATTGATTCACCTATTAGGGTGAAGCATTGGATCTACTTACAACTGTTTGCTGATAAGATCCTTTTTGCATTGATCACCTGATTTGATAGATATAACTTTTCTGCTCCTATGTTGACCTTGTTGTATTCCTTTTATTCTGCTGCTGATTTTAAATATCCTCTTTACATGTGAACATTAGTCTCTTCCTTTATATCTTTTCCACACACACCATACTATATCATGTCATCATAAAAATGATATCATAAATTACATATATACCATTCCATTATTTACAACTGCAAGGTCAGCCAAAACATAAGTGAACAAAACATTACTGAGTCAACCAGATACTAGAAAACTCGGGTTCCTCAAGCTAACTTAGTGACCTTCTGATACTTGGCATCCACTACATTACTCGACATCATCATGCACTTGGTAGAAGTGGAGGCTCAGTTCATATTAGCCACACAACATTGCTTGGAACTTGGTAACCATTGGAGACTCGGTAGATATAATGTCACTCGGTAGAAACTAACTTCTTTGTTTACCTTGCTTTGCTCAGTGAACACTGAGTTATTCATTTACCTTGCTTTGCTCAGTGAACACTGAGTTCTTCATTTACCTTGCTTAGCTCGGTGAACACTGAGTTCCTCATTTACCTTGCTTAGCTCGGTGAACACTAAGTTCTTCATTTACCTTGCTTTGCTTGGTGAACACTAAGTTCTTTATTTACCTTACTTTTCTTGGTGAACACTGCTGAACTTCTCATTCACTCGGTATCCTCTGGAATGCTCGGTGAGAAGTGTTTACCTGCTGATCTTATGAGGTAACCATTGAATGCTCGGTATACGTGATGAGCTAGATAAGCATTCAAAATAGAATAAGTGTTTGCACTAATGACAAATATATCATGATTCCAACAATACCAATAACCCATGATATATATTTGCAAATTAAAAATCTAAATAGTAAACCAATATTTAATCTAAATTCTAGAACATTAATCATTCATAACCAATAGATAAGCATACGAGAAAATCTAAGAAAAAGTGTATTTATTTCCTCCAATATTCAGAAGTACACATTAAAATCAAGAGTTAACTCAAATAACAACAAATTTGTTACTGTATTATACAACAACAATAGAATACCATGCAAATATCTAATTGATCCAATCTTACGAATACTAAAAATAGTTAGATTGGCAAACATAGATAAAACCTATAAGAAGGCTAGCTTTGCATCCAACCTCCAAAGCTTCTTCAAGGCGCTGCATCCTAGAAGAAATAACCAACAACTATTTCTAGCTCTCAGATTAATATTTTTTTTGAATATTGTATTCTTCATAACCTCCCATGTGAGGTTTGATGTACCTTTATCACTTTTTCCAATGTGATGCATGCTCTTTTAAGCAATGTGGGATAAAGAAGCTTCTTGTCCTTTATTCACTTAAGTGAATATAGTACCTTTTTAAAAAAATAAAGTGACAAGTTAAATGAACTTTAATAGTCATTTAGTAAACCATATAATCATCAAACACTAAAATAACTAATTAAACAAACTTGGATAAGCACATGCAATAGCTCATTGGAAAGCTCTCAGCAAGACACTTCCAAATCAACACTAGGATATCAAGAATACTGAGCTCTATTTACTTACTAAAAATAGTAAGTATTCGAATAACCTGCCAAAACTACTTTGATGGTTCTAAAACTGGAAATGTCTAGGCCAAACTTCACACTGAACCTCGTAAAGAATCTTTTCATTCATGAAACCTAAGTGAAGTGATCCAGTACACAAAATTATAATGTCCCAAAAAAAGGGGACATTACAAAGCCTCCCTCCTTAAATATTGCTTGCCCTTAGGAAATCCACTTATACCTACAGAATCCAAATGCCAGGATCACATACTCGCCTCGAGAATGAGGTTGTACTCCTCAACCAATGTACCCTAGCATGCATCTTCCCAAACTCAAAAGAGTAAAATAGTACAATCAAAATCAATGTGTCAAATAACTGAATGCTAAGATCCCAAGTCTCACCATAATGGGACACCAACTGCCACATACTACTACCCTATGTGCCAATACCATTAGTCAAAATGATTGCCTCACTCCATGAGTGACCCTATGAGTCTATATTGTCAAGTGAAAATGGTGGCTCAATAATATATGCATATCCACCCCAAGATGATAGCAACCAAACTCTCCTCCTAGCTCCCTGACCAAAGGCAATACCTAGGGATGCTCCACCTGGATCCCAAGTGAGGACCCATATGCTATTTGAGATTCCATTGACTAGTTATTATAATACCTACACCATTGTACCATTGTACCACTCTTGTAATATCTATTTTGATGTTAATGATAGATTTAGCCAATCTGACTCCACCACCATATCACTCTAGTGTAAGAGGAGTAGTCCTAATCTCTGGAACTCTGATACGTCAGAAAGCTAAAACACATAGATCATAATCATGTGTCTATGTAGCAACACAACATAATCCTCCAGATGTAATATACTATTAACACCTAGATTCTTAACTTCCAAAACAATAGGATCCAGGGTAAATGAAAGATTGGTTGGTGAATCACCAACATCATGAGTTCTAACACTGCCTTCAATACCCTACTAAATAAAATATGTAGACACCTCATGTCGAATGTAGGGCAATGTGTGATCTCCCCACTCACTTGCAAATAACTCATTGACCCTAGAATGCCAAATAGAATCAACGAATATATTACCAACATACACAAGAAAATCACTAATAGTGGAAATATACCAAGAAGAAAAATCACCAATCAACAAGTAGGTTGTGGCCATCTTGTAAGAGTTGGGTGATAAAACTCTGGGTAAGCTGAAAAATCCCTCTAAGCATGCTAAGGATAAATCTTAACTTCCTACTCCACCATAAGTACTCTCACTCATATCAAGGTCTTCATAAAAGGAAGGTTCACCATTACTTGAAATTTCTAAATTATCCTCACTTGTGGTATCACTAACCATGTGCTCATGTGAAGATGTACATCTGTTGTCATAAAAATCAAAATTTTTGGACTCATCAACTTGTTGATCCATAGAATTTTTCTCACCATACAAAGTCTCAAATGGGGAAAACGTGATTGAATCACATTGTTTTCCTTTACATCTACCCACTTTATGAATTCCTTAAATGATTTGTGTGATTTATTGTGCCCTTGAACCCTAGTTATCTTCTTCATAAGTGGGTGCCCCCCTTATTTGACTTTCAACTTGGTGGATGGAATAATGTGTTAAGCTCAATTGAAGGCATAGCTCATCTACCTCACTCTCCTTGTCCCTTCCAAATTTTATCGCTAGATCTCTATCCATTAATAGTTGCAATTACTCATATTTTATTATCTTCAAAATTTGAAAAATAGTATGTAAAAGAGGACTTGTGACACCACATGCATTGCCATGTCTCTTTATATCACAACCTTCCGCATGAGATCCTCAACCAATTTGCAAGAATTGTTCATTCTTGTCAACACTTGAAAAATCGTGTCCTCTTTGACCAAAAGCATATCTAACAAGTCAAGAAGTGAAAATGGTTTTGACCATCTCCTTCAAACATAAGTCAATTGCCCTCCATAGAATTTTCTGATTTTTTAGCACCTTGGGAAACAACATTTTCAGATATATCCTCTAACTCAACATGTGCTAGATCATCTGTCTTGCCAACATCATTGTCCATTTTCTCCTCAAAATTTGATATAATTTATATTCTAGTATCACCATAAAATTCCTCCAAGTTAATTTCCATGTCACCGAATAAGATGTTGGAGTTGCCAACATTGGCAGTTTGGTCAACTCTACTGCATGGGCCATTAACCTGCTAATCAAAAGGACTAGTGTAAACAGCTCCATAGGATACTTATGTCTTCCAATTATTTGTTAGTATACTTATGTCATTATTAGTGCTACTATCAGTTTGATTGATATCTTCCCTACGCAAATCTCTATAATTGTCCTTTGCAAGGAGATCTCGAGCCAATTCATAGTATTTGTTTGTCATCATATCCATCTTATTTTGTAGTTCTAGCTGAAACTCCAGATAATTAATGAAGGGTAATTATTTCTAAATATATGGAGGAAATATTTTGTACTCATCATATATGCTCATTATTTTAGTCCTCATATCAAACTAAAAATTGTGGAAAAATTGCTCTTGAGGCTTCATTCAAATCTCAGTTTAAATTGTCTCTATTAATCAAAACAAAATATATGTATGTCATTAAATGTTGGAAAGATGTAGACTATCCCTTCATCCCTCACACCCATACAATGTTGTTGTTGGTATTCCTAGAACTATATTTTCTATAATATGCAATACCACAGTAATAACCTCAAACTTAAATTTAGACTAAGTGTTGAATGTGAGGCTGAGGAGGAATTTCATCAAATAGTACTTCAAGCAATTTGAAAATGTTCTAGCCCCATTGAAATAGTATGAACTTAAGAGTACTAAATTTTATGTGAATTTCCACTTGAACTATTCTGTCAAACACTTGGTCATAGACCCAGATTTTAAATTCTAACACTACTGAGTAGACTCATCCAAAATTTATTAACCAAGTAAAATTTGGACTATAAGAGGAAGACAGCTAACTGATCCTAGTTCCCCTTTCATGTGACTACTTTGAATATCACAGATTTAGCTATTATTATGAATGGATTGTTTGGAGTGGTCAAAATGTCTAAGTTTGTGCCAATGTGTGGAGATTCCTTGATGTGAGCCATGACTCTGAAAAATAGACTCAACATTATTTTACATGGCTCAATTCCTTACTACAACTTCCAATATATATTGTATTCCACTGTAGTTCTGTAATGATCTGTACTTAAATTTTGAATCAAAAAAATTGATTAAATACAACTGATGGAAATTTGGATACATTATAATATTGTTGTAATACACTTTCTAGTACTACTCTTCTTTCAGCATGCCTCATGAACTCTATTCACTAGTGAACAGTATTACATCAAGGATTCTAAACATGAGTTAAGTGATTCAAATGTTGATTATATGAAGGAATATATTGCTGAGATGCATTTAGTCAAACAACTCTTAAACAAACTAAATACTCTCTGATTCCAACTTAACAACTTCACTAGTTCAAATCACAAATTCAGACTTATACCTGGGTTTTGATCAAGGGATTCACAAGTCACAAGTACTTCCACAATAAAAATTGGTTTAGAATACACATACCACTGTTAAAAAAATTCATTAACAAGGAATAGATGACTACAATCATTATTAACCTAAAGAGTTTAAACTCATGTATTCCATCTAAGACTTTGTAAATAGCATATTCAACTCTTCACAATGATAAATAGTAGAAATCTTAGTACAAATGAAATGTGATATCATTGTAGGATTTCAAGATAACATAGTAGAAGAATTAAGGAATGAGAGATCTAGATTATCTTTTCGTCAATGTACAGGTCTGATGTTGGTTGAGCTTCCTCCACCCAGTAAGGTCACTGTGGGAACCCAACTAAGAAGCACATGATGTCTACACTAGATAAGAATATTTAGACTCATGCCCTCCCTATCTACCATGAATACCTTGTGTAGTGTCTACCCTAGTTCACATTTTGTTATCGTTGTTGAACTCTTTTATAACTAGTTTTATGTTGTTGGTTAGCAGCATTCTTTTGAGATTATCAGATATTGTGCTATGGATTTAGTTTATTATGTGATGAGATTACTTAGACTCTACATTTCATGTATGTTTGATGATTATTTTTAGTGTTCGCAATTATTGATGATGATTATTACATTGCTTTCAGTTATTAATAATGATTAGTAAGATGATTTATTATCATGTGTGTTTTCTTATGGATACTTACCCCATACTTGCATGTGTATGGTGTGCGTGTTTGCTTTGCGTGTTTGCTTTTGTATGGCATGTCTGATGTGCTTAAGGAAGGGAGTCGTAGTCACCTGCTAGTCGGGATCTACATGATGCACCACTTCCTACCATTGTCTATTTAGTTTAGTATATATTGTGTTTGTACATGCATAGTTTTTATGCAGGTTGTAGGTACTAGGTATCGACTTTCCTGAATTGCCAGGATGAGCGTACCTTATCACATTATCTCAATGATAAGAGAGAGAAGATAAATTCTCAAGTCCAAATCTCAACCCTTTGAGCCATTTGTCCTAATTAGAAAATTAGGACAAGTATCTGAGTTGAATACCCACTGAATGTGTCGGATGACATATTTCGTGATTTTTAACCCTTTAGATTTATTTTGTATGATTTGTTCTATGATAGGTTTTCATATTTTATCTTGGAGGTCTATGGTGAATTTTCCATTAATTAAGTCTTAATAAATAGATTTAATTAATAAATTATTTATTTGAAAAAATTAATAAAATATCATGATCTTTGATATTTTGATTGTAATTAATTAAACGTGAATTATTGGGGAAAATGAATTAAAAAAAAAAAAAATTAATAAAGTAATAAATAAAATAATAATAATAAAAGTTTTTAAAATTAAAATGAAAGTTATAAAATTTAAATAGAGATTATTTAAAAAGTAAATTGGAGTTATAAGCTTGCATGAAAATTAACATGTGTCAACAACACGGGGGTTAGTGCATCAATTAAGCACAAGGTGTCTACAATTCTATGACTCATCAAAAAGAATTGGAAAAGACCCATGCTTAGTTGGTGACACCTTTCAGTGGTTTCAAGAAGCATTCCAAAGGTTTCTTGAGAGCTCTTGATTATTCAGGCATTCATAAAAGCTTAAATGAAAAGCTTAATGGACGCTAAAAGCTTAATGGAAGCTACAAGCTTAATGGAAGCCTCGAGCTACAAGCTAAAAAAAATAGAAGCTTCAAAGCTTACATGCATGGGAGAAGATTCATATGCTCATATATTTTCTACTTGCTTCTATGCTCCTTCTAGCACTTTAATCACTTGGAGGATTCGATCGGTTTGGATTCTTGGAAGAATTGCGAATGATGGAGAAGGAAGGGATTTTCTATGGACTTCTGAGGCATGGCAAAGTAGCATCAGTGTCCAGGTGAACTCGTGATATTCTCATATTCCCTTTGCACTCTTTCTCTTCCTGTCTTCATCATATATGTTTTATGTGTCTGAATACTCTTTGTGATTGAATCTACTATTTGAAATTGGAATCTAGATATTGTATTTGGATGAGAAGAAAACAATAGAAAAATCCTAGTTCCAAATGAGAAAGAAATTAGACTTTAATCGGGTTTGGGTTCGAATTTATATTAAATTAGAAAGACAAGATTTGGAATTAAAATAGAAATTTTATGGTGAAAATTTGAATAATTAGATGTAATCTTTCTATCAATTATATTTTTAGATGCATATGAACAAACCTTTTTATGGTTAAATTTAGAGAACAATTATTTTAACAAGAAATTCTTAATTCATCACAAATTGTCCTGTCGCTGCACCTTGGATAGACCCGAACTCAGTCATTCATAATTTTTTATCGTGATTGAATTTATTCGATCGCTCCAGTCAGAATTGACGCAACTTGGCCCTCTCCAACATATTTAAATTTTAGCCCGATCCAACGATTCATTAGGGAGATATGGCTGTCGTACTGGAACTATTTTATTCAAGGACAGATATTTCTCTATTTCCCATAACCAAGAGTTCTTTATGCTTAAACTTCACAAAAATAATATATCGAAGCATGGAATGAATTAAAGATATTATTGCAATCTTTCCTTATTAGAATCTTATTAATATGCATTAGTTTTATATGGTTTATTATCTAATCTAATTAAATCAAATTTAATTAAGATTAGTTAATAGTAGAAGAAGTGTAATTAATTATTAGTCTATCTAAGTAAATGGATGAAAGAAAATTAAAAGAAAAGAGATTTTAATATAGTTTATATAGTGGACTTTTTATAATGTATATTGAATACTATTTAATATATATTAAACAATTTTAGAGTTGTTTAATGAAGATGATAATGTTAAGAATTCGAAGATTATTCATGTTAAAATCTACAATGAGTCTTATTGATTTGTGATAGGGATCTCTTTCAAACAACGTTTATATAGACAAAATATTATTAGAACAATTAGAAAATGGATTCTAATGGTTGATTTTAATATTGATTAAATAATTGTAAGATGATAATTTATATTATGTTAATTTAAATTTAGAAACTCTGAATGATATTGGATTAAGACTGAATTATTATGTTATTGGTAAATACGTTTGAATACCTTAATGGAGTTAAGAGTTAGCCAAATATTAACTAATGATTTTATGGAAGGATTCTATAGATCGAGTATGTATAATTTGAGGAGTTTATTATTTATTAATGTTTGTAAGGACTAGCAAACTATTAATAAATAATGGTTTAAATAGATATCAACAAATTTGATTAGAGTTAATCTAGTGGAGATTATTTATTGATTGAAGTTTGGTAAAAGATAATAATTTTTGGAGTTGGATTATAATTGATTTTTAATCGATTGATATTCATTGAGTTGATATTATAACTATAATATTAATAATTAAGTTGTGTGATAGAGTCTTATTTGAAAAGATTAATGATAATACGAATTTGTTAAGGGAATGTTGGTATTCTTTGAAAGATGACGAATATGGTCATTTAAGATTTTCAATAATTATTATTGAATTATTAATATGATCTTTGGAGTATTAAATTATAGTTGACTTTTATCATACAGAATTATAGTTAGTTATTAGTCAACTGATATTAATTGGAACATTGCTATGATTATGTAATTATTAATTAAATCAATCAATGAGAGTTAATTAGATTTAATTAACAATTAAGTTAAGTAATGAAGATTTAATTAATATAATTCTTCTAATAAGATTGTAGAAATATTGATATCAAGTTGATAGGTCTTATTCTTATGACTTGAATGATGACATTAGATATTTAATGGTGAAGACTTAGTAATATTTAATTGAGGACTATTAGAATATGGACCTATGTTAATTGATTGATGTAATTGATCATTTTAATAAAGTTATAATCTCTTATTCGAAGAATGATAATTGGTTCTCTTATAATATAACGAATAATGATTTTTAAAAAGTTGAAAGGTTAATCAATTAGAATATGGATCATGGTTAACTATAAAGGACAATTTAATTAAAAGTCAATGATGATCAGTTTAGTGAATAATTATCTTTAAGTTATTCTTAGAATGTAATTCTTAATAATGGAAGAGTAATGCTATCGGGGAACAATTGGGTTGACTTGTAGGTCAAATGATGAAACTTAAAACACTTAAAGTATACTTGCAAACAGAAAACTGGAAACCCCTACACATTATTCAACTATGTGAATTTAGTAAACCAAAACATGTGTTTGCATCGTGTATTTTATATGCTTCTTGTTTTGGATTTTGGGTTGACTAGTGTTGACCAGTCCTAAGTTGTTACCAGAGGCTCAGAGGTTATGAGAAATGATGGCATGTTGATCTTATTTGGTCTCGATCTTTATAAGCCCAACCATGGTAATGTGATCGTATGCTCTATGAAATATTTTTATTTACTGATTGTTATTATTCATCAGTCTTCATGTGTGAAGCTGAGAGGTATGTGTATGAGACACTTGAGCTAATCATTTTTGAGTCATCGATCAGTTATCCTTGGATTATTTTCTAGTCGCCATGATGGGACTGAAATATGAATTTATTTCTTGATGATGTCATGTTGTGACATGTTTGACTCAACCATTTTGGAGTCTTCAATCAGTATGATTTTGAGATATTCTTGGTTGCTTGTTGAGAACCATTTATCTTAAGATATATTTTGGTTATTGAGAACCAATTGATACTTATGATTATCAGTGATGCCTTCAGTTGCCAATAGAGAACTGTTGTGGTCATGATTTTCTATGGATTCTTTTTCAGATGCTCATGGAGATTTGATGATTCTTATCTTGGAGATTTGATGATTCTTATTATAGATATTTGATGCTTTTATGCATATTTGATGATTTTATTATGGATTATCTTTTATGATTTTGAGATTTATGATTCCATGAGCTTAGGGTAGGTAATCTACTTGTAGTGTCGGGAAGTGGCTTGCAATGGGAGCCAGGGCTCTAAGTGGCTGCCAGGGTAACTCATTGTAAGTTTGGTAAATAAGTGATAACATTTACACACTAAATGGGGATTAAATGAACTTAAAAAGATAATTGTTTTGGTTCTCGCCCATGCCTTGAGCGCTTGTACAGGCTAGGATGGGAGTAGTGAGAACGCATGGTTGTGACCGTGCATTTCGTAGTATGCCTCGTCAGTATGAGAGGATACTAGTGGCCGCATGAGATCAGTATGGACCCATGGAGTTTAGCTACCTGCCAGGGTAACTTGTACGTGATAATTGTGATGACACTTTCTCGCTTGCAAAGTAGGTTTCCTACATGTCATTGTGTGCCTCTGGGAATTAGATGTTGATTTTGTGTGTGTTGGAACCTTTGAGATAGTATACTTTTAGGATTCCTAAACTTTTTATGCTATGTGTATTGATATCCTATTTGGGACTTGAGATTATCTCCTTAGCACGGTGGGAGTGGACCACTTAGGTTCCACGCGATCGGGTGGTAGTGTATATTCACTCTTATCATTTGAAATCCGTCCGAGACACCGTGGCTGAAGTATCCTTGGTTGGTATTTATTCTTCATTATGTTCTTGGAGCATTATGATAAATAATATACCTTATGATGGATGTATTTACTGGTATGTTTCTTATATTGATGATTTGCTTTACTTTGCATATGTTAGTTGATGATTTATTATGCTTTACTTTGCATGTTAGTAGGATCTTTTAGGAGTGACATTCCTACTATGTTAATACTAATGATCTCTTCGGTGCTTTGGAATGTTATGCACGAAGGGATGGCTAGGATCCACGATGGTCTAATGATGCTATTTACGGTTGAGAGGAATCGTGCACTTAGTTATTTATGTTTGTGATATATGGTTATCTTTTGTAATGGATGTTTATATCTTTTGTGATGATGAATCATGTATGATATGTGGTTTCATTTATGTTATTGCATCATGGATTAATATTAGATGATGATGATGTACTTTATTTACTTGGATGTTTATTCTTTTAAGCTTTTCATACCCTGTGATATGTACAGTGGATGATTGAGCTAAACTAAAATATAATTACAAAAGGACACTTGTATATTGTTTAAGTACATTGGATGTATCATTGTTATTTCATAAGGATGGGATGTTAGATGAATAGTTAATTTAGATGTGATACAACGTTAAGGGATCTTTAAAGAATGTAGCCTGTTATGTATATATGTTATGTTTATTTTTATTTGAATTGTTGCTATTGCTTTCTCAAATGTTATGAATGGTTTTATCTTTCATGTTTAAAAAAAAAAATTGTTTGGCAAACTTAGTAAAATTCTTTGGATCCCTTGGCGGGGCATTACACCTTGCCAGTTATGAGCAACTACCAACCATGGCTTCCAAGGACATTAATCACACTTTCCAAACCAGTGGCTAAAACTAGATGTGTTTGCTTTGCTAAACCTCAACCAAACCTGATTGTATGTAATGGTGTTGTTTCCAACCCATGAATGATGAGGAAATCCATCCAAAATTGATGAGACCTAGGGATATCACTTCCGGCTCACACCCTACTCCCAGCTAGCCACTATTGGAGATAATGCCAAGTCTGCTCCTAAACCAACCACATCTGCATTTCCTTGATAACTTGTCATAGACTCGTGTACTACTGTGGATGTGATGATAGATGGACAAACTTGCAATCTAGTTGAGTTTCTACTACACATGGATGGATAAGTCAACTCTCAATCCAAACAAAATGTGAAGACCCCAGGCTTAGACTTTTGGCTAGGGTAGTAATGTCTGCGTCTACTCATAAACCCAACATCCAACATGGAGGTTCCTTCATGACCTGACCCTTCTACATTCTCAAACACCTGCTATGTAGATAAGAAGCTCTTGTGTTGATTTATAAAAATTGACACCCTGTTATGTCCATGTGCACCTGTAGATGAATTCCTAACTATTCATGTGTCAGTCTCCTTTTTAGAATAGGGAACCCATTTGGAGATTTCACCATGCAATATCTCACTCAAACTGCCCACAACCTCACCTTCCTTTGATATAAAAAAACTGATTTATGAATAAGAACATTTAGCTGTACCTACACATTGCTTATTATTGCCAGACTAATTATTGAATAAACCTTCATATACCATTTTCCTTTGTGTAATCTTTAGATATAATGCAACTTTCTTCTCTACTCAAAACACTGTATATCTTCTAGCAAGCCAATGAAGAGTTGGGGTGACATCCAACCTCTTCTCAAAAATAATTGGAGGTTTTTTGTCCTCACAATTCAGAACCCAATCACATTAAAGCAACCAAAATTTGGATTATTTGATTTCATAAATTTTTTGTGTATTTCCACAGGATGGCAGGATTCTTGGCTTTGATACCACTGTAATATCCCCTTCTAAATATTATACCAATAACCTGTGATATATATTTGTAGATTAAAAATCTGAATAGTAAACCAATATTTAATCTAAATTCTAGAACATTAATCATTCATAACCAATAGATAAGCATATAAGAAAATCCAGGAAAAAGTGTATTTATTTCCTCCAATATTTAGAAATACACATTAAAATTAGGAATGAACTCAAATAACCAACAAATGCATTACTATATTATTCAATAGCAATACAATAACATGCAAATATCCAATTTATCCAATCTTACAAATAGTAAAAATAGTCAGATTGGCAAATGTAGATAAAACCTATAAGAAGGCTAGGTTTACATCCAACCTCCAAAGCTTCTTCAAAGGTTTGCATCCTAGAAGAAATAACTAGCAACTATTTCTAGCTCCCAGATTAATATTTGTTTTGAATATTATATTCTTTATAACCTCCCATGTTAGGTCTAATGTACCTTTATCACTTTTCCAATGTGATGCATGCTCTTTTAAGCAATGTGGGATAAAGAAGCTTTTTTTCCTTTAGTCACTTAAGTGAACATAGTGACAAGTTAAATGAACTTTAATAGTCACTTAGTCAGTAAACCTTGTAATCATAAAACATTAAAATAATTGATCAAACAAACTCAGATAAGCACTTGCAATAGCTTTTTGGAAAGCTCTTGGCGAGACACTTCCAAATCAACACTGGGATATCAAGAATACTAAGCTATGTTTAATTACTAAAAATAGTAAGTATCTAAACAACCTGCCAAAACTACTTTGATGGGTCTAAAACTAGAAATGTTTAGGCCAAACCTCACACTAAACCTGGTGAAGAATCCTTTCACCCCTGAAACCTAGGCAAAGTGATCTGGCACACAAAATTATAATGTCCTAGAAAAAGGGGACATTACATGGCTCACCTATACCAAATTCCCTCATATGGCCATAATGTACTCAAAATGAAGGGAGGGGATTGTCCATAGGGTTTTGAGACCATTAGAATACTCATCCATCAAAAATCCATTGAAATCTATATCGATTCCAAGAAACTGCTCCAATATAAACCTAAAATGGCTACAAGTATTTAGGCCTCAAAATCCACCCTTTGGTGATTAACTCAAAAAAAGTTTTGATGAGGTGGAAAACTAACTTCATATTAAGATAACCTTTGGGAGACCCTTAGGATTCACCTAGTCTCACTTATCCAACCTATCCATATAGTGGAATGCTGATTTTAATCCTAAAATCAGGGGTTTACTAATTTATTGATTGAAAACACAAGGGTTTGTTCAAAATCCCATTCAAACAAGTCTCCAAAGGGTCTCATTTTGAATAGGACTTCTTAACTCTCATATCTTTCTCCCCATCTACTTGAATTGAAGTAATTAAGGAATTCAATTCCATTATATGTTGTTTCAATCATTGATCCCTAACCATGCTCTCTTGGCTTGCCTAGGGCATCACCATAACTTAGCCAAAATCTCTTTCCAGTGCCTATGCACTTGCATGCTTATAGTACAAGAAGTATTCTCACACATTCCAAGAGACTATACCATTACCATGGTGGAAAGGTGAGTTAAGACTTCATTTTCCCAAACTACTTACTTCAAGATAGCAACTAAGCAAAAACTAAAATATTTACAAAAAGAGAATGAAATGGATCCCACAATCTATCTACTCACACACAAAACTAGTAAATCACATCTAAAAATTCATGCATAAGGTAGAATATGAAATTTAATCCATCAAATTCCCTCAAGAAGCCAACAACTCATACTATGAAAAAATTAACCCTGAAACATACTTGCACTTTACTTAGTAGCTTGGACAAGTAAGTGATCTTGCATGGTCCTAAGGATCCAACTTGACCTCCTAATGGCTAAACCATACTCCAAGACTCATGAGCCCCCATATTATTCTAGTGGCTTGGCTAAGGCCACTACAAGAGAAAACTTAATTAGGAACCCTAGGTTAACAATTAGCCTTACCTAGGTGCTCCTACACCATGCTTCCCACAAGAGAAAATCATGCCACCCCTATAGACAACATGTCATCATCTATTTTCTACCTTCTTGAAATATATAGCTGCAACCCATGTTTCATCTAACTCTAGTTATCCCTTACACTTGATTAGGTGTTCCATATACACCTTGTGTCTAGTGATCTTCTTGACTCTTGAATCTAGTACATTTTCTACCTCTAGTTGTGTCTTGGGAGCTAGAACATCAAATGCTATATCCTTGCTAACCTCTTGTATTTTCACATCTATTTTAGTTAAAGGTCCTTTATACTTGGCTTAGTTTGTAACATTGAGGACTGGTGATATGTTCAGATCACTACATAGAGCCTCCATACTTGGCCAAAATCTTGCAAGGTCCCACTATCTTCATTTGTAGTTTGGTATGTATTCCTTTATTTAACCTAGACTTATTCAAATGTACCATGACATAGTCCCCTACTACAAACTGAACATCTTTCCTCTTCTCATCCACTTTAGTCTTTAATTTTTGAGTGGATTCTTGTATAGTTTTCTTCACCTATTCTTGGATCTCCTTCATGCTTTGAGTGAAGTCTTTAGCCTATCCACTTTTTTATTCCATAGCTCCAAGATCCCTAAGTTTGCACACATCCCTTAGATGTATCCCATAGACAATCTCAACTGGGATCCTACCATTTTTCATGTTTACACTATCATTATATGCATATTATGCTTGAGGAATAATCACATCCCACATTTTCTCATATTACTTAGTTAGGAACCTTAATAAGTCACCTAATGTCCTATTAACCACCTCAATTTGACCATCAGTCTAAGGATGGTAAGTTGATCCAAAAGATAAGTTAGTTCCCAAACTACTCGACAAGGTTTGCCAAAAATTACTAATAAATTCTACATCCCTATCTAACACAATTCTTAGGGGTAGTCCATGGATCCTCACAATCTCTTTAAAAAATAGATGTTCTACATTGATAGCATCATGGGTAGTATTACAAGGTATGAAATGGCCCATCTTCTCAAATCTATCCACCACAACATAGATACTACCACAATCTTATTTTGTCTTGGGTAACCCCACAATGAAGTCCATGCTAGAACACTACCATGTCCTATTAGGGACTGGTAAAGGTTCGTGCTAACCTTTGTTACTGGATCCTCCTTTTTTTTTATGCACACCACACACTAATCAACAAATCTAGTCTCATCTCTTGACAAATTTGGCTAATAGTATAACCTTTGGACCAACACTAGGGTCTTGTTGATGGAAAAATGTCCACTTAGGCTTCCATTATGATTCTCTTAGATAAGGTTCTCTCTCATAAATTCCTTAGGAACACATTACTATTTCCCTTTGAAGAATAGTCCACTCTACAATGTATAATCAACAAAACTGCTATGAAAATGATTTTGAAACTTAAAGTACAGCTTGTAGGCTTTAGAAAAGTCTTCATCATCTTTGTAGAGATCCTTAAAACTCTCTATACCAATTTATGGAGTTGAAATTCATGAATGGTCAACATCCTATTGCTTAGTGCATTTGCAACCTTATTTATTTGTTCTTTCTTATGATTGATAGTGAATGTGAATTCTTGATTATATTCCATCCACTTCAGATTCCTATTGCTAATTTTCTTGGGTATTGATGTAGCTAAGGGCTTGGTTTTTAGTAAACACCACAAAATCCTTGGGTAGAAGGTAATATCTCCATTTCCTAATAGATTGAACTAAAGCATATAACTCCAAATCATAAGAAGAGTACTTCTTCTCAGCTTTATTTAGTTTCTCACTGAAGAAGATGACTGGCCTACCTTCTTGACTCAACATGCCTACTACCAAACCACTTGCATCACATTCTAGGGTAAACATTTTCTCAAATCTAGGTAGTTTAAGAGTACATTGTGTGGCTACTTGTCCTTTCAACTTTTAAAATGTGCCTCCTACTTCAAGATTCAACCTAAACTTATTTTTCACTCCCACCTTAATGGTATCTAATAATTGTGCAAAAATACCATTGAGATTCCTAATGAATTTCCTCTAAAATTAAGTTAAACCATGGAATCTTATGTTAGAAACAATAGTCCACCAAGATAATTGAGAGAGGGGGTGAATCAGTTATCTAATAGTTAAAAAATTTATCTTCCTTAACTAAACTTAACCATTCAACTAAAGTAAATAGCATTCTTAAAAAGATGTACATAGATAATTACACTAGATATGTTAACTAGGGAAACCCTTGATCAGAGGGAAAACCTTTGTGGGAATGATTCCCACAAGATGATGTACTAATATAAATATTCCTTGTTAGAGGATGGACCCTATTAGGAGTCTATTACAAAATTTAGTACATATGAGTCCCTATTAGGAGACTTTGAATCCTTGTTAGGAGATTTCAACCCTATTAGGAGTTGTAGTAAAATGTATGCAAGATGAGCCCATTTCCCAAACATGGAATTTCAACTACAAGAAGTGCTCACTGCTCGAACATGCAATTTACTATTATCTTCATCTTTCCTTTGTTTTTTCAACTAAACCAACCACTACCAGACCTTGTAGACTAGGTCACAAACCTTAGATCCAAATATCAAACCTTGAAACACTTAGCAAAACCTCAGCAATGAAGTTTCCTTCACTTCTGCTCTGCTCTACTCAACTTTGCATTCTGCTCTCTCTACTACTTATAATCACTTTGCATTCATTACAATTCTATTACTCATGATAAAGAAAGATTTCATTCTTTTATACAAAGTCCATAAAACAATTCCATGAGTTAGCTATTCGACCTTCTTAATTAATTATTATAGGATCACATTAAGAACATGTTACACTTAGTAGTAACATTAATTTTCCATCTTGCAACTTGAACAAAAATAAAAATAAAACCTAGCCATGTCATCACCAACATGTCTTCTACATATCCTCAACCTCAATTCTTAGAATAAAAAATATGCTAAGAGGTATAACAAGTTTACTAGAACATGCATCTGTAAACTCTATCTCAAAATAGACATCACCAAAAATTACATAACTTCTTCTAGACTTAGCATTTCTTCATCTGAATTGACTGCATTTACTAGATACTTAGATGTATCTCCCATAACCTCAAATAGTAAGAATACTCAACTATTCATCCATACCAACTTGATCTTTCCATTGTTCTTCTCTTAGATATCATAGAAAACTATTATCTTGATATCAATGACAAGCTCAATCATGAATGTAATATATCATCATATTAAAATATCTACATTACTCTCCCATAGGAATATCATCAGCATTCATGCTTCCAAAAATCTTCCCCTTTTGCATTGATGGCAAAATAGATGAAAAAAATCTAGTTCCATGAATACCAACAAAAGAATATTCTTCAAATCCTCTTCACCAATCATTCTTCCCCATTGATATACCTCAATGTGTTTTCTATCAAATTTTCATTCCATGTTGTACTTATTCTGAATATTTTTTTCTTCCTTATGATCTTCTCATGATGTTTTTCATGCCAAAATTCTCCCCCATTGACATCAATGTAAAAGGTTTCAGCAACCATCAAACTTTGTAACAGCTGATTCTTATTAGCTCAAGTGTTCAAAGACACTGCTCAAAACAACATTCAACAA
Source organism: Cupressus sempervirens (assembly GCA_028749045.1). Classification (NCBI taxonomy): domain Eukaryota; kingdom Viridiplantae; phylum Streptophyta; class Pinopsida; order Cupressales; family Cupressaceae; genus Cupressus; species Cupressus sempervirens. The sequence goes on from CM053785.1 coordinate 739,817,823, forward strand.
GAGTCCTAGATGACTTTTTCCATCATAGATACTCCCCCATACAAGAAGCATCAGTATTTAGTCTAGAAAAATAATAGTTCTCTATTACACTAGACCGGTACACTCTTGCATCTTCTATTTTGATGTAGGAATGGGCATAACCCCTAGCATACCTCATAAATATGCAAAAGCCTCTTTGGGAAGAGGCTTAGTGAATATATCTGCAATCTTCTCTTTAGTGCTCACATACTACAATCTAATTTCATTCTCTCCAAATTTCTCTCTCAACATGTCATACTTAATAGAAATTTGCTTGGTATTTGAATGCAACATTAGATTCTTAGACATATTTACTGTGCTTGTGTTTTCACAATGTATGACAAAAGGTTCATTGATTTCTATCCTATTATCCTTCAACATCTGCTTCATCCAAACAACTTGATTGCATTTTTTTGTAGTTGCAACATATTTTAATTTTTTTGTACTTTGTGAGGTACAATCCTACTTCTTTCTTATCAAAGAAACCAATCTTCCTCTAAGAAAGAAGGCTCAACCACTGGTGCTTTTTCTATCATCCATACTGCCTACCTAATCAACATTAGTATAAGCACTTAGAGTAAAATCATTAGATCTTTCATACCACAATCCAAACTCAGATGTTCCTTTCACATATTTAAATATCATTTTGAGTACTACATAATGTGCTTCTTTAGGATCAGCTTGGAATCTTACAATAATTCCAACTACATTTTCTATATACGGCCTTGTTTGAATCATATATTGCAATCCTCTAATCATAGATTTGTACTTCTTCTTCTCAATAGTATGTGTCTCATCCTTTGTAGATAACTTGTGTCTAGTTACCATAGGTCTTCCAAAGGGTTTGCATGTTACTAAACCAAACCTTTTTAGTAAATCTTTCAAATACTTTGTATGAGAAATAAAGATTCCTTCTTTATCTTGCACAATTTGTAATCCTAAAAAATATTTCATTTTTCCTATCATACTCATCTCAAATTCTTTAATCATCTCTTCAAAAAAGTTGCCACTTTCATCATCATTTCCTCCAAATATGATATCATCAAAAAATATTACCAAAATCATCAAACCATCATCAGTTTCTTTCCAATATAGATTATTATCTGCCATAATTTTGCTATATCCAAGCTTTGTCAAATGTTTGTCCAACCTTGCATACCAGGTTATGGGTGCTTGCTTCAAGCCATACAATGCTTTCTTCAATTTACATACTATGTCCTTATCATCTATCAAAGGATAACCTTCAAGCTACTCTATGTACACTTCTTCTTCAAGTTCTCCATTCAGAAATGTTGACTTGACATCCATCTGATACACTTTGAATTTTCTTTTGTGCTACATAGGCTAAGAATAATCTTACTGCTTCTATTCTAGCCACATGTGCATAGATCTCATCATAGTCTATTCCTTGTTATTGTGAGTAACCTTTACATACCAATCTTTCCTTGTTCCTTACAACTTTGCCTTGCTCATTCATCTTGTTCCTGAATACCTATTTAGTTCCTATTACATTCTTGTCTACTAGTCTAGGGACCAATTCCCATTTCTCATTCTTTACTATTTGATCCAATTCATCTTTCATAGCTTGTTTCCAATAATCATCTTTACATGCTTCATCTAAATTCTTAGGTTCAACTTGAGATATCAAAAAATTTCTTTATCAACTTTTCTTCTTGTCATTACACCTTTATCTCTGCTTCCAATTATTTGTTCAAATGGATGATTTTTTATCATATTCTTTCCTAAAGTAGGAGTTACTATCTCAACTCTTAGCTTTGCTAAAGTTTCTAAGCTTTGTTCCTACCTTGGCTCTCCTTCATTTTGCAAATCATTGTTAGTCTCAAGAAATACTTCTTCATTCCTTGGCTTAGTACAACATCATCATCTAAATTGTAATCAATCATTCTTTCTTGTATCCTAAACTTCTCATCAATTCTCACATTTGCACTTTTCATAATTCTCAAATTATGGCATCTACAAGCCTTTCTTTTCAATGAATGACCAAGAAACATGCCTTTATTACTTCTAGAATCAAACTTACCAATATCATCATCTCTTTTGATATAACACTTACTACCAAAAATTCTAAAATGCTTAACTGTAGGTGAATGACCAAACCACAATTAATAATGGGTCTTGTTTATGCACTATGTTCATAGTGGAAACTAATGTATTCATAACTTCTCTCCAAAACATCTTGCATACATCATTCTCAGCTAACATAGCTCTTGCTACTTATGTAACTAACCTGTTCCTTCTCTTTGCAATGCCATTTTGTTTAAGGGTTCTCAAAGTTGATAACTATCTTTTGATTTCATTTTTTTTTACAAAACATGTTAAATTCATTTGAAGAAAATTTTCCTCCTATATCTGATCTTAAACATTTAACCTTCACACTAGATTCATTTTTAGCTCTATTCTTAGATATCTTGAACTTATCAAATGCCTCAGATTTCTCCTTAAGAAATGCAACCCACATCATTCTAAAAAAATTGTCAACTAGAAAAATAAAATACTTTTCACCATAGAATCCTTTAGTCTTTGTAGGACCATTGAAATCTATGTGTACAATCTCCAAATTTGTTGTAGTAGTAAACTTCTTGTTGGGAAAAGAAGTCCTATTATGCTTTGCCAACACACATTCCTTGTAAATTGTGCTAGTAGGCTTTACAATCTTAGGAAAATCTCTGACTACAAACATACTACTAGTCTTCACAATACTATCATCTACCTTAGCAACCAAACATGTCATTTCAATAGGATTCAACTAAAATACATTACCTCTAGATCTGGTTCCTATTCTAATTATGTTTCCATCCTTTTCTCTAATCATGCATTTCTTCTCTATGAACTGCAACTGATAACCTTCATTGACTAGTTGTCCAACACTTAAAATATTTTGCTTCAAACCATCAACAAAATATACAACTTCAATATTAATTTTACTATCAAGAGTTATAGATCTAATACCTTTAACTTGGCATGTTGCATTGTTTCCAACTCTAGCAATGCCTCCATCCTGAATTTTGAAGCCAACAAGCTTGTTCATATTACTAGTCATATGATATGAACAACCACTGTCAATTATCCAATTAGATTTTTTTCCAACTTGTGACATGAAAGCTACTTTTTATGGACTTTCTTCTTTAATTGCCACAAATCCTATTTCATCACCACTAGCACTTATTGCTTGTTCTTTAGAATCATTTTCTTCATTTGTACACAAACACTCTCTATTACTTCTAGGTTTGTAATTTCCTTTATACTTTTTTTCTCTTTTAGGACACTTAGATGCATAATGACCATATTCATCTCAAGTCCAACATTTAAAGATTTTGTTGCCGCCTTTTTCTCTTCTTACCAAAATGACTACTCCTTCTTCAATATTTTTATCCTCCTTAGATCTACTACTGCTAGCAAAATCTCCTCTAGCAATTGTGCTTCTTGATAAACTAGGTCAAATATTCAAGGCACTAAAAGTTGTTTCAGTTCTAGTCAATTCTTCAAACTATCTAAGCTCATTCTCAACTACTTCAAGTCTTCCGAGCAATGACTCCGTTGTGAAATATTTGGTACAAGATATCAACAACTATATCATTTGAACTGCTAGCTAAAATGGTGGTTTTAATCTCTTTATTATGTTCTATATAACCTCATTATCTTCTTTGGTTCCTTCTTGAGATCTATTACCTGCAATGATTTTTGATATCCAGCCTACATATGTTCTTACATATTCATTTTCCATCATTTTAGCATCTTGAAATACACAAATCTAACTCCATAACCTCAATTTCTTATAATTTTCATCACCTTCAAAACTATTTTTCAAAGCTTTCCAAATCAAATGAGAAGTAGCAAGTGACTTTACCTAATTATATCCAATTTCAGGAAGTGCAATCAATAATGTTTCTCTAGCTCTCATGTCACACATAAAAAAATCTCTTTCTGACTTGGTACAAGTTTCCAAATCATTTTCAGCAATGATTTTCTTTGTTATTTTTGTCAAGATCCAATATCCCGGACCCATACACAATAAATGTGTCTTCATCTTTTCTTTCCAGCTGTCATAATTTGTTCCATCAAACTTTGGACTATCTTTCTTGAACATGCTTGCCATGGATCTCCCAAATTTGTTAAACTTTATCTTCAATGACCTAATTCTCTGATATCAATTGTTAGAAACAATAGTCCATCGAGATAACTGAGAAAGGAGGGGTGAGGGAGTGAATTAGTTATCCAATAGTTAAAACATTTATCTTCCTTAAATAAACTTAACCATTCAACCAAAGTAAAAAACAACCATACAAAGATGCACATAGACAATTACACTAGATATGTTAACTAGGGAAACCCTTGATTAGAGGGAAAACTCCAATGGGAATTATGCCCACAAGATGATGTACTAATATAAATATTCTTTGTTGGAGGATGGGCCTTGTTAGGAGCCTATTACAAAATTTAGTACATATGATTTCCTATTAGGAGACTTTGAATCCTTGCTAGGATATTACAAACCTATTAGGAGTTGTGTCAACCCTATTAGGAGTTGTAGTACAATGCAAGATGAGCCCATTGCCCAAACATGCAATTTTAACTACAAGAAGAACTCACTGCTCAAACATGCAATTTATTGTTATGTTCCTCTTTCCTTTATTCTATCAACTAAACCAACCACTATCAAGCCTTGTAGACTAGGTCATGAACATCAGATCCAAATATCAAACCTCAAATCACTCAACAAAACCTCAAAAATGAAGTTTCCTTCACTTCCACTCTGCTTTTCTCAACTTTGTATTCTACTCTCTCTATTACTTACAATCACTTTGCATTCATTACAATTCTACTACTCATGATAAAGGAAAATTTCCTTCCTTTATATTGAATCCATAAAAAAATTCCATGAGTCAATTGTTAGACCTTCTCAATTGATTATTATAGGATCACATTAAGAACACGTTACACTTAGCGATAACATTAATCTTTCATCTTCTAACTTGAATAATTTTTTGTACACACAATATTATGATGAGAGAACTTAATAAAAAATTTGTTAAGAGATATAACAATTTTACCAAAACATGCCTTTGTAAACTCTATCTCAAAATAGACATCATGAAAACTTACATAACTTCTTCCATACTTAACATTTCTTCATTTGATGTTGACTGCATATACTAGATACTCAGACATATCTCCCATAATCTCAAATAGTGAGAATAATCAACTAGCTATCTGTACCAACTTGATCTTTCTATTGTTCTTCTGTTAGATACCACAAAAAATTGCTATGTTGACATCAATAACAAACTTAGTCATAAATGTAACATATCATCATAGTAATATATCTACAATGCTCTCCCATAGGAATATTATCAACATTCATGCTTCCAATAGCTTCTTACCTATGCTTCTATACTAGGTGGTGACTACTTTAGCATAGTTGTAACCTAGTCTTGGTCCATCTTCAAAGACCCTTTAGATACTATAAATCCTATGTATACAAGCTCCTACTTCATAAACTCATAGTTTTCCAAATTGATTGTCATTTTCTCCTCATGCAACTTCCTTAACACCATCTCCACATTTTCTTGGTGTTCTTCTCTTTTTTTACTAAAGATTAGTATATCATCAAGATACACCACCACAAACTTTCCCATGTAATCTTTCAACACTTCATTGGTGAGCCTCATGAATGTGCTAGGAGCATTTGAGAGATAAAATGGCATAACAAGCCACTCATACAATCCATCTATGGTTTTAAAAGATGTCTTCCATTCATCACCTTCATTTATTCTTAATTTATGGTAACCACTTTTGAGGTCCAACTTTGTGAAGTATTGAGCTCCTCCAAGACAATCCATCAAGTCTTCAATTCTAGGTATGGGAAACCTATACCTTATAGTGAACTTGTTGATGGCCCTTGAGTCTTTACCAACCCTCCATTTTCCTCCTTTCTTGGATGCCAAAACTACTGGTGCTACACAAGGATGGATGCTCTTCTTTATTAGGCCCTAATATAGGAATTCTTTCACTTTCCTAGCTATCTCTCTATTTTGATCTTGGGTAAGCTTGTAGGATTCCTTATTAGGAAATGAAGCACCATGTAAAAATTCAATCTGATGACTTATCACTCACCTTTGGGGTAAAGTTGTAGGTGTTCCATCACTCACTATGTCCATGTATATCTCAAGCATCTCTTGGATCTCAATGGGTAAGGGCTCTTGTTTAGGTTTCTCTTCATCCTTAGGCTTAAGGAGAGTGGCATACCCTTCACTACATTCATGTTTAAGAGCCTTGATGAACTCCTTCCCACTACTTAAAAACACACCAAGAGTTTTAGATTGGGATTCATCTTCCTCCAACAAAGACTGAATCTTGAATGTTCTTCCATCCTTCTTGAAAGAGATAGAATTTTATTTTCCATCATAGATATCACCTCTATCATATTTCTATGGTCTATTAGGTAGTAGATGCATACATCCATAAGAAATTTGTCACAAAGTAATTTTACATCATATCCTACAATTGAAAACTCAACCAAAGTTTTATCATTCACCAACACACTTTTCCCTTTGTTAAACCATGTAATCTTGTATGGGTTAACATGAGGAAAACATGTAGATGCTAGCTTTTCAGGCTTTGGACCTGATTAAGGCCACGTAGCTAGTTCTTTTCTATCTTTTGTGTTGTCCTTTTTCTTTCCTAGTGTTGTTTCTTTGCTATTTTTTTAGCAGATATGTTTGTGACCTCTTGTGTTTCTTTTTGGAGGTCTATTTTGTTTTTGTTCCTAAATGATCTATCTTTTCTGAGACTGTCATTTTGTAATATGGTTTCGGGTCCTTAAAACCTATTTTTTACTTAATCAAATCATGAGGTAACTTCTTTAGCTTGAGATTCTCCACTTCTTCCTCCGATATGATATTGTCTATAGAGCCTAAATCTATAGTCACCTTGTACACCTTGCCCAAAATCTTGCACCTAATTCTAAACAAGGCTCTTCTATGCTTTGGTTCATCCTTAGTTGGTTGGTCAACACTCTCTTGAACATTAATTCCTCTCCTCTCTCTAACTCAATATTATCTAACTCAAATACCTTATAACTCATGGAGTCCTCTTGAGCATAGGAAACCCTCTTATCTACACTTGAAGAAGTAGACTTGTTAGGACATCTATATGTAGGGTGCCCCAATTGACCACAAGTGTACACTTCATACTTAAAAAATATGAGTTTCTCCTACCTGTACCTCTTCCTAAGCCTCCTTGATTGTCTCTTCCTCTTGAATAACCTCCCCTTGGAGTAGATTCACTACCCTACTTTTCTAGCTTGGACTCACCTTGATTTCCTTGATCTTTTCCTCTACCCTGGTATCTACCTCTATGCCCTCTTTGATCTCTTCCTCTACCTCTATCTTTGAAGTTTTAATCACCCTTCTTCCTATTCTTCTCTTCCACCTTAAGTGCTAATTTATGACACTTCTAAATAGTTTTAGGGGTTCATAAGCTTAGTTCCTCTAGGATGCTCCACTTAAGCTCACCCAAGTATCTTTCTACCTTAGTAGGTTCCTATTCATGAATCTTTGACCTTAGGTATAGTTTTTGAAATTCCTTTGTATAAGAGGCCACATCCAATTCCCTATGCTTCATACCTTGCCTCTTTCTATGTAATTGTACCTCATAATCTTTTGGTAGATAGTTATCCTTCACTTTGGTCACTAGAACATTCTAGCTAGCTATAGGACTTTTTCCCATGTTGACCCTTTCATCCTACAAGTACTTCCACCATGTCAACGTTGATCCCCTAAGTCTTGATTTGGAAACCTTCACCTATTGTGCCTCTATGACTCCTTCACATTCAAAATGTTTCTCCATTCCCTTAATCCATTTCATTCATGTATTTGTGTCCATACTTCTATCAAACAATGTGATTCCTTCTAGGGATTTTCATCCTAGTGCTTTGATGGCCTTCAAGAATGGCTCTTTGTCAAATGGATGGTTTGGTTAAGGCATGATGTGTTAGGATTAAACCATGGACATAAATTAAAATTACATACAAATATAAACAATATCAAAAAATAATAGATCACACAAAAATAACACAAGACACGAAGAGTTAACATGGTTTACCCAATCCCTGGGCAATGTCCACCAAACAACATGTCTGATATTATTATGATCTAGTGATTACAACCTTATTACAATCCATAAATGATCTAGTGATTACAACCTTATTATAATCCATAATCCTTTATAGCTCAATACCATTGCAAGAACCAATTTTTACATCACAACTAAACAATCCCTAACCCTAACCCCTTTTATATATGTATTTTTTCCACTTTAGGGTTATAATTAATAATTACACGTCAGCCCAAAATCTTGATAAAATAGGGCCCAAAAAATTTCAAAGAATTAATGAAGTATGTACAGTACTTCCCTGATCAATCACCACAATCTAACAATCTCCCACTTGGGGACTGATTAGGCTCCACACTAAACAACAATCTCCCACTTGGAGATTGATCTTGTAGCTATGTTGCTACTCCATGAAGCTCCCACTGGAATAAACCACCCTAGATTCTACTATTATTTTATTCATGTTTAGGCTAGAAGATAAACCAAAGTTAAAGAGGAGTTCACCTTCTCCCTAGTTACTACTTTTGTAAAAATATCTACTCAATTTTCATCTATATGTATCTTTTCTAGCTTTAACTATCTAGAAAAACTAACTGAATGAAATGGTACCACAATTTTATGTGTTTGGTCTTTGAATGTAGAGTTGAATTCTTTGCCAGATGAATGGCACTCTGACTATCTGTAAACAAATAATTATCCTTTTGAGGTTGTCCCAATTCTTTTAGGAAGAACTAAATCCATATCATCTCCTTCACTACCTCTGTAGCAGCAACATACTCTACCTCTATAGTGGATAAAGCATTAACATTTTGTAACATAAAAACCTAGCTCACGACTACCCCACCAACAATAAAGACATAACCTATAGTACTCTGCCTGGTATAAATATCTCCTACTAAATCTGAGTCAACATAGCCCTATAAATCAATAGAAGAGCCTCCAAAGTGTAAACACTTGTTATAGGTTCCTCTCAAATATTTGAGAATCCATTTGACTACATTCCAATGCTCAATAACCGGGTGACTCATATGCCTACTAATGACTCCCACTACATGTGCAATATCTAGCCTTGTACATACCATAGCATACATCAAGCTTCCTACAGTTGAAGCATAGGGTACCTTTGACATCTTCTCCTCCTCTTCTCCTCCTCTTCTTGTGTCTTGGAATACATCTCCTTAGTCAACTTCAAATGACTAGGTAAAGGTGTGCCAACAACTTTAGCATTCTCCATAGAGAAACGTTGCACCACCTTCTCAACATAAACAACCTAAGATAGCTTCAATTTTCTATTCTTCTTATCTCTATAAATCTTCATACCAAGGATTTTTTTTGCTGCTTCCAAATCCTTCATAGTAAATGCATGTGCTAACTGATGTTTCAGCCCCTTAATCTGATCCATGTTAGACCCAGCTACAAGCATATCATCAACATATAAACATAAAATAATGTATCTATCATCATCCAACCTCTTAAAGTAAATACAATGATCTAAATGGCACCTACAATATCCATGCTCATGCATAAAACTATCAAATTTTAGATACCATTGTTGAGGTGCTTGCTTCAAGCCACATAAACTTTTCTTCAATTTGTACACTAAGTTCTCCTTACCTTTAACCTCAAATCCCTATGGCTGAGCCATATATATCTCTTCATCCAAATCACCATGAAAGAAGGTTGTTTTAACATCAAGTTTCTTTAAATGCAAATCTTCAATAGCCAAAATACTTAACCCAGTAGAAATAGAAGTCATCATAACAATAGCAAAAGATATCTCATCAAAATCAATGCCCTTTTTCTATGCAAATCCTTTTACAACTAACCTGGCTTTAAATTTTTTCTTACCTTCATCCTCTTCTTTTAACTGGTAAACCCACTTGTTCTATAAATCCCTTTTACCTATAGGAAACTTACATAAATCTCATGTCTTATTCTTCAGCAAAGAACCCATTTCATCTTTTATTGCAAACTCCCACTGAGTCTTAGTATACATCTGCATAGCTTCATCATAACATTCAGGTTCACCAACATCTATTAGTAAAATAGAATACAAAGAGGGAGAAAATCTTTCTTGAGGTCTAACTTGCCTTGTTATCCATCTAATATTCACTAGTGTGTGTGATATTTGTTGTTGTTGTTGTTGCACATCATGAGGAATCGCTAGAAAATTATCTTCTGGAGTATCATCTAGTACTACATAATCATCTTCTTTCTTCTCATGTTGTTGCAACAGATCTTTGTACAACACTTTATCATTGAATATGACATCTTTTCTTCTTACAATTTTATGATTTTCAAAATTCCAAAGCCTATAAACAAATTCATTAATGTCATATCCAAAAAATACACATTTCTTTGACATAGCTTCTAGCTTGGTTCTATTTTTAGAATCTATGTGAGCAAATGCTTCACAATCGAAGGTTTTGAGAAAAGAATAACTCACCTTCTTACCAATCCATGCTTCCTCTAGAATACCAAAATCCAAATGAGTAGAGGGACCTCTATCAATCAAATATATAGTAGTATTGATAGCCTTGTCCCACATGTGTAAGAGCAACCCAACATGCAAACTCATGCTCCTTGCATGCTCCATTATAGTCATGTTCATGCATTCAGCCACTCTATTTTCCTATAGAGTCCTTGGAATAGTTTTCTATCTATGAATACCATTAGTGGAGCAATAATATTAAAATTCATAACTATAATACTCACCACCATTATTAGATCTAAGACATTTTAATTTCTTACTAGTCTTATTTTCAACTAGGCATTTCCATTTCTTAAAAGTTTGAAATACATCAAATTTCTATCTAAGGAAATAAACCCATACTTTTCTAGTTGCATCATTAGTTAATGTAACATAATAATGAGAGCCACCAAGGGAAGATACGCGAGCTAGTCCCCCTACATGTATATGCACAAGCTCTAATTTCTCCCTTTTATTTTCCTCCCAGTCTTCACAAAACTCACTCTCTTCTATTTTACATACACACAACTTTCACAGAAATCCATATTAACACATTTCAGAACTGATAAAACTTTTTTTGAATTAAGTACTTTCATACCTTTCTCACTCATTTGCCCAAGTCTATTGTACCACAATGCTATATCAAAATCTATGGCAGCTATTTGTTCTCCTTGCTCAACTGCAGCAACTATTCCCAAACATTCATTTTTCTCTAAAACAATTAAAATAGAAGGAACAATGTGACCTATACAAAGATATAAGGTGCCTACTTTCACAAATTTTGCTACTACAAGGGAACCTTTTGAAACCTTCCAATTTATATCATTAAAGGTAACTACACAACCCTCATCACTAAGTTGCCTTGCTGAAATTAAATTCCTACTCAGCCTTGGAACATGTCTTACCTCATATAGTAGCCAATGATTCTAATTCTACAACTTAATCTTAACTTTTCCCTTTCCAACAATCTGATAGGGTTGCTTGTCTCCCAAATAAACAAGTCCAAAGTCCCATTGGACATAATCAATGAAATAACCTCTATGAGGTGTAGCATGAAATTAAGAACCAAAATCTAAAACCCATGAATCATCAACACTTTCTAAAGATAGAAAAAAAGCATCCTCTTCGAATTTTTTACTTATCACATTTGCCTCCTTGTCTCCATCTAGTTTATCTCCTTCATTTTTCTTTTGAGTCCAACAATCTTTATTTTTTTATACCCAAGTTTCCTAAAGTACCAATAGTTGTTTGGTCCTCTTGATTGAGACCTCCTCCCCTTTAACTTTCCTCTTGATTTACCATAATTTGTAGAATTATTTCCTCTCTTGGTCATTTTTCTTTGACTTTGTGCATTCAAAGCACTTCCAAATTTAGGTCCACCTAAGGATTTCCTATGAGTTTCCTTACTCAAGATAACACTGATCACATCATCATATTGTAGGGTACTAGATCTAGGAACAAAATTACTCATAGCCATTACCATGCCATTCTAGCTTTCAAGCAAAGAACACAAAGTCAAGAGATCCCTAATTTTCATCAAAATTGATACCTACAGAAGGTAACTAACTAATAATTAACTCATGTTTAAATGATCTGCAATAGATCCACCTTCTATCATTTTCATATTAAACAAATGCTTTATGAGAAATACCTTATTTGAAGTGGAGGGCTTTTCATATAGTTTCGCTAGTGTTTGCATCAACTCTTCTTTTTTCTTCACTTTTGTGATATTAAATGCCACTGATGTTGCTAGGTACAATCAAATGCTTCAAAGTGTCTTTCTATCCAAAAGATCCTAGTCATCATTTGACATAGATCCTTGATTCTTGGTTTTTCCTTCCAATGGTTTTCATAGATCTTTCTAATAAAGATAGTCTTCCATTTGCATCTTCCATAATTGAAAGTTATACCCATTAAACCTATCAACCCTCATCTTACCCTTTTTTTCCATCACTCCCACTCAACCGTGAGACTCCCACTCAACCATGAGAATTTTCTATATAGGATAACTAAAAAACAACATCACTTTGATATGACTTGTTAGAACTAAACCACAAATAGAAATAAAAATTACATGCAAATATAAACAATATCAAAAAATAATAGATCACACAAAAATGAACACAAGGCACCAAGATTTAATGTGATTCACACAATCCCTAGGCTACGTCCACCAAACAAAAAGTCCGATATTATTATGATCTAATGATTACAAGCTGATTACAATCTATAATCCTTTATAGTTCAATACTATTGCAAGAATCAATTTTCACATCACAACATAGAACAATCCCTAACCCTAAGCCCTTTATACAAGTATTTTTATCACTTTAGGGTTATAATTAATAATTACATGTCGGCCCAAAATCATGTTAAAATAGGGCTCAAAAATTTTCAAGGAATATATGAAGTATGTATAATAATTCCCTGATCAATCACCACAATCTAACATTATATCCTCCTCATCAACCTTTTCCTTTTCCTTTTCACTGCTTCCACCTTCTTCATCTTTATTCTTGGTTGCTTCAACAAATTATTCAAGCTTAGTCTTCATTCTTCTAAGGATTCTTCAAGGATTCTATTTTTCTCCTTTTGTTCACCCAACTCCTTGGATAACTCTACATTAGGCAACATATTTATTTCACCTACTAACTCTTGTGTAGTCTGAAACATCTATCCAACATCCCAAATCTTTTGGGGCTCTAATACCACTCTAATGTAAGAACAATTCTTTCTCCTCAACCCTAACTTCTCCTAGAATTTTCTCTAGGCCTCTTCTCTAGCCTAACAATTTTCTTATACTAATCCTAACTTGCAAGGATCACAACTCCAATCATTTCCCTTTTAAATTTGTCTGCACCAATGTAGAACCTAGCTTCATTCTAGCAATGCTCCTCAGATGCTCTAATGGCTCACCTATACCAAATTGCCTCATATGGCCATAATGTACTCAACATAAAGGGAGAGGATTATCCCTATAATTTTGAGACCATTACAATACTCACCCATCAAAAATCAATTAAAATCTATATCGATTCCAAGAAACTGCTCCAATTTAGACCTAAAAGGGCTATAAGGAATTAGGCCTCCAAACCTACCTTTTGGTGATTAACTCAAAAAAAAAGCTTAATGGGGTTGAAAAAAATAACTTCATATTTAGATACCCTTTTCAGACACCTTTAGGATTCACCTAGTCTCACTTCTCCAACCCATACATATAGTGGAATGTTGGTTTTAAGCCAAAAATTAAGGGTTTGCTAATTTGTTGACTCAAAACACAAGGGTTTGTTCAAAATCCCATTAAAATAAGTCTCCAAAGGGTATCCTTTTTCATAGGGCTTCTCTACTCTCATATATTTCTCCCTATCAACTTTAATTGAAGTAATTAAGGTATTCAATCCCCTCATCTATTGTTCCAATCACTATGATCCCTAACCATGCTCTCTTGGCATGCATAGGGCATCAACATAACTTGGCCAAACTTTCTTTCTAGGGCCCGTGCACTTGCATACTTGTAGTACAAGGAGTCTTCTTATAGATTCCAAGAGATCATATCATTTCCATTGTGGAAATTTGAGTTAAGACTCCATTTTCCCAAAATGACTAGTTCAAGACAACAACTAAGCAAAAACCAAAATATTTACAAAAAGAGTAAGATATGGATCCCACAAACTATCTACTCACACACAAAACTATTAAATCACATCTCACAACTCATTCAAAAGGTAAAATGTAGAATTCAATCCATCAAATACCCTCAAGAAGCTAAAAACCCATACTGTGACAAAATTAACCCTAAAACATACTTGTGCATTCAACAAAATTCCTTCACAATGCACTAATACATTTGCACTAATTGTTTGATCAAGATTTTTGACCAAAGGCCAAATTGGCCTTTAAATCTTTTTTTGTATTTTTTTACCTAATTTGGTTGAAATTTTGACCAAATTAGGGTTTCCTAATTTGACAAACTTTTGACTAAATTGGGTTTAATTATATATAAAAACAAACATGAAAACATTTTCATTTTCATGGGTAGTTTGTTAGACGAGCTTTGCATGCACAAGAGCAATTTGAGGCTTCCATTAGAGATTTCTATTTATGTTTTATTGGATATTGTTGTTTGTTAGCTTGCTTTTTGTATAAATTTTGGTTTTTTGTTTTACCTTTTGTAGGTTCTAAGCAAGCATGAAGAATATAGTAAGCGTGAAGAATATGGGAATGTTGTGAATGAATCTAATCTTGATCTTGATGAGCCCCAAATTGAACATCTTCTCCAAATAGTAGAAGCCATTCATAAAGATTATCCCAATAAAGATTTGCTTCATTTGATTGGACTAATTCATGGTATAAATTATTAACCCTTCTTAGAATTTTCAAGTTGATTCATGGTATAGCCCTACTTGTTATTCTTCCATTATTCTACAAACATATGGATGAGAAATATGGTGATTGTAGTATTGGAAATATTATGATAGGCTAAGTTACTAAAAGGGGAGGGGTGAATTAGTAACTTATAAAACTTTTATCCCAATTAGCAACTAAACCTTTATGTGAATTCTAATCTAACTGCATGCATGAGAAATTGAAAACATGAAAGCATACACAACACTTTAACACAAGATTTGGTGACCTAGAAACCTTCCAAATAAAAAGTAAAACTATAGTGAGGATTATACACACAAGCTTTAGTATTTTAGTATAAATTTGGCCTATTAACACTTGCAATGATCACTTCTGATGATCTTCCCTAATAGGAGCAATAAGGATTGCTTGGTTCACCTTGCAAAAGTATTTATAAACATACAATGAAGTATGCACTCAATAAAGAGATTTACATGAGCCTTAGGTCTACCTTATTAAAGGATTTGACTGATCCACCTATTAGGATGAAGTAGTAGCTAGTCTTTGATCTGTGACTTGGTTTTCTAAATGAGATTCCTCTAAGAGTACAAATCACTTTGCTATGATAGATGAATCCTTGTTGCTCCTTATACTATTGTATCCTTTGTAATTCACTCTTATGATCTTCTTTGATGATTACATTACTTCCATACCATCATTTGGATGTGATACAATAAATTACATATATACCAATCCAAATACATAATTACAAAGTCAACCACAATACAAGTTTACACAAATATTACAAATTTGGCCAAAGTGTAGAAACTTGGGTTTTGAAGACTGACTTAGTGAGGTTTTGATACTCAGCATCCATTGTCAATGCTTGGCATTCTCATGCACTTTTTAAATGTAGAAGCTCATTCTATAGTGATCACTTCCAAGTAGTCTTGAACTTAGTCTACACTAGTCACTCAGAGAATACTATGAAACTTAGCATATAAATTGAATCATTTGATTCACACTAGATAGCTTGATCAATGCTATCACCTCAAGCTCAGTATAAACTGAGTCTCTTGGTTAGGACTGAGTAGCTCAGTTAATACTAGACTCACATCACATCAATTGTGAACTTGGTAAGCACTAGACTCACATCGCATCAATTGTGAACTTGATAAGCACTGCACAACTTGGTTTGCATTGGTAAACTTGGCATACATTGAGATGCTCTGTTTACATTGTTGATCATCACCTTTGTAGTATCTACTCAGTGCAAACTAAAATATATCCAAAGGACTTGATAGCAATTGTAGAACTTGGTAACAATTGAAATGCTTGGTTAACACTGTTAACTATACAATATGCTCAGTATGAACTTACAATTTGAACAAGTGTATGTCATTAAATAACAAACATGACTAGAATGTCAACAATCTCCCCCTTTGGAATTAGTGACAAAAACACTTATCAGTCAAAATTGAATTCAAAAATGTTCAACAAAACATTTATTCATCACATTATATCTTCAACTTGGCAGAGTATACTATTTTTGAGATTTTTCAAAATTGGTTTCATAAAGGATACATTTCTATACATGGCAATGCTCCCCCATACATAATATATAGTATATTATACATATAATGTTCATTTTCTCTACAATTTGAAATTTTATTTCAATTTTTACATCTTCTCCCCCTTTTATCTCCTTATAATATCTCCTTATAGCTTCTCACCCTCATAGCTTCTCCCCCTTTTTGACGTTAATGCCAAATATTTATGTTATATATATTCACATAGTAATGCCAAAATGAGATAAGAAATCTAAGTGTACCTTCAGTATGAGCACCAAAGTCTTGTCCTAGTTCTCTTGCAAGACCCTACATGTGTGCAATGCAACTTGCACTTTTGTTGACAATTCAATCATATGGTCTACAGTAGAGAAATTATTATCATGGATGAGGGTTTTTTATTGTGCAATATGCTTCTGTAGTGCACCCATGTTAGGCAGAATCATATTTTGGATATCTATCAAAATATATCTAATTCTACCTTCTTCTCTAAATGTTTTTTCCTGCATATCTACAAGAAATCTAATCCTAATGAAGTGAGCAGAGCTAGAACTTAGGTCAAGTTGCAACTATTGTGCACTTTTTGTCTTTTATTTCTTTTGTGAAAATTGATGTATCACATAATTTACCAAAAAGTAATGATAACTTAATGCAAGAAGTTTCTAGAGAGCCCAAAATAGTAGATAACTCTACTTGGTGAATGGAAATCTGTTGAGCAATAAGTTCTAAAACTTTATTCTCAAACTTATTATTAGCTCTCTGTAATAATTTATCCTATCCATTCAAATCTTCATTTTATTTCTAGCCTACCTCTGCCAACTAATGCAAAATTGTTTGAGAAGTATCAACCTCTATACCTATAGCCTCTGCTAGAATGTTCTTGGCATCCTCAATGATCTTGAACTTTTTGTTCCTTTCTTCTCTTAGTCTTTGTTGCTTGGCTTTCTTTTGAAGAAGCTCACCAAAGGTTTGCATCTAATTTGGAGTTAGATTTGAGATGTCTCATTTTGGAATGACAATATCCTCATCAAGATCTATATCCTCCTCTTTTTCTTTACCTTTACCCAAAAAAATTGTGCTTGGTTAAGGCTTGATCTCAACTGTCCTTGTACTTATTGCTTGTGTACTAGGAATGGAAATGGTTCAATAGTTGAAATAATAGGACTCGCTACAAAAATGGATATTGCACTCATTGAAATGTTGGTGGTAGGAATACCTAATGTAGCCAAAATTGATGTAGAGGGTAGAACTTTTAGCTTAGTAGATGAAGTGTTTGGTACTTCATTCAATAATATGCTAAGCTAGACTATTGCAAAGATTGATTGAATGCTTGTGCTAGTAGTGCTAGTCACAATCAATCCTGTTGAGACTATCTCCATGCTTGGTGTTATAAATTTTTCTCTTGGAGAGAAAGGCAGTGAGGCTATAACTACTATAGCAATCTTAACTAGGTTGGTTTCCTCAACATCTTGTACATCTTCCTTGGTAGCCTCTTGCTCCTATTCCTCATTATCATCTATATTATCAAAATAAGTTACTTCTTCATCATATTTCTCTTCATATTTTTCTTGATCATCATCATCATCCTTGTCACTTATACTAACTAGAAAATCACTCAGTTTGTGAAGAAGATAGACATTCTTCCATGTATTTGTGGCATTCTTCACAACATGCTCTATTTCATTCAACAAAATAAGACAAGTATCGAATCTTAATGTTAAATTTTCTTCATTTTTCTTTAAAGATTCTTTCACCTCCTTGTCATTTAGATTTGGCATAAATTTCTTTAAGGTAAGCTCATTAATTCCTTTGTAGTTTTCATTGCATGCTCCTATCTTGGCTTGATCTTATCCATTAAAATATTGGGAATTTACTAAGTGAGCTAATCAGGTGACTATTTCCACTTACCCATCTTGGATATCAATATATCTTCAATCTACTTCTGCTCATCAGTTGTTCTAGTCTCATATTTTAATGCTTTGAAGTTTGTTATTCCAGAACCTGATTCTAATTCTTTCATTCTCTCCTCAAATGTGGGTGGAGACCTCTTCAAAACTATGTCTCCTCCTTTTTCTTCTTTCTTCCTAGAGGATCTCCTTGTGAATACGATAGTGGATGTCTTGGTAGGCTTGGTAATGATTCCCTTGCCCTTCTTCTTCTTTAGTGGCTCCTCTTCCTCTAATTCTTCATCCTCTACTTCTTCATCCTCACCTTTTCCCTTGGTCAATAGGAGAGTGGAACTTGTTTTCAACTTGGCAATCCTCTTATTGCCTTTGTTAAGTTCCTAAGGGAGCTTAATCTCTAGTTCTATCCTAGCCTTTGCCTCATCATAGGTGCCAAAGCAAGCAACTTTTGGATCCACTGGCTGATTTATCAGTGTTTCAATTATATCTTTTGTTTCATCAATGTTCACCTCATATCCTAGAGGTTTCACCCATGCAATTCTAAGCCTAACTACCTGAATGTATACCTTGTCACTATATACATAAAACAAACATCATGTTTATAATCCTCTACTAGTTTCCTTGGGATTTGGAATATATTATTCATTTTCTCCTTGAATGTATCAAAATAATTTTCCATGATACTTGTATAATTTTCTCCCATCTCAGCAATGTATTCATTAATCTAATAGAGTATTGGTACATCTTTTCTCCAAACAATAGTAACTTTTCATGGAAAGAATTTCTAAGTATAGAAAAATTAACATGTCAATAGTGAGCCAAACTTACATGGATTGTTCTTTGTTGTCTTGATGCTCTCCATGTTTTTGTTGAACTAATTCAATAGTAGCTCGGCAAGGTCAAGAGAAAGATTATTCTTGACTACCTTGTAAGATAAATCAACTACATCACAAGACACACTATTCAATCTGCTCAAACTATAGATTTTGTGGGCAATGACATGAATACTGAACTTTAGTTCCATGTTTGTCACACTACTTATTTTCATTCCCCTTCCATCCTAGACAGCTAGGGTTTTCTTTTCTAGTTCAACCTGACCTAGGGTTTTAGTCATTTTAGCTTTTGATGGCATGGGGAGAATAGTGATTCTGTGGATCATCTTCTTTGTGATCAAAATTAGTTTCTCCAACCATCATTGACCATTACGCAAATGACTTAGGATGTGTCTTTTCCATTTAACTTGAAATTCTCATGGCATATGAGGAATATGTGTTAAACCTTTCGCTTACAGATGTTGGTGTTCAGGTTTCAACATGCCATTAACACATAGCTCCTGTAGGATTTCATCCATCTCTAGTGTGCCAATATCCTAAATTGTACATTTGAAATGAGATTGGATATCATTAATCAACAATACCTTAGGAGGGATTTGAGACTATGCTCCACTTGGATCTAGGGTCTTCGCAACTATAGGAGTGAGCTTGAAATCTAGTGCTTTCCATTTAACACCATGAACCAACATGTTTGATCCTTGTTTCACCTTTTTGCTAGTAGCTAACATTTATACTTGGTAGGGTTTAAGAGACTTTGAAAAAATTTCATAACAATTCACTTAAATCACTTGATTACTCTTGAAGATCACTTCTACACAAATAGCTTGAAAGCTCACAATGAAAAATGACTTTGATTTTAGTCCTTTTATAAAAAATTTCCATAAATGTCTGGTATGAATGTTAGATTGAATTGACAAACTGTCATCAACTTCATTTACATTGATTGCTTGGTGGGGGTTAAAAGCACAAAACTGTGTCACCCTTTTATAAAGGAAAAGGCTAACAAAAGTATAATTGTTCATCTTTAATGACATTAAAAAGGTGGTATTATTTAGAATTTTATAATGAATTAAACTAATGAAATGCGTAGAAATGGATGAATTTTAGGATTATTATTTTTAATAATTATTTGGAATAAGAATTGATATATTTTCCTAATTTTTTAAGACAATTTTTTACTTGCTAAAAATTAGGTGTCTAGTTCCCACCACAAAACTATATGCAAATAAACTTATTCCCCTTCAATCTTAGATTATGCTATAGATAACATATATAGCTAGAACAATCAAAAATAAAAATTTGTTTTAGACCTATATTTTATCTTTTATGACGATTAAAATTTTAACTCACTTGTAATTGATAGTTTTCATCTCCCACCATATTTTTCAAAACAAATCTATTCTAACCAAAAGAAAAATTATACATTCTTGAAGAGGACTCTCTCCTCTAGAATGTCATGTCATTTTTAATTTTTTTTATATGATTTAATATTTTTTCCTTTTTCAAAATTTGTCTCTTCTTAAGTGTTAAAATATGTACTTGTAGAATTTTTTAATTAAAATATACTATATCTAATTAAATTACTATAAAATTTATATGAGAATATTCTTGGCTTTGAACTCTATAAAATTGTGTTTATATGTTATTAAAAAAATATCATAAAAAATAGTAAGAGTTATTGAAATGTCAGTTTGCTGAAATAATTTTATTTCTTTAGTAATTGGGGACAAACTAGTATAAAACATGCATTAAATAGGTATTTCCAATTGGAAAAGTGTGAAATCATATATAACTTAGCTAGAGTGAGTTTTTCTAGACCATATGTTTGAATAAAATTAATTGTTAGATAGAAATACTCAAATTCATTCATTTTGATAAGTCAGCCTGAAAGGTGACACAGCTTTGTACTTTTACCCTGGGGTCTTTTGTGATTCAGTAACCACATAAGACTTAGTCACTCCTAATCTCATTTTGTAGAGTTTGTAACCCCACCTTGCTCAATAAGGAAGGCAACTTGGTAGTAACTGGTACTTCTTACTAGGTGATCTCTTTGCATCTTGAATGCTAATATGGATCCTCCGTCCTATCAAATAGAATTGATTTAGATGTCTTCTTTAGTAGCCTAGTTCTAGTTCTCCTTTCAGAAACTAAGTGGAAGTGGTGGAGTTACCCAACTCTTGAGTGACTTGATCATTATTTCTCAAACTTCCATTCTTAGTAGACTTTGGAACCCATTTTTGTCTCATCTACTTCTTGATGTTATCGGCTTTTGCCTTTTTTTCATCTTCAATTCTTCTAGTATTCATATAGTTTTTGGCGAGATGACCAAGTTCTATACAAATGAAACATATTTTGATAGTATCTTTCTTCCTTGTCTAATGTTTTACACAATTCATTCCAATGTGTCCAAATTCTCCATAATAATGACATCTACACCAAGTGTTATAGTCCCAACCAAATATAGCTTTCACAATTTGTTTTTTTGGACTCAATATCTTAGTTTTTCATTCTAATGACTTGTGTCCATGCTTCTTACATTTGTCACATTTGCCTTCAAATTTTGGTTTCTCTTTGCATTCATTAGCTCTATGACCAAGTTGATTACAATTGTATCATTTTCCATTCAATTTTGTTTTCCCATTATGCCAAAATTTGTTTGAACTATGACCTATCTGACCATAGTGACTACAAGTAGGTTTTTTATTCCTTTGAGCTCCTTGCTTGGATGATTCACCTTCTTTTGTGTATCCAATTCCTACTTTCCCTTTTTGTCTAAAATGACTTTTCTCATTTAAATGATTCATGTCTACTTGGGATTTCATCATTCTTTTATTGGTTTGTCTTTCAATATATAGATCATTCTATAATCTTTCATTCACTAATCTTAGGTTCATGATTTCTTCATTTGCATTGATGAGTTGATTAATGAAGTCTTATTGTTGAAGGGATAGGTGTTGAATTTCATTATTCTTTCCTTCTATCTCTTCTCTTATTTATTTTTTCTCTTCCATGAATTCATACATTCTTACTAATTAAATTTCTTAATCTCTTCTTAGTTTTCTTACTTCTTCTTTAAGAGTATTATTCTTCTCTAATAGTTCTTTGATTGCTTTATCAGCTTCATCTGAATTGCTTGAAGGGATGTCTTCAATTGTTTCTTCAATGTAGAGTGAATCATTCATCTAGATTGCAAGGTATTTTCTTCTTTTTGGGGATTGAGAGAGTTGTTCTTTTTCTTTCTTGAGTTGTCCAATGGCCAATTCCAAATCTAGCTTCTCATTATCAATAGCCTTATCAAGTCTGAATACCTCCATTGCCTTTGATCTTTTCTCAAGCTATTAAACTTTTTACTGAGAACCACAATGCTCTGATACCAATTGTTGGAAATATTATGACAGGATAAGTTACTAAGAGGTGAGGGGTGAATCAGTAACTTATAAAACTTTTATCCCAGTTAGCAATTAAAACTTTATGTGAATTTTGATCTAATTGCATTAATGAGAAACTGAAAACATGAAAGCATACACAACACTTTAACACAAGATTTGGTGACCCAAAAACCTTCCAAATAGAAAGTAAAACCAGAGTGGGGATGATACCCACAAGCTTTAGTAATGCAATATAAAGTTAGCATGTTAAGTCTTATAATGATCACTTTTGATGATCTGCCCTATTAAGAGCAATAAAGACTGCTAGGTCCACCTTGCAAAAGGATTTACAAACATACATTGAAGTATGTACTCGGTAAAGAGATTTACATAAGACTATTAGGTCTACCTTGTTAAAGGATTTGATTGATCCACCTGTTAGGATGAAGCAGTAGTTGATCTTTCATTTGCAACTTGGTTTGCTAAATGAGATTCCTCTGAGTGTACAAATCACATTGCTGTGATAGATGAATCTTTGCTACTCCTTATACTATTGTAGCATTTGTAATTTTCTCTTTAATTCTTCTCTTATGATTACATTACTTCCATACAATCATTTGGATGTGATACAATACATTACATATATACCAATCCAATTACATAAGTACAAAGTTGGCCACAATGCAAGTTTACACAAATATTACAAAGTCGGCCAAAGTGTAGAAATTGGGGTTCTAAAGACTAACTCAGTGAGGTTCTGATACTTGACATCCACTATCAATGCTCAACATCATCATGCACTTGGTAGGCATAGAAGGTCCATACTGATCACTTCCAAGTAGTCTTAAACTCAATCTGTACTGGTGACTCGATAAATACTATGAAACTTGGCATATAAACTAAATCATTTGATTCACACTACATAGCTCAGTTAATGCTATCAGTTTGAGCTTGGTATAAACTAAGTCTCTTCATTAACACTAAGTAGCTCGGTTAATACTAGACTTGCATCACATCAATTGCGAACTCAATAAGCACTACACAACTCGATTTACACTGGTAAACTAAGCATATACTTGTCGAAATATCTTAATGGAAAGAATGCTTCTAAGAGGGGGGGGGGGTGTGAATCAGAAGTACTAGTTTCTAACCTATTTTTCACAAATCCTTAATAACATAATATTGAAATGTACATGCATGCATATCAACATTAAGAAATTATGAAAAACACATGTGCATCACCTCATAACACTTGAAATTTTGGTAACCCAGAAACCCTCCAGGAATAAGAAGGTAAAACTGGGGTGGGGATGATACCCACAAAATTACTATAGTAATACTGTTTAACCACTTTTGATGGTCTGCCTTGTTAAAGGCTTTACATTGTATCAATAGTGACTTGGTTAAAGGATTTACAAACACTTTACATGAAGTGTTACCCTTTTAAAGGATTTAATCACCTATTTAAAGGATCTACAAACTAGTTGTTAAGCTAACCTATCACCATAGGGTTTCCTTTCTAATACAATTGCTAGAGAGTATTAGGTGTAATAAACCTAATAGCTTACAATCCTTTGATTGCTGAATATAGGCACTTGATCTGCTTTCTCTGATCTTGATCCTCTGAGATCTGATTTTCTTCACTCTGAAAATAGTTTCCCTTACACACCTTCATCCATTGGCATATACAATGAGATTTAGTCTTCCTTATAAAGACATTCAAAGACTTAGGGTTAGATGTGGATCTATGATCCATATTGAATCTCTATTTCCCACTCATTCCTTGCACTTTTATTATTGGTTGCATGCCTTCTCCATTTTTTTTATTGGATGCATGTAGATTGCATAGGAAATACAAAAGATTTGATCTAATTATTTTAATCCTTCGAGATTTGTCATATGTCAGCCATGAAAATGGTTTACATCTAAATTAGTGAGGTTACAAACTCATATGTGTATTCTATGTTACTCGGCACTTATGGATTCCAGATGCTTGGCATATGTAAAAAACTAGCTTACTCGACTTCTATTGCATTTCTGTATTTCTCGGCATCGTCTGTGACTCGGCACTCAAATATCACTCGGCACTTGTATCATGCTCGGAACCTAAAGTCACTTGGCACTTGTTCTTCACTTGGAACATGATCTTCACTCAACACCTCAATGTTGCTTGGCACCTGAAGATCACTCGGCACCTGTTAGATTTCCCAACTCGGCTCATATTGTGGCTTGGCATACATAGTGTGCTTAGCTCCAATGTAGAAAATGGTTAAGTATGGTGGCACTCAAATGTCAAAACCATTTTGAGACTAACAATCTCCCCCTTTGACATGAGTGAAAAAAAACACTTAATTGACTATATGAGTACATTCACTAATATAATCCGTATATATAGAGGTTTTGAAACCTTGATCAAAATTTTGTAACTTACAATATATACCTCAAAATTATTGTAACTCCCCCTGAGTTGATTGTGCCATTATCTACACTATCTTGGTAACCAAAATTTTATGCTATATATCATGCTCCCCTTTTATCTTGTCTCCCCCTGTTAACTTGTCTCTTTGCCTCCCTCATTCATCTTGTCTCCCTATTCATCTTATCTCCCCCTTTTTGACACTTATGTCAAAGGGTTTTAAGGGTTAAGACCATATTTTACCAAAAATGTGTTGTTTACATCCATAATCATCCTGAGAGCTGCATCCCAATTATGCAAAGGAATTTTCAATGACTTGTGCTGGATGGTAGTCTCTATAGCAAGGTGAATAAGTCCTTTTGAAGTAGAAAGATTAGGATCTTTCTTGAGAACAGCTTCAGCATACACCTGTTCTTTATGGAGTACTTCTAAATGGGGGATAATGGAGGATTGGAGCTGTATCAATTTTGCCTTGATGGTGGCCTCTTCTACTATTAATACAGCTATTTCTTTCTGAGTATGAAGTGTTTGAGAAAAATGCTTCTCACTTTGGGCTGGATCTTTGGGTAGCTGCATGCTTGAAATATTCAAATTCCTTTCCATGCTCATTATCTTTTGGCTTGTCTCCTGTGTGAAGTATGAAAAGTCACACAACTTTTTGTACAATGGGAATATATTCTCAAGTACCTTTTTCACTTTGTCTATGACCTTTTCCAATTCAACCTATGAAAGTGCTATTTCACTAGATATTTTCTCATTAACTTTCCCTTGAAGTTTTCTTTCAGACCATTCCATAAGTTTTGCATTTGTCTCTTGGTCTGCATTTGTCACCTGGTCAACAGTATCTGTCAATTGTTCCACTATATGCTTGGACTCATCTAGTGACTGAATACTGAAGGCATCCATAAATATGTCTTTAATTTCATGTAAAGTTTTCTTTTGTTTATACTCCTTCCTAAGTATTTCTTGCCTCTTTCTCCTATTTAATGTTTCTAGCACCTCATTGATTTGATCAATGCTTATTGTTTTTGAGTCATAACTTGATATGACTATCTCCTCATCTAGTTCAGGGTCTCCATAGTGAAGTACCCTTGCAACTTTTGTATAACTTGATCCTGGTGCTGATATTTGCAGTGGCTATTGTGAAGGAGTCCTCGAGGTAGGCAAATTTGTCAATGTTTGTATTGTCTCCTGCTCTTTAGGGGTTTCCTCTATTTTCTCCTCCTACTATCTACCTTGATCAATTATAGTAATTTTAGGAAGTGCACCTTGTGTTTGTGTTGTAGGATCAGATGTAATAGTCTATCCTATTTGTTTTACTTCTTTGTCTCCTACTTCAGTCATCTTTTGTACTGTGGTGTCAACTATACCTAATGAAACAACTATTGGCATTTGAAGTTGACCACTAGTAGCTATAGAGATGAAGGAAGGTGGTTCTTATGGATTCACCTTATCTCTAACTGTGTTTTCTACTAGTTTTTTTAATTCATCCATACTGACCAATACTAGATTCTGCCCATAATCATGCTTCTTACATGGATTGGTCAAAGATTCTTTTGAGATCTTCTGCAGTTAATGGATTGATGTTCTAAGTAGAAGTGTCAGGAACATCTTGTACTATTATAGTTTTTTTAGGTGTGATGGGTACATGAGGAGGGCTAGTAGGTGGGAATTGTGTGTCTTGCACACTCTGGTCTTGTTGCTTCTCTTGCTCAGCTATTGCCATTTCATCTTGCTTTTGTGTCTCCTCCTCTGTTTCTTTCTTTTCTTCTTCCTTCCTCTCTTCTTCTTGTTTCTTTTCTTCTTCCTTCTTTTCTTCTTCTTGTTTCTTTTCTTCTTCCTTCTTTTCTTCTTCTTGCTCTACTTCCATCTTCTCTTCTCTCCTTTTTCTTCTTTCTTCTAGTGGAGTAGTAGCTTCTTCCTTGTATTCTTCTTCAAGAAAATCTTCAACCTTTTTGTACAAGTTCTTCCATGATTATGTTGTTCTTTATACAATTTCTTCCATTTTGTTTTGGAGAATGAAGAATGCCCTATACTTAGGTGTAAACCTAGTATTATGCCTTTTGAATGCTTTCTCTATTTTCTCCTTAGTCAAATCAGGTAGTATGCTTTCTAGGGTTGATTCTCTCATCTCCTTCACTATTTTCAAACAAAAAAAGCCATCTGTCTTCTACAATTTTAGATAGTTCATTTGGCAATTGTCCATCTAGTTCAAGAGGAGTATACTTGAACTATGCCATCATTCCATAAACTAATTCTTCTAATTTATTTTTTTCATCTTTAGTGAACTTATTGAAATCAACTTTATTTATGTTGCTTAAGTCTCCATTTCCAATCTTTTTACATAATGTATCAACTGAAAAATGGCTTACCTTTTTAGATTGATCTTCTTCATCAATATCAGCTTGAGCCACATATTTTCTTCTTTTCCTTGGCTCTTCCTATGTCTTCTTGATTGTTTTCTTCTTTGTGGCTTCCTCTTTAGCTTTTTGTGTGGATGCCCTTGTTGCAGCTCTAGTTGTTGGCTTTTGTGGTGATGGCATGGCAATTTTCTTTGGTTTGGGCTAAGTTGGCAGTTGTTATGTTGCCTTTCTCTTCTTTGGCTCGGCTTGGGTTGGTGCATTCTTGGATTCTTCTTCCTTAGCACCTTCCTCCTTGTCTTCACCTAGGCCTTGAGTTAATTCCATTTGGCCTTGCTATTTTTCATCGTCATCATCATCATTGTCATCATCTTCTTCTTCAGCTTTAGCCTCTATTCCTTCACCAAATTTCTTCTTAATTTTCTTCATCAATTTATATTTCTTCTTCAATGTGGAGGCAATTTTTAATTCCATATTTATCTTTTACCTTACCACATCACAAGTGCCAAAGTGTGGGGCACTCTTATCTATCTCTTCTTCCAATAATGTAGTTATTACTACAGATGCTTCATCTATGTTGATCTCATAACTAAATGGCCTTAGCTATCTCACCCTTGGAATTGTTGCTTGGATATAGGTGAAGTCAATATCAACTAAGAATCATATATCATTAATATGTTTTTCCACTAAGGAAATTGGTATTCTCACCCTTTGCTTCATGGATTTCTTGAAATCCTTGAAATAGCTTGTCATCAGGGTATCAAAATTGTCTCCCATTTGTTCTATATACTCATTAATTTGGGATATGATAGTTCTATCACTTCTCCATGTAACTTTTCCAAAAGAGGGAAATTCATTCTGAACATAAAAGAATACACAAACTAGAATTGCTCCAAATTTGCATTGAGCACCCTTTGTCCTTCTTATGGCTACTAGGTTTTCATTAATTTGTTGTAGTTGCAATTCTGCAAGATCATAAGTATGATCCTTTTTCACTAGTTTGTAGCCTACATCTACTACAATACATGGCACACTATTGAGTCCACTGGATTGGTAGAATTTGTGGGAAATAACTCTAACAACAAACTCAACTAGAGGGTCCTGAATGGTGTGAATTGTCATTCCTCTTTTGTTCCACTGAGCACCTATGTTCTTTTCAATAACCTCCTTGGATTCACTTCTCAAGGTCTTGAACCAATCTAGGGTAGGATATCCAGTTACCCTATGAATAACTCTTTTGGTGATTTTGACAGGGACATCTTCTAACCACACACTGACATCATGAATTCTGCTCAACACAAGTCTGATCCATTCTATTTTAAATATGATGGGAAAACTCAAAACTCATGTTAAACCCTTCCTTTTAAAAATTTTTTATTCATCTTTCAAGACTCCATATATACACATCTTCGCAAAAACTTCTCTTATTTCCATGTCTCCTATGGCTCCTATCTTGCAATTATAGCATATCCATACATCCTGAACCCTAACAACGTTTGGGGGTATGCAAGAAAGGGCTCTGGCTAGATTGTTTTTGTATGCAACTTTAGGGATAGGGTGAAAATTAGGTTGACTAACTTTATTAGATACTAGTTGGACTTCAAACGATTCTTTGTCTTGGGTTGTCTTAGAACTTGAAGCCATTTATGCAAACTAGGGTTTCCTTTACACAAAAATATGAAACTGCGTAGCTTGGCACAAATGAAAATACCTCAAGATAAATGAAAACATGTTGTAAGAGGTTGCAATCTACTTGGAATGTTGGATTTGATGTTATGAAGTCGCTTCACTCTCTTTCTCTTCTTTACTTCTTGATCATGATGAGGAAGAATGATTAAAATCACGATAATATACCCTATTTCTATCTCATTAAATGCTCAACTACAAACTTAGCCTCTGAAGGATTTTTGACATTACTCAGCTTGCACTACATCTCCACTTTACTTGGCTTCCATAGGAGTTACTCAACTCGACATCAGCTATCAACTCGATCATTGTTAGGAACTCAGCATGTATTGGAGTTTTACTCGACATCCAAAGACAGCTCGGCATCATCATTTAAAATTTTGTCTTGGCATCTTGTTTCATGCTTATTTCTACTTTTTTAGTACTACTTTATCTTGGGACTAATGTATGATGTAACTTTGTATATCAGTCCCATACACTTCTCTTATGCTTAGTTTGATAAAGTGTGATCATTTGACCCATTGGATGAAGTGATCCCTCCACTTGATGTGCCACACTCATCTTTCTTCTTCCAAGTCTTATTCATTTGTCTTCTTATTTTCTCAACATTAATCTTTTCTTTTCCCTTATTTTCTTTGTTGGATTCAGTTTTTGGTGCTTTGGACCTTGTAGGATAGTTTCTGCTGATATGACCAATTTTTAAGCAACTGAAACATGTGGTTTGGTTCAACCATCTTTTATAGTTCCCTTTGAAATGTTTTCTTATGTAGTTCTGGGGTATATGTCTGTATTCTTGACAATAATGACAGCTATACCTAGTGTTGTAATCCTAATGGTACTAACTTTCATTTCCTTTTGTTTTTGCTGGTTGATTTGATGCCCGCATAGGCTTTGGTCTGCATTCAAATGCTCTATGTCCATAATTCTTACAATTATGACAATGTCCATCAAATCTTTGTGTCCTTGTGACTTTGGATTTGCAATCTTGTGTTATATGTCCTTGTATGTTGCACTTGTGACAATAACTCTTGCTCTTGGGTGTGTTTTTCTGATTGAATCTTCTACTCCTGCAAATATTAGCAGTATGTCCTTTTTTATTATAGTAATGAAAAATGGGTTTAGAATCCTTACCTTTGTCACATTTTTGCTCAAAATTCTTTGATTATTCCCCAATTTCAGTGTTGTCGTATCCAAGTCTTGATATATCATGGGTTGATCTTGGAAATTTCATCAATTGTTCAAAGTATTTGATGGCTTCACTTGACTTGTTTAGATTCTCTGCTACCTCTTTTTCTCTATTCAATTCATTCACTATTTGTTCATTCTACATCTTCAAAGTAGAGATCTCAATATCTTTCATATTGAGTTCATGATGAAGGTTCATCATTTGGGCAAGTGTATCCATCTGCATGTTTGACATCCTTGTTAATTCAATACATTTTTCTTCAAGTCTGTTTGCAATATTTCTTTTGTCATCTTTCATCATGACTCTATCCTCAACTGCTATTTTTATTTGTTCAGTGATTTCACATAACATTATGGCCTATGATTCATGTTCCATCTTGAGAGATCTTATCTCTTATGCTTGAACTTTGTTTTTCTCCATCAGTTATGCTATTGTTGCATCAAACTCTTTAGTGTCTCTATTGACAAACAGTTTTGTGGTATCTATCTCCTTGTAGTTTGTATCATTTTCAGCTATGGCTATATCCTTCCTTCTTTTCAAGGATTTTCTCAGTTCCTCCCTTGCTTCCTCTACTTTGTGTAGAGCCAGTTGCACAGCAATCACTTGATTGTCAATAATCCTTCCAAGTTTGAAGACTTCCATATTCAGACCTTTTCCTCCAAGTTGTTAGACTTCTTCTTGTGAGAACCTTGCAACTCTGATACCAATTGTTGAAATATCTTAATGGAAAGAATTCTTTTGAAAGGTGGGGGGTAAATCAGAAGTACTAGCTTCTAACCTATTTTTCACAAATCCTTAATAACATAATATTGAAATGTACATGCATGCATATCAACATTAAGCAATTATGAAAAACACATGTGCATCACCTCATAACACTTGAAATTTTGGTAACCCAATGACCCTCTAGGAATAAGAAGGTAAAACTGGGGTGTGCATGATACCCACAAAATTACTACAGTAATAATGTTTAACCACGTCTGATGGTCTGCCCTATTAAAAGCTTTACATTGTATCAATAGTGACATGGTTAAAGGATTTACAAACAAATTACATGAAGTGTTAGCCTGTTAAAGGATTTAATCACCTATTTAAAGGATCTACAAACTAGCGATTAAGCTAACCTATCACCATAGGGTTTCCTTTCTAATATAATTGCTAGAGAGTATTAGGTGTAATAAACTTGATAGCTTACAATCTTTTGATTTTTGAATACAGGCACTTGATTTGCTTTCTCTGATCTTGATCCTCTAAGATCTGATATTCTTTACTCTAAAAATAGTTTCCCTTACACACCTTCATCCATTGGCATATACAATGAGATTTAGTCTTCCTTATAAAGACATTTGAAGACTTAGGGTTAGATATGGATCTACGATCCATATTAAATCTCTATTTCCCACTCATTCCTTGTACTTTTATTATTGGTTGCATGCCTTCTCCATTTTTCTTATTGGTTGCATGTAGATTGCATAGGAAATACAAAAGATTTGATCTAATTATTTTAATCCTTTGAGATTTGTCATATGTCGGCCATGAAAATGGTTTACATCTAAATTAGTGAGGTTACAAACTCATATGTGTATTCTGTATTACTCGGCACTTACTGATTGTAGATGCTTGACACATGTAACAAACTGGCTTAATTGGCTTCTATTGCATTTTTGTATGGCTCGACATCATCTATGACTCGACACTCAAATATCACTCATCACTTGTATCATGCTCATCACCTAAAGTCACTCGGCACTTGTTCTTTACTCGGCACCTGATCTTCACTCGACACCTAAAGGCTGCTCGGCACCTGAAGATCACTCGACACCTGTTGGATTTCTTGACTTGGCTCATGTTATGGCTCGACATACATGGTGTGCTCGGCTCCAATGTAGAAAATGGTTAAGTGTGGTGGCACTCAAATTTCAAAACCATTTTGAGACTAACAATACTGAGATGCTTGGTTTACACTATTGATCATCACCTTTGTAGTATCTGCTTGGTGCAAACTGAAATCTATCCAAAGGACTTAGTATCAACTATAGAACTTGATAACAACTAAAATGCTTGGTTAACATTGTTAACTATACAATATGCTTGATATAAATTTACAATCTCAAAAAGTGTATGTCACTAATAACAAACATGACTAGAATGTCAACATGTAGATTTAGGTAAGATGAAACTTCATCCAAGTTTTGGAGTTGAATCTCAATGGGCTATTGTAGGTGAGTTCTATTAACATTTCACACAATTAAATGGAACCCATCTATTTAATAGAAAAATTTCTTATTATTTCATCTCATTTATCGTCAATAGTCTTACTTACACTTGATAATTTTGATAACTTCTCTACATTTATATGCTTTGTGGGTGATAGGTTAAGTCTACATGAAAATTAATCCTATCATCAACTAAGTTTTCTTATGAAAATTGGCTAAAGTGGTAGATTTCTTGAGAAAATACAAATTTGTGGATATTTAGAAGCAATATTATGATTAATTTGTTGACTAATGTGATAAAAATCTTCTATTTATCAACCATATATTATAATTTTTCATCCATTTGATAATACTAGAAGTATTGGGGATAGTTTAGACCAAAATACCCATTAATATTTCTTTCCAATATCCCAAAATCTCATCAATCCCCCTATATAAAAATTAAAACCAATCTTATCTATAATCATCAAGGCATTCATGAATATTTTGGTCAATAAGGATTAGCAGTAAAAGGTCTCAATGATACTTATAAGAAGACTACAAAAGGACATTTAAAAATGGCTATTCTTAAACATCATTGTGTTCAATGGTCTCAAGTTTACTTTTGTTCACTAAATTAAGAACAAATATTTAATGCTTGTTGATATGGATAAGTGCAAAATTGTTGTTGATAGTTTAACAATTGAATTAGGTGATTTCAAAATCAAATGCTCAAAGACATAGTTATCTTATTTGCAATATACTACTTAACTTTATTGATTTTCACAATGTTTATGAGCAAGAAGTTGCAGGAAGCTACCATGCCAGTAATTTTGCAGTCTAATTTTGTTCAAACAACTTTTTTGAATGAAGACATGAGAAGAAAAGATCAAGTTATCTCAACCCAAGAGATTGTGATATTTAAAAAGTTGATAAATATGTAGATGTGAAATTTAAGAATATAGAAGTTACAAGAAGCATGCATGGTGCAAAAAGACCCTAGAATAATATTGCAAGAAAAAACAAAAAATTCAACTGTGATGTGTAATCAAAAGTGAGAAAGTGGATAGGAAAGGTGACTATGATTCTTTCCCTCTCCAACAATGTATTGTTTAATGGTGATAACCCCAAGATACTAGACAAAACATTCAATATCAACATTCATTTCCATGTATATAGGAAGTTTAATGAATACCACAACCACGAGATATAAAGAACAAATAATTACTATCATTCAAACATTACTACCTAATCGTGAGTAGTGAGCTCTTCTTTTCAATCACCAAATGATGTTATATCTATTTATAATATCAACAGTAGTTCTAGATCTTCTTTTCTCTATATAAGAAACTTAATAACCACCATCACCATGAAGTACACAAGAAGATAGAAGGACTATAATATAAATACCATTATATCAGCAATATTACACAAAAATTTGATTTCTACTTCAAAAACCATACACAAAACCTTTCATTTACCTTCCCCACACACATTTGACTAGACTTTAGTAAATCCATGGAGATCGTCATCGCTCTCAAGTCCAAGAAATCCCTATTATACATTGTCTCATTACCCTAAGTGGGTAAAAGTACAAAGTTGTGTCACCTTTCAGGTTGACTGATCAAAATGAGTAAATTTGAGTATTTCTATCCAAAAATCAATTTTGTTCAAATATATGATCTAAATAAATTCATTCCAGATAAGTTATATATGGTCTCACACTTTTTCAATCGGAAATGTCTATTAAATGTATGTTATATACTAGTTTGTATCCAATTACTAAAAAAATATAGTTATTTCAAAAAACTGGCATTTCAATAAATCTTACTTTTTTTATGATATTTTTTTAATAACTTATAAATACCATTTTATAAATCTCAAAGTCAAGAATATTATCATATAGATTTTATAGTGTTGTAATTAGATACAATATATTATAATTAAAAAAATCTACAAGCGCGTATTTCAACACTCAAAAAGATGTCAATTTTGAGAAAGAAAAAATATTAAATAATATCAAAAAAATTTGAAACTTCAAAATTCTAGAGGAGATAGTCCTCTTCTAGAATGTATAATTTTTATTCTAGACAAAAAAAAAAAATTTGAAAAATGTGGTGGGAGATGAAAACTATAGATTTTAGGCGAGTTGAAATTTGAATCGTTATAAAAGAGAAAATATAGGTCTAAAGCCAATTTTTATTTTTAAATGTTCTAGATATATATATGTTATCTATAAAATAGTCTACAATCAAAGGGAAATAAGTTTATTTCCATATAGTTTTGTGGTGGGAACTAGACCCCTAATTTTCAATGTTTTTCAATAGCTAAAAAATTTTCTATAAGAATTATGAAAATATATCAATTCTTATTCCAAATAATTGTTAAAAATTATAATCCTAAACTTGATCAATTTCTACACATTTTATTGGTTTACATCATTTTCAAATTGTAAATAATAATGCTAGTTCTATATCATTAAAGGTGGCTAATTATACTTTTGTTAGCCTTTTCCTTTACAAAAGGGTGACATAGGTTTGTGCTTTTACCCTAGTCGATGTAAATAACATATCCTTTGATGATGATGCTTTAAAGAAGCTTAAGTAGGTCACATGTCTTGTATGTTTTGATGTTTCATAGGATAATTGAAGAGCTTGCCACAAGTTCCCAAGCCAAAATCCTTTATGAATTACTCACCTAAAAAGTAGCTGTTGTTTTTTATCAAAAATCAAAAAAATTATGAATTTTGTGAAAACTATTCTCAATGATTTTTTTTATGTAATGTTAAATGTTTTGCATGATTTCTATAGACAATGAATCACAAACGCCTAATTTTGTTCTTAGATAGTGAAGTGACATTGCCCCTCAACCGTAATAGGGGAAACCCCATGAAGGGGTTGAGGATCTGGGTAGAATATATGTTTAAATCCAATTTTTAGATAACAATGATATGGAATACTTTGCAAACCCTTCAATGATATTGTAAAGCAATTGCAGAATTGTTTATTTAAATTATGATATTTTACTTGAATATTAATCTTTAGTCAAACAGTACTAACTTTTCATATATATATTGTAGGAGAATATTCAAGTGCAAATTGAAGGCATTAACATGTGGTGTTGATGTGTTTTCAAGAAATCTATTATCTTTGGTAATTACATATGGGAGGAAATCATAACAAATCATAACACTTGATTGTCCTTAGTGATTACAAAAAGAAAACTTTCCCTTACCTTACAAAATAGTATGTTCATTTGGTCAAGGTTTTCCTAAGTTTTGGTATAAAATCTTTCAAGTGTATAATAGGATGTAATAGTAAATGCATATTTCTTGTTGAAATCTGGTGTAAGTGCTCTAGGGTGCTCTTGCATAAGTACTTAGGAAAGCCTTCTAACTTTCCCCAATGATCCTTAATCTCCTCTAGGATCTAGTTAGGCTTTGATTATTAACTAAGTAACACTCTTACTCTTCTACAAGAGTCTTACTCCTTGTGCTTCACCTTGAAGGACAAACAACTTTAGATTTCTTCAACTCTTCCTTCTACACTTAAAAGATTCCAAGTTCCAACCTCAATCAACTCATGAACTTCATTGTAGGGGTTCTTATCTCTCCATTAGCATTTATGTTTTACATTTGGATCCATTTAGAGGGATCTCCAAGCCCTTTCCAACTAGGTTCAAGTTCTTCCCTTGTAAAGGCTTAAAATGACCTACTAGCAATTAGGCCTAATTAGAGAACTTTTTTCTCTCTTCGCCAAAACTTTCCAAATAAGTTGAAAAAATACCACCACATATAGATACCCTTTTTTATTTTATGAGAGATTTTTCTAGTTTTAGACTCTCAAGGCATTCGTAAATAGGTATCCTATTATCTAGGGCTAATAGGGCTAATAGGCCTAGTTTATAGGGCTTTGCTAGTTTCTTGCTCACAACTCACCATAATGGATTGGTGAACTACTAAAAATTTGCACACACCTTCCTTAGATCATACAACACATTAACATTTGGTTCTTTCATATAATACCTTCAAACCATACAAGATTTTCTCATTTCTTCACCTCCAAGCCTCTAACTAAGCACTACCAACTTGCCTAGGGCTTAGTCTTAAAAATCATTCTCCTACATCCCATGACTCCTACTCCTAGATATTTAAATCTAAATCCCCTAAAATTTCCATACAACTTAAGGTTTTTCCCACAATCATTTCATGGGGGAGCAATGACAACACAAACTAGTCTAGATTGGACCAACGAACAGCCTAGCTAGAAAACAATTTATTAAGGCCACTAAAATATCTCTAAGCTCAAAGCACAAACAATGAGAAATGCTTAAAACTAATCCTACTACATGAATCCAATGCAAACTTTTCTCTTTTAATCCATACAACAACACAAGTGCTCAAAATTCTTGTCTGCACACTAAATCAAAGTCATAGTCACTATTACTTGCATAAAACTTGTTACAATCTAACTCTCCTCCTTGAGATTGAGTCTCCAACATTTATTAGCTTCCTTTTCCCAAGATTCAAGGAAATCTTAGCACATTTTCCACTCCTCATGTTTAGGGGATCCAAGGTAACTGAATTGCATGCAACATTTGCAATAAATTGCAAATATTGTCATGACCACATTTGGCATCTTTGCACTTATGCCATGATCCTTGTTTCTAGGACCTCTAACCCCTCTAGATAGATGTATAAAAATCATAAATTAACTTAAATTATCTTTTCCACTTCTTCTATGTTATTAGGATACATTTACAACTCAAATCCCTTCTTCTAGCTTCTAAGCCTAAATTTGCTAAAACAACTAACAAAGACTAATTAGTGACCTTGGCTCTAACACCAATTCAAATAGTCCACATAGAAAGACCTCCTAAGGTCTAAAAAAAACACTAACTAATATAACTTTGATAATGTATAATATAAAATGTATATACCTAGCACAAACCCAATACAGTTCATGCATTAGACATTCACAAACTTCAAAGTGACATTTGTGATAATTGCATTCACGCTTGTGATGTCTAGCTTTCAAAATTCAATATAATATAAGAAATATTTTATTTTTTGGTTGAAGGAAAATCTAATCAAATTGATAGATATGCATCCACAACAATCTAAGTAGATTCCTCCACTATCACCCTATGTAGACTAACTCAACTCGAGGATTCAACAAGTAACTTGGAATCACCTGAAAGAGTTAGTCATACTCAAAGATCAAATGGAGTTCCCTAACTTTGTAAGTCATTCCCACAACCATACTCATGAGTTCACTATCACTTTTCTTTTTTCTAATCTCCCCAAGTATCAATACCCTCTTACGAACTTACACTAGTACATTTGGGTTCATTTTTTGACCTTTATTGGTCAAATTTTTGACCCAAATTTTGACCAAATTCAACCAACCCATTCATCAATTTTTTCTAGTTGAAATTTTGATGAACTCACTAGTTGGTCAAAATTTTGACCAATATATTGGTCGAAAACCTACCAAAGCCATTGACTAAGTTCAAATAAGAATTGGTCAAAATTTCGACCAACAAAGGTAGAAAAAAAATTTGTGTTGGTGGAAATTTTGACCAATGAAGGTGGAAATTTTGACCAAAAAAGGTGGAAAAAAAATTTGCATTGGTGGAAATTTTGACAAATGAAGGTGGAAATTTCAACCAACAAAGGTAGAAAAAAGTTTAGGCATTGGTGAAAATTTCCACCAACAAAGGTAGAAAAAATTTTAGGCGTTGTGGAAATTTCCACCAACAAAGGTAAAAAAAACCCAAGCATTGGTGGAAATTTCGACCAATGAAGGTGGAAATTTCCACCAACAGCTAGGTGTAAATTTTTTCCAGGCATTCTATAAAACAATTCACATGTCTTGCCTATGATATGACATTTTACATGCATCCTACACTCTCTCATCCAGCTGATGATGGATTACGCAAAGTGATCTGAAACCATGATTGTAAAAAATACACACAATCAAATCCAAAATGAACTTGCACTACAAATGGATTGTGCAAATCTGATATTGTTAATTTTGCATGCATGTCTACTAGGAAAAATATATGTTTAAGTTGTGATTGTCCTGGTAGGCATGCATGCAATTTTACCAATATCAAATTTCTACAATCCATTTGTAGTGCAACTTCATTTTGGATTTGATTGTGTGTTTTTTAGCATCATGGTTTTAGATCACTCTACATAATCCATCATTAGTCGGATGAGAGAGAGTGCAGGATGCATGCAAAATGTCATATCATAGGCAAGACATGTGAACTATTTTATAGAATGCCTAAAAAAATTTACACCTAGCTATTGGTGGAAATTTCCACCTTCATTGGTCAAAATTTCCACCAACGCCTAGGTTTTTTCTACCTTTGTTAGTGGAAATTTCCACCAACACCTAAATTTTTTTCTACCTTTTTTGGTCAAAATTTTCACCAACGCCTAAATTTTTTCTACCTTTGTTGATTGAAATTTCCACCTTCATTAGTCAAAATTTCCACCAACTCATGCTAACCAAGTATGCATGCCAGGTTAGCTCGCCAAGCTAGCCCACCAAGTCATGTCACCAAGTTGACTATTCGAGTATGCTAACAAAGTTGACTCTTTAAGTTCTCTCATCAAGTCACCCCACCAAAATGCCTCATCAAGGTCAATCTTTAAGTCAGCTCACCAAGTCACCACACCAAGTCAACTCACCATCTCACCTCACCAAGTGGACTCGCTAAGTCAGCTTGCCAACTTGCCCCACCAAGTCGACTATTCAAGTATGCTCACCAAGTTGACTCTTTGAGTTCGATCATCAAGTCACCCCACCAAAGTGCCTCATCAAGGTTAGTCTTTAGGTCCACTCATCGAGCTTGCTCACCAAGTCAACTCACCATGTCACATCTCTAAGTGGCCTTGCTAATTCGGCTCACCAACTTGCCCCACCAAGTTGCCACTTTAAGCCCACTCACCATGTTAGATCGCCAGGCCGACTCCCCAAGTTAGCTTGCCAAGCTGACAATTAAAGTACGCTCACCAAGTTGATTGTTCAAGTGCACTCGCCAAGTTGACTCAGAGTTCATTCATCAAGTCACCCCACCAAAGTGTCTCATCAAGGTTAGTCCTTAAATTTGCTCACCAAGTCAGCTCGCCAAGTCATCTCACCAAGTTGGCTCACCCACATGTCCCAACAAGTCCCCAAGTTTTCTCACCAAGCTAACAATTCAAGTGCGCTCACCAAGTCAACTCTTTAAGTTTTCTCACCAAGCCCATCCCCTAGGTCAACTCGCCAAGTCACTCCCACACAGTCACCTCAATGAGTTGACTCTTTCAATCAGCTCACCAAGTCTACTATTCATGTACGCACACTAGGTCAATTCGCCAAGCCAGCCCACCAAGTCATGTCACCAAGTCTATTGTTCAAGTACGCTTACAAAGTTGACTCTTTAAGTTCACTCATCAAGTCACCCCACCAAAGTGCCTCATCAAGGTCAGTCTTTAAGTCTTCTCACCAAGTTAGCTCACCAAGTTGTCTCACCAAGTCGACTCACCATCTCACCTCACCAACTAGACTCGCTAAGTCAGCTCGCCAACTTGCCCCACCAAGTCAACTATTCAAGTA
This sequence comes from Cupressus sempervirens, assembly GCA_028749045.1. NCBI lineage: Eukaryota > Viridiplantae > Streptophyta > Pinopsida > Cupressales > Cupressaceae > Cupressus > Cupressus sempervirens. The sequence goes on from CM053785.1 coordinate 739,857,914, forward strand.
TGCTCGCCAAGTTGACTCTTTGAGTTTAGTCATCAAGTCACCCCACCAAAGTGCCCCATCAAGGTCAGTCTTTAGGTCTGCTTATCAAGCTTGCTCACCAAGTCAGCTCACCATTTCATGTCTCTAAGTGGCCTCACTAAGTTGGCTTGCCAACTTGCCCCACCAAGTTGCCACTTTAAGCCCACTCACCATGTTAGATCATCAAGTCAGCTTGCCAAGCTGACAATTGAAGTATGCTCACCAAGTTGACTCTCTGAGTTTGCTCACCAAGTTTTCCCCCTAGGCCAACTCTCTAGGTCAGCTCACCAAGTCACCCCCACTTGCCCCACCAACTCACCACTTTAAGTCAACTCACCATGTTATCTCACCAGGCTGACTCCCTTAGTCATCTTGCCAAGCCAACAATTCAAGTACGCTCACCAAGTCAGCTCTTTATGTTTGCTCGCCAAGTCCACCCCCTAGGTCAACTCACCAAGTGACCCCCACCCAGTCACCTCAATGAGTCGACTCTTTAAGTCAACTCACCAAGTCAGCTCACCCAGTGGTTTTACCACCTTGCCTCAGCAAGTTGGCTCGTTATGTGTGCTTGCCTAGTTGCCCCACTAAGTTGCTTCTCTAAGCCCACTCACCATGTCAACTCACTTGGTCGGCTCACCAAGTCGACTATTCAAGTACACTCACCAGGTGGGCTTGCCAAGTCACCCCACCAATTCATGTCACCAAGTTGATTGTTCAAGTATGCTCACCAAGTTGACTCTGAGTTCGCTCATCAAGTGCCCATAAAGAAAAATCAATCTATTATTCTAGGAGAAAATATGAATACCATGGCAGGCATAGTGTCATGGACTATAAAACCTCCTTTCCTTTTTCCTTTCCTATGTATCCATTTGAAATAAAAATATAAGAGAAATATAAAGAACTTCCACTATTAACAATGCCAATGGGTTTATATAAGTTGATCTGTATCCATAGTTATTAATCAAATTTTTTATAATTTTAAAAAAAAAAGTGTGTTTTTCAAAACAATATTTTAACTTGCACTTTATAGGGAGAAGCATTGTGTTCTTTAATTTTATTTTTTAAAACTATATAATAATTAATAATATCCTTCAAACACTGATCGTTATGAAATTGAGTTGGATCAGTAGACTTATTTTTCTATCACAAACCAATTACCATCTTTAGCTTCTTTGTTCTGAACCATTGATTTTTTGAGAAATTGAATTTTCTTACAATTGTGAGACCGTGATGTTGTTGAAGGTCGTTCAATTTGACTTTTAGCCATAAAATGTGCCAAATCTTTCAGTAAATCATGTTCTAGATGTGAAGCTTCTTGTTTCTCTAATCCATTCTGCACAAGCTCTTCCTCGTGTACTTTCTTTTCAAAAAGCTCTGAAAGCAATTCTATCACCATTCTTTCTTCCTAGATAAATGCCAACAAAAAGATACTTTTCAATTTTAGGATTTGAATGCATCTCCCTAACATTATAATAGAATATGTTTCATCCATTTGTTCCATACACTTTTCTAATTGAAAAGCACCTTTAATTTCTTGTTTAGTGTGTTATATAAATCCTTCTAAAAGGGCTCTTAGAGTCTGTGAGGCCAACTTATCCTAAAAATAAATTGTAAACAGATGCTACCATTTTTTTTTTGGTTTATCAGTAATTTTGTAAACCATAAGGGAAGATTTCCACTACTTAGAAACTATGATGTTAGCAAAGAAGTGGAGCCTAAGGTACTAGCAATAGCCACATATGTTACTTTCCCAATATCAAAAGTAAACAAAACTCGCAAACAAAAGAAGCATGTCGATAGCTTAAACTCATGTAGAAAAATATACAAAGACAAATAAATAATTTAAGTTTTCATAGTAATTGGACAAAGCATCATCTCGCTAATATTCATATTATCTTATATTGAACAAGAAGTATAGGTCTTAATATAATATCTATGACCTCTGAGATCACTATTAAATGTCAAAAGTCAGTCATTTCTTGTGGTAGCGAGTATAGTAAAAATTTAGGCATTGGGAGAATGTGAAGAATGGATCTTGCATAACTATCAAGAGGATGCAATTTTTAATCACTTTGGAAGAAGCCTGAGTCAGTGACTATGACATCTAGATACTCACTACAAAATGACTGATCTATACTTAAAAGGAATTAAAGCAAATAAAGCTCAAAATAAATAAGGTTCAGAGGACAACCATAAAGAAACATACTTCTACAAACTTATCTTGTGGTAAATATTGATGTGAAATGTCTTGGCAGTGTACTTTCCTCTTATCATCCACAAATTCTAGGTTTGGTTCAGCCGGAGCCTTCAATTCTTGTGAGCTACATAATGGATCTTCTGAGATTCTTTGCATCTCAGTCTTTCTAACTGCTGCATTCATCAAGTCATCTAACTAATTTTGAACCTTCTTTATTTCATGTAAACTATCCAAGTTATCACTCACAACACAATCTAAGCATTGCCAATATCTGAATGTAGACACTTCAAGAGGGGGAAGTAAAGGGACTATTTTTTTCCTCATTCTTCTTTGCAGTAAATGCGGAGGAAAAGGCCAGCACTTACTTATATATGTTTCTCAAATATTTGTCACATAGCCTCTGCAAGAGACAATAATACATACCTTGAGCATCAAAATAGTCTGAAACTATCTAGGAGCACATCATTCAATTTGAATGAATGTAGGACAAAGATGTAGACTTTTATTATGTAAAATAGAAAGTAAACTAAAGCAATCAAGTTAGTTTTTTGTATGCCTAAGTGATCAAACCATGGAGACTAAGGTGAATGTAACATTCCACATAAGGTGAATTTTGTAACATTCTGAATACATATAATAGTTGTAAAATTAATATATTAATGAGAGTTGAAGTACTATAGTATATAGAACATTTTGATACGAAATGTATGTTTGATGCGTATTGTGTTTGTGTTATCTCCACCCACAACCATCATCTACATTATCACTTGTCTTATTGATAGGCATGATAAAAGAAAAAAAAAACCTTTTGGATTAGAGATCTTGCATAATAGGAGATTTCCATGCTCAGCCTCCTCATGATCTTTTTGGCCTAGGATTATCCCCACAACAATTTAAACAAAAAAACTCATGACGAATATGAGATTTTTTAATTTCTATATGATTTCCTAGCCCATCTTAATGGTTGGTAAGAAGCATTAAAAAGAACAGTAGGAAACATAATCGAGTTTCAAATTCAAAATAGCATATCTTCGAAAATAGAGAGTTTTAGTAGTCATGATCGATCCTTTGGATAGACAAAGGAAGCCCGAGAAAGATAGTTCCAAATGAATAATCAAATAGCCTGGAAATTGGCTGCAGTAAATAAAATTTGAAAATCCATTGCTATTAGTTTCAATCGATCAAAAAGAATTGTGTTTCCCTCTGTCTTTGTACAATCAAAAAATGGTGAGAACATAGAGAATACTTCAAGTAAGTTGGTTTCACTTAAGTGAAGGTTCTCTAGCTCTCTGCCTTGGGTCAGGGGACACAACGATTAGTGATTTGAAACTATAGGATATAAATGGGTTAAACAAAGTAAAATTCAAAATGCTGGGTACCCAATTTGTCCAGAAACAATTATTGGCAATGAAAAAATCCTTCTCCATTAACTGATTTTCATTGGATAAAAAATTCAAAATTATCCACCACCCGCTGCCCGCTTCCAGTTCAAAATTCCAGCATGTTCAATGGGTTGGCAAAGATTTGGACAAGAAAAATCTTTTTACAATTTGGATTGTCCAGTGTGGTTATATGGATTGTGGAAAACATCCATCATCCATTTGCTCCAAGCTATAAGAAGATTATAACTATTCAAATTGGTCATATGATAACAACTCCTGCAGTTTGAAAATGAAACTTCATCACATCTCTTCTTTTAAACCTCCGTCGAGAATTCAAGATTAAGTGATCAAGTTTTTTTTAACTGAAGAATCGAAGGAAGTAGAAAGTGGCTTATTTGCATTAGTAAATGAGGATACATAAAGTTTTGATTTGTCAACATACTCCTATATTTGACATAATAGTCCATGTTGTTCGGACATCCCCAGTGGTTTCAATAGGCCCGACATAATGTTTACATCTGAACATACTAGATTAAACATATTGAAATAATGTGGAATACCAATGCTAGTATTACTGGAACATAATGAAGTAACAATTTGGGTATTTGAAACATGTGAAGGAAATGTAGAGGGGCTTGTTCTTGACATAGCAGCCCCAAGTATGTCATTGTCCAATTCAACCATGTCTGGATGTATTCCTAAGTCAGAGGAATTCATAAAATTACCATTTTGATCTATTTTAGTTTGAAATGGCATGCCTGCACCATTTTTTGAAAGTGAAGCATGCAATGTTGGTAGCTCAGCATTGAGTGTTCCCCATTTTATGTAATTACCTATAGCTTGAAGATTATAAGAGTTATGTATCTCAGGGAGTTGGTTTTCTACTTTTAGATTTTTATTTTAATCTGTTATGTTCACTTTTGAAGCTTTCAAACTTACTTCCATTGACTCATCTTTATTATCTACTGTAAAAGAAACAAGAAGATGTTGTTGAGTATTCTGCGCTATCGGCTTCAGCACATGCTTGAAACCGGAAAACTAGCTTGCAGCTGAAGACAGATCTAATGAAGATGGATTATTATCTAAACTTGTGTGATTGTCTGTAGCACATGTGCCTGTTTGTGTGGAATGACACTACATATCGAGCTCTCTCTTGTTCTTTGTCATCCCTCTCTACTTCACTTATGTAATTTTGGCTTAAAATAGTCCCATCTGCATGCCTTATATTTTTCAGGCATGCAAAATCCAATAATTTTGTGTTCTTAGTTGTTACCTTCAATCACAAATTTACTTTTGCTTGCGTCTATTAGGTATAAGCCTTTCTGGAACTATTTATTTGTCCAACAAAAATTCTATATTCAGTTATGATGAAAAGTTCAGAGGAATTGATCTTTAAGGGTGAAATATAAGTAAATGTAGACTATATATGAGAAGAATCAATAAGAGAAGCTAAGTGAGAGCCCTAAATTAAAGTTCTTGAATAGGAGTTCAAATAAAGTGCTAGTAGTAAAAAGTGATAACAGATTCTACCTGAGTAACCATACTACTGTATAATCATAAAAAATATGCAGCACAAAATTATAATCCATCAATTAAGTGACCCATGCAATCAATATGTCAATGCATTTAACTTCCCCAAAAATAAACATGCAATATAACTACACAATCTATTTTATTAGAACAAATCAAGTTGCTATACAATAACAAATAGAGAGTAAAGATAAAATATTGAATAAAAGCATCATAAGGTCTGACCCAATTATAGCTCACAGAAAGAAAAAAATAGTCAGTTCATCGGCAATACCTACCTCAAGCTTGAAAGCTATGTCTTGATATTTTTCCCTGCTATATGGTAACCTACTAGTATTCTGGGTAACCTAAGTATTATTAATGATTAAAATATTGTCGTAATTGTGAGAATTAACTTCAAATCACAGATCTAAAAATGGTTAAATAGTTTCTGAACCCTAGGGGCATTCAATTGGTCTCAGATCCATTGTTCTTGCTAGCCTGTAATGCAAATTAATGAATAGGAATGAAAAAATTATGTAGGAAGTTATTAGAGAAAACAAAGAATTTCAATAATCTATCTATGAGTCTATGGTAGAGATAGTTCACATCAATGAATCAACAATGAAAGACTACTACATATAATCAACCTTTTGCAAAAGAAAGTAACTCAACTAATCATATCATTTCAACGAATCCTCATATAAGGACATTCCAAGAAAAAATTTTGCAGAGGGAAGAAGATCCAATTGAGAAACAACAATTACCACTATGCCCAGAAGAAGAAATGGCAAAGTATCATGAAGTATATAATGCTCTAAGTCAAGCAATTTATAATGACTTATCTTTTGACAAGTTGTGTGAATTAAAAATGAAGAATGCTAAAGAGTAAGTAGAAGGGAATTGTTGAAGTTGCTAAGGAGGAGGTTACTGAGCATGAGCCCAAGACTCTAGAAGATTAGTCAAAACAAAAGAAAAATATCAATGAACTTAAGGTTGAAAAAGCATTTTTGGTTGAAAATGAAAAGGTTGAGGTAGAAATAGACATTCTCGTTTACAAACTACCTACCAATATACAAAAAGAAGAGTCAATACAGCAAGTCATCAAATTTCTAAGTCACCATGTGGAGGAGCAAGCAACTGAAGAGGATGTCTTGGCTAATTCTAATTCTAAGTTATAAGGATAATTGTATAAGAGAGTCTCAAAAAAGCATCCAAACCTAAAGTTCAATACCCTATAGATCTTTATGATTTCAGATCAAACATATTAGATTGATAACACAGATCTATATCAGCTTATCTGTCATGAAAAACATTTTTATATAGAAAATGTGGTAGGGTACAAAAGAACTCTAGTCCAAAATGACCAACACATTTTGAAGCAAGATTCAAGAGTTCATTTATCTTTAATAAGGGATATTCATAAGCTTGATCCATGGAGCCTCATCTCGAGCAATATTAAAAGAGAGCTCAGCTCATGGTTCTGATGGAGATCTGTGCTCTATATTTAGTATTTACCAATGCTGAAGTTTTGACAATTGTCCTATTCAGAGAAGTTGAGGGATGTCATGAAATTGAAGCAACCCAAATTCTTTTTTCAGTTTAGGCAGGTAAATTAAATGGAAGGAAGTTCAGGATGGATCATATAGGGTAGGTTGTGCTTCCTAATCACATTGTAAAGGATTAAGCTTCACAATTCAATGATTCATAGATAGCTCTTAGGAGCTAAGTGCCACACTTATGGCTAATGGCAGTCACCATGACATGCTTGGGGATGAAAGATTATAAGAAAAATAAATTTGAACTAAATTTTCAAGGTTTTATGACTAAGCATGGAATGGACTTGTAGGATTCAAGCTACAAACAAGGTTGCCCCTTTTAAATGGTTGATGATGAGTTCAAGAAGAATGAGACACGAAAATTTACTAGCAACATGAAAGAAAGGCAATTGATCATCCTTTTGAGTGAACAAGAGATGCAAAGATTTAAATATCATGGGTCTTCAAGGGATCAGAAAAACATGGAACTTGCATTAGGAGCATGTAATGAGAGAATTCACTATGGAATTGGAATCAACGAAAGAGGAGATTTCACTTCAAGGCATTGAAAAAGAGATCCTATATTTTCCATAACTCTATGGATGAAAGACCATTTGATGATAATCTCAACTTTTTTAATAAAGAGAGATCCTAGAGCTTCTATCACTAGGATGAGAGTTTCTTGTAATAGTTATGAGCTAAGGGCCATATTGAGTATGGTTCCAAATTTAGCTTTGTTCTCAATATTCCAGAATTTCTTGTACTTTCCTTACACCCAAAGAAGAATTTCCAGTCACATGTTGTGGGGGTTTCCAGCCCATATTATTGTTAAGGTGTTTGAAGCTAGTAGAAGGCAAAAACCAATAAATATCTTGTCCTAGATATTTCAAGAACATGGCTAGTGCCTTCGGAGTCCAGGGATAAAACCAAAGTGGATGGGTTGAGTATAATGGTTAGCATGTAGTGGTCACACTTATTTGCAAGGTACATTATAGAATTAAAATTCAAGATGGATGAGATAGAGGTGACATCTTGCTTCCCATACAGAATATTGACATCCATAAAGAAGGTTTTAAGAACAAAGAGCATGCAATTCACACCTAGTGTTATTGGTGAGACGTTTGCAACTCATATAAGATAGTATCCAACCACTACAATTCTGATTTTGATTAAAAGGATGCAATGCTACAGCCCGAGAATTGCTAGAGGCAACATGGATAGGACTTGTGGAATTCAAGGTGATCCTTATAACAGAAATATAAAAGAGATGAATTCAGGTGATAATATGCATTGGTGACATCATCAAATTCAGCACCAAGTACCCATGGATTGAATTTAATTGATTCCACATTTACTATGGCATTTATCATAATATCTAATGTCAGTCCCAGGATGTTTATCTATTTAATTGTTATTTTCTTGCTTTAATTTATCAATTAACCATATATAATTATGCAAGTGATTTATTTACTTTTTCATTGTCCTCAGTGATTGTAAACATAGTTGGATCAAGCATTTGTATTAATATAGGGTCCAAAAAACAAGAGCAAGATAATGAGCATTTGCAATATCTAACCATAAAGGCAATAGGATAGAGAGGACAAACAATTATCAAGTTTTCATCCAATACGAGCTAAGGTAATGCAGGGCTGACAAAAATTTCCAAGGACGTCCTTAAAGAGAGCTCTTCGATATCTACACAAGAACATTGCTCCCCTAGAATAAATTGTCTTAACTCTACATTTTCTCTCAGGATACCAATACAAAATTGGATGTATTTAAGATGAGAACTTTATGTGAAGTGGAGAACCAGAAAGAGGGAAGGAAGAAAAAGAAGCATGTAAAATTGTAAATGGTATAAGTCACTGTAACAAAAACAAGGATACTCAGGCATAATGGAGCAGCAACAGGGTGTAGTTCTAGGCACTTCACCTATTGTTGCTCTTGTCCAGGTAGTCAATGCAAGGGTTCCATTTTTTGAACTCTATATCTATATATATATATATATGGACACACACACACACACACACAATGTTGAATGGAATAAGGTAGTAGATGTGGACATAATCTCAAAACTTTTCTATGTATATATCCAACACTCAACATTGTTTGGTGCCGAGTAATGTCTTGCTTTTTATAAATACAAGAGGGACCCATTTAGCTCTCATTTTATTGAAAAAAAAAATAATCAAGTTACAGTGCAATGAAAGAAAATATGCAAGTATCAAAAAGTTGAAAAAAAAAGCTATATTTATTTTCTATATTAATAATAAAAGTAATAATACTTAAAATAAGAAGTCATCTCAAATCACTTTCGAAGATCCATAATCAATGTTGGGGAGATGTTGCCACTGGGGGGTGTTTTCTTTAGCAAGCTAAGTCAGACGTTATAAGAATTCAATTAAATTAGGGGCAAATATGTCTTAAAATCTCATATCACATGAAGGCTGTTGAACATGAACAACATTTGAACTGGTCATTTGGAAGATACAGTCTCATTAATCATTCCACAGAGAAAATTTCATTAGCCAATCATAAGCAGTGCCAAACATTTTTCTACAGATACCTTGTTATCTTTCAAGATCTTTATAATAGTCCTCTTCTGATGCAATCATAAATTGTGTCCACCTGAAACTAATGAGTGATACAAAGCTAATCAAACTATTGCTTGTATTTCCCACTATTATGCTATAAAATTTTGTGAAACTGCTATCTTTGTCAAATGCATACAACAAAGTTTTTTTCTTATCTAGTTCTATTTTAATTCGGGGTTAGGCCTCTTCCAACATGACATGTAGTGCTACATCAATAGATGCAATTGTTCAAGTAAGCTTTTTGAAATGGATTGTATCTTATGAAAATGTGAAAGTCTTTTGAATGTAGTTGCATGTTAGCGTGAATAAGATTATTTTCTATCTATCTCTTTCTTAGCTCTTTTCATGCTAGGTTAAGCTTACTTAGGGTATCTTCATCAAGTACATACAACACAGTTTGTTTTCTTATCTAGTTCCCTTTTAATGTGGGGTTAGGCCTCTTCCAACATGACACATAGTGCTACATCAATGGATGCAATTGTTCGAGTAAGTTTTTTTAATTATTCATACCTGTCGAATCATTTCTTCAATCTTCTATTGTGCATCAATATCAAACAGATCGGCATTAAGAAGTGTCTGCCACATACAAAGCCCTTATAGAATTAGAAAAGAAAAAAGAGGCAGTACCTTAAACAAGCAAAAATCTGTATGTCTCAAGCTAAAGGTTAGAATTAATATAAGTACTGATTACAAATTGCTACACATTCTAAGTAAATATCAAAATCAACAGAGGATTTTTCATGATAAAACAAATTTTTCAAAAAATAGAGAAACAAATAATTAGTATCCCTCAATTGGGAAGCATGTAATCTTGGTGAATTGTTGCCACCTGACACGTGGTTGTTGGTCCTAGCTTTAAGAATGATACAGATAATTTTGGGTGTGCCTGGCAATCAAACATCAATGGTGTTAATAGCCTCAATGGAAGCAAGGCATTGTCGACCCAAAATCTAATAAAGAGTACAAATCAAGCTCATGATTATTTCTCAGCTCATTTGTATCAAACTCCTCTTACATTGACTTCTAATTTATACTATGATTATGTTGATACAAGGTTGCACTATAGGCTTTGGTTTCTCACCTTGCATAAATTTATTCAATTATTACTGTTGTTGGGAAGCAAATGTTTGGCATTATTTTCATTGGCATCAATTTACACTGGATAGATATCTTGAAAGGAGTAGGAAGCTTCATTGCATTTCATTGGCAGCAGACTGCTCACAACTTTACCAAACCAACAATGAGCACAATGTTAGCACCTCTTACTGGAACTCCAATAATCAGTGGTCTTGAGAACTATGCATTGATTTCAATGGATTTCACAACTGAAACATCAAAAGTTTTAACTATGAAAGCATTGAAAGAATCTTTTCAAAATCTTGATTGAATGTGATGTAATGGAGATCCATGTGTTCCTTCTACATGGAATGTATGGCACTAATAAAGATAGTTGTGCTCTTGTTATAACATTCTTTGATCTTGGGAGTCAAGGTTTAAAGATTTAGATTTTCATTAGTGAGAAAATCACCACTTTCCCCATAGTATACCAAACCTTTTAAACATTTTTGATCCATCTTGTAAGATGCTATCACTTTCCACTCTATTTACCAATGTCATACATAACAGCAAAATACGAGTCCACTTTAGCTCAAACTACAATAGCATTAATTTCATACCTCGTGGATATTCCAAAGATAACATGGATGGAATCTACTTTTTTACTACCTATCTTTGTAGCAAAATTTTTGTGCAAATATCAATTTTCATAATCTTGAATTGTTAAATATTGGTGTATGAAAAAGGTCTGGCTAGAGTTAAGCTTCTTAAATCAATAATTAAAGGCTTAGACTTACTGCTCATGGGTTTTTTAAACTGTGGAAATTCTTGTTACCTTCTAATACAAGTGGATATGGATTTCAAGCCTCTTTTTACCCTTTTAGAGTCCAAGCAAGACTCAACAAGTAGATCTGGTCTTCTGTCTGGTTCCATCCACATGTTTTGTTTCAACAAGATAGATATTGGAAGAATACAAATGGTGGATCATGAGGTGAACTTGAACCTTTTAGACAATGGACAGTCATCTCTGGAGAAAGAGATAACAAAAATTTCAGATTTAATATTAGAATCTATGTCTAATCCTGATGCATTTATAGATTTTGAGCTTTAGGGTCAAGGGTGCTTGCAGTCAGGATTTTCATTTCTAGCAGATGATGTATTTGAGTTTGAAAAGGGAATGCCATTATTTCAAGAATCCTTGTAAAAAAAAATTTTTACTTAATCAAAAACATTATAAAAAAGTTTCCTTTTGTAGGGAATGCATAGCCATTCTTGAGATGGGCAAGAGACATCTAAAACATCCCCAACTGCCTTGAGGATAGTTACGCATCCCCTACATGTTTCCTTCAATCCCTAAAATGGTAATTATGTTTCAAGATACTTCTAGATTCTCATATTGAGGGGGATAGCTAGGGGGCATTCCTTAATGTTCCCCTATCCTTGAAATGTCTTAGGACCAAAAGAGGGTTTGAGGGGTGGAGACACATACATGTAACCCAGTCTTTAGCTCAAATGTTAAATAGATTTCTATAATACACATTGATGCGAATGCTAAAAACAATTACAAAACACATTGTACACAAATATATAATCAACTTATGAATATATAAAAGATTACAATGCAAGATATGCAACCTACTATACTAGCGACAAGAATGTGATGTTAAAGGAACCAAAGTTAATCAATTGAGGGATGGGTTACATTTCATTTGGTATAGTGTAGTTCTCACAAATCTACTACCACATTATTAAGGTTAATAGACACTCGACACTAATAGCAACATGTCTCTTGATGTCCTGCATGGAATCAATGAATAATATTGATCACTAGAAAATGATGTGTCATGTCTAAGACTGAAAGGTGATAATTATATTGTTGCACCATGTTTGAGAATAGTCAACACAATCATCAAATCATCAACAATATTCCAGCACAAAACTCCAGCCACAGGGTTGCAAACATGAAGCATTCCAGTGTTCATTTTACACAAAAGCTCTAAAAAACTATTGAAAACACTTATTAAAAAATACATTTTATTAAAAGAAACCTATAAGCCCTTATCCACAAATAAATTTACGGGGAAACACAAATTTAAAGAAAAAAATGTAGGTTATTTTTGAGTTCACTAAATCAAACTCCATATATGATGTTCAGTGAACTTTATGACAAAGGATATTCTCATTAAGTTATATGTAAGGATCTTTCCCACATTTAAACATATTTTGTTCTAAATTAGGTGGCAAGAATTTTCAATCTTTTGTTTTCTATTACATTCATTTTTTTAGTTAAAGACTTTCAATTTCTTAAGTGTTGCCATATTCTTTACAAGAAATATTAGAATGTAACTACAATAATTGCACATGTGAGCTTACATCCTATCATGAGGAATAGAACAAATAGGCACAGACTAATGCAAAATGAGCCAAAATGCAAAATGTAGAGGCTTGAAGTTGCGTGCATGATCGAATCACCCCTATAAAGTAGAGGTTTTCCATTACTTTCTTCAAGTGAGCTGTTTTTATCATTTTGTTTTAGAATACTCATATTTTGTAATAGAGAGAGAGTGTGTGTAAGCCTTGTATGATTTCATGGTGTCATCTTGACCAATAAATGTGGGCGTTTATTCAATCAGTAGGTATTCCCATTTCAAATATTAGTTGTGGTACAATGAATGATCCTATTTTATTTTTTAAATTTAACTTGTGTTGTACGTATGCTTCAATGTTTAGTAGTTGGTCCTGTAAATAATATTTTCCTAAATAGTTATGACTACAAAGGATTTATCACTATTTAACAGATTTAACAGTGAGAATGCAAACAAAGCAATCAGATTTCCACAATCTATGTAAATGTTCTATCAGTTTTCTAGGAATGAGTGCGTAAGTTTTTTTGTCATCAATGTTTTGGATCATACTACATGATCCATCGTTAGGATGCAAGAGAGTCAAGGAAAAATGAAATGTGAGAATGTAGTCTAGCAGATGAATGATTTTAAATTGGGAAAGAATACTCAGTCTGAACTGTTGTATAGCATCTATAAGTGTTTTTCTTCTAATTAAGGACAAGAACAGTTAACATGAGTATATTTGATAGTTTCACAGTTTGCACTCCACTGCTCACTAGTGCTAATTGTTTGGTATGTTAATCCATTGATTGCATACTTTATTAGTATAAGATTGTTATCATTTTTTCTGGTATCATCATCTTCATAAGACTAAAACTATCTTATGCATCTCATCTAGTACACTTTGAATATTTATTTTCCTATATTCCATATGAAAATATTTTCATCCATTGACAGGAGGAGATGGGAAATGAAAGGGCCTTTCCTCAAAAGCATTCCTTTGTAACAACTTCAATTTGTAGGATCAAATAAGCAAGGCCAAAAGAGAGAAACCTATTCTCAATGTCGCTTTTAAACATTAGTTCAAAACTGTAGTGTGACAAAAATAGAGGTACATAGCTATAGCACCATTCACATATTACGCACATTTTAATAGTTCAGATATCTCTAGATTATGTTCATGATGAGAAAAAGCAATATACCCATTATAAATGTTATCAACTTCTGAATCCTATGTTACTAGATGTCCACTCCCTGTCCCTACAAGCCATTGCAGATTCGTTTGGGTACGGATGCGTTGGGAGATGTATTTAGATGCCTTGTGGATGCGCACTAGATGCCCTATGGATGCTCACCCATAGGGAATCCAGGTGCATCTTGTGAAGGAAATTGGCCTCCTTTGCCTAGTTTATGTAGTTTAATGAGCTACCAAGTTCAGGAATGTGGTAATAATCATAATATATTCGCAGTTGCACACTTTTGCTCTGCATGTTGTTTTAGTGCTACCAAATTGTATAATAGTTTCTCATGAGCATGAGATTTCATCCTTTCCACTTTTACCTCTACTCTCATCATTATAGATTCAACTTTTGCTTTCTGATGATTTTCCCAGGCTTGTATTTTAGTTGCTTCTTCTTTGTACCTAGCTATATATTTTTCTTGTTCGGCCTCTTCCCATGCTATTTCTCGAGTTTTCCATATGTACCTCTTAGCTTATTCTAGATCTATATTCTTTAGCATTTTTGATGCATCACTCTCCTCTTCCTCTTTAGTGATTTTGATATATCTAAGAAATCACTATTGTCCCTAGCCGTGAGCAAGCAAGGGCAGAGCATTGAGTTTTTTGTCTGATGGCACCCAACACTAACAAAATGTGAATGATCACATGCGCGGGAAAAATAACAAACAAGAAATTTTTTTAATTTTTTTTTTTACATCTAAGCCTCGTGTTGGTTGAAATTTTGACCAACACATTTTGCCTCATATGTGTTGGTCGAAATTTCGACCAACACAGGGCTTAGATGTAAAAACAAGAAATTTTTATCTTCTATATTCCAACCAACTTAAACGTTTTTAGTTGATGGTCAAAAATTTTGGTAGAAAAATAAGGTCAAATGTAGTAGTGTTAGTGCACCTAGTGCCTCCAACACATCAAAAACCAAACCAAACTTCTTACCTTGATCCCAATGCTATGGATCATCTTAAATGATATATTTACCATGATCCAACTCCCTATTCACTCCAATTAACACATCTTCAACCTATAGCATTTCTAGGCCTACCTAGTAGCCTTTCCAACATTGAAATCAATAGTTTTCTCCAAAAACTCCAAAACAACCTAGAAATTATTTTACACTTTCAAATACCCTTTTTGAAGTTATTAAGTTTCTAACAATCTTAGGCTCTCACCATTTGATTGGTGAACATTTCTTTCACCCACTACCTCTTCAATTAGGCCTAGTTAACCTTGCTCAAAGAAGAAACTTCGATATCCCTTGACTTCTAGGACTCCACAAACCAAAATTTTCTTATAACATGATTCAAGATAACTAATTTTAAACTTAGAATGATCCCACCTACTCATCTACTTTCCCATTCACCAAACCCTCACTTCTTGGGCTACAAATCAGGGGTTTTAGAGAAATCAATCTTCCTAGCAACTCACAACCACACTAAGGGTTCTAACACCTTAAAATGCATCTCAATAGACCATTCTAATCATCATTTACCTTTTCCATTCATCTGATCACTCCTAGCCATGACTAGTGCTCTTCAAATGCACCCTTCACTAGTTTTTACTAGGCTTTTCCTTGTTCTCCATCAACTAGCATCCTTCCTTGTAGTCAAAATCACATATAATTTATATAATACATCATTGTAATCTCCCACCAAACCATAGTTAACATAATGGTGGGAGTTCCTTACATTTTATGGATGTTTCAAAATTCATTTGCGGATCGTATCCTTAACCAGTCACTCCTTGAAGTTCGTAATGACAAAAAAATACAAAAGATTACTTAATTAAATAAATAAAATACAAATAGACATTCTCACATCATTTAAACAAGAATTACATTCTATATGCTATTACCAAGTCATTGTTGCCAAGATTGTTCCATGGGACAGTAAACTATAAGTATGCAAGGAATTTTATTTCTATTGATTATTTGTATTAAAAACTTGACTCAGTATACAAAAACACCTCCCTCTCCTTCTACTCACATGGATCTCTCCAAAATATACCTTGATTCTCCCAAAATACCAACTAAAACTACTGACTACCTTTCAACTGTTTAATAACAGTCACCAAACTGACTATACTAACCAAATAAAGTTAGAATATGTTGTCAAGTTGACAACTAAATTTTTCAACTCGAAAACTCAACATCCAAGACCTATACCAAAGACTTCTTAAAAGGTTCTAATGAAAACCTTTAAAACTAAACTTAACTTATAATTCTTACTAACCCCTAGTAATGCTAATTAAACCCTTGCTTGGCTTATATTTCCAATATAGGTAATTTACAATATTATGTATTTTACCTTGTTCGACAAACTTTATTGGATATTTAAAGAAAGTTTTTTTAAGTGATTATCTATGAATTTTGTGTATTAATATTGATTTTATTTCATGTTAATGAATATTGTTTTGTGTTAATGAAGTCTTGATTAGTATTGTGCATTAATGAATTTTATAGCATATTAATGAATGTTATATGATTGTATTGATTGAATATTATAGTTCATAAATGGATGAATGAATGAATAAATTATGTAATTAGATGATAATGGGTAATTTAGATTGAGGTTAGGGGGAGGGGAGGTGAGGCCAACTGAACTTCCACCTTCATGTGGTTGGCCTTGTTAAGTAGATAATGTTAAAGTATTCTCGAAACCAAGTGAAGCTCAAACTAGCATACCAAGGATATCTTCCTAACTATTTAATAGTTTCTTTTATTTGAGATAGAGTTCTATGTCCATTCCTTTATTAGTCACAACCCTTTTAGGATCCTCAATTTCCTAATCTATTCTTGCTTTTTCTTTAAGACTATTAACAAAGTAGCAATTTATTCTTGATCATCTTTAGCTTAGTTACCAAGCAATATAATATTTTGATCCTGATACCTCTACTTCCTTCAACTACTATTATATTGTATTCATTATGTTTTCCTCCCTCACCTAATTTTTTTCAAACTTGAAAGGACATTGTTTTGGGAGTGAATCCTCAATGATATTCAGCTAAACTACAAAGTGGTTTAAACTAGAATGATGGAGGATATGGGCTTAGATAGTATATTGAAATAAATTTTTATTAAGATCATTTGGTGATTTTCCACTATTTTTCTTTAGGATTCATTATAGCATTGAATTCACCACCTATAATACAAATCTACTCATCACATATAAAGCATGACATAGCTGATGGTTCTAAATCACTATTAGGGAAAATAATGTAATGTTTCTAAAGCTTGATTCAAAATGTCACACTCCATGCACAGGCTATAAACATTAGCTAGTTCAAAATAAGTGGTCACACCCAAAACTTATAGAAAGTTTGAGTTAACAAAGAGTAACTACTATGAAAATGTCCTTGTCCAATTTACATTACTTAGACTACACATACTAACATCCTTGAGGTCTGATAATATATGTCAATAACTTTTTGGATTTAACTATGTGAACAATTTAAGTATCAAATTTTTGCATCATTGATGTAACAACAAGGCTTGCTTCCTTACTTCCTAGTTCTCTCTAGGTGCTTACTAGATCACTTCTATGACCTTGATGGTGATTCTTGTCTCACCAACTTAGGATCAATCCAATATCCTTTTCTTTCACCTTTCTCCACCTATAGGATCAAGCAAAACACAAAAATTTGCTTCTCATATGTGCATTCCCATTATAGAGTTGTTCACTAGCTCTTGGTTCAGTGGGCACTAATGAACCCTAGGATTTTATTGAGGGTTTTGATGCTTCCAAATTCATCATCAGGACCACATAAAAATGGTTGGACCATCACATAAACCTTGTACAAATTTTCTTCCAACTTTATAGCCAATCTTACATATTGTTGATGGTATTCCTTCTCAAATAGGACTAAAATAGGGTCATCTTGCTTTCTAAGTTACTCCTTTGTATTTGAAGACATTTCCAAGATTTATAAGATGTAATTTGACAAGTCCAACCCAAGTACCAGCCACCATGGAAGAGATCTTGTAAGAAAAATCAACCAAGATGAATAATGTTTGTCATACCAAAAAAATGAGGGTTACAAAAGAGAATTTTGAGAATTTTCACAATAAAAGTCTTAAGAATCCCGTAAACCATAATGAGATATGGATACTCTTTACCAATAAAATAATGATTTTAGTGGTTTCAATATTTCAAACCCTTCACATAGCCCAAATCAATTAGGCTCAATTTCATGAGGGTTTCTAAACAATTTAGCCCTATTTAGAATAAAGCAAGCATAACTTGTTTCCAAGATCACTCTAACACTTAAAATTGCACAAGAAGAAATATTATACCATTTCCTAATGCTTTCCATAATTTTTTTGAGGAAACTAATCATTCAAACCCCTTCTTTCTACTATTTACCAGTAAAAAACCATAAGTCAAGGCTAGATTTCTTGACTAGGGCTTGCACAAACAATTATTTGCCACCATTATCTATTGGAAGATTAGTTGGAAGAATGAATTCTGATTAAATTCCTATGGGGGAGTACTAATATGATGATACATTACATTCATGACTGATTTTTTCATTGATGTCAAAATGACAGTGTTCTGTGGTATCTGACAGAAGAACGGTAGAAAGATAAAGTTTGTATAGATGGCTAGTTGAGCATGATAACCACCCAAGGTTATGGGAGATACTTATGAGTATTTGGTACATGTAGTTATAATTGGAAGAAGAAAAGATAAGTCTAGAAGAAGATATGTAAGTTTTGGTGATGTCTAAAAGAGAGTTTACAGAGGCATGTTCTGGTAAACTTGTTATATCTTATAGCATAGTTAATGTCTTGCGGATCAAGGTTGAGTACATGGAGAAGAAATGTTGAGAATGGTGTGGCTAAGCTTGCTCATCATAATATTGCATGTATGGAAAGTTATTCAAGTTGCAAGATGAAAGATTAATGGTATCACTAAGTGTAATGTGTTCTTAATGTGGTCCTATAATAATTAATTGAGAAGGTCTAATAGCCAACTCAAGGAATTGTTTTGAGGACACGGTATAAAGGAAGGATATTTTTTCTTTATCATGGAATGTGATGATATGACTTTATAATTGCTGATAAGTAGTAGAGATTGTGGAATACAAAGTTGAGTAGAGCAATGCAGAAGTGAAGGAAACTTCATTGTCGAGATTTTGCTGAGTGATCTGAGGTTTGGTACTTGGATCAAAGCTTTGTGACCTAGTCTACAAGGTTTGACAATGATTAGTATAATTGATAGGATAGAAGAAAGGATAGAGGGAAGAAGAAGATAATAGTAAATTACTTGTTTGAGCAATAAGCTCTTCTTGTAGTTGAAATTGTATGTTTGGGCAGTGGGCTCTTCTTGCATACATTATACCACAACTCCTAATAGGGTTGGCACATCTTCTAATATTGTTGGAATCTCCTAACATGGATTCAAAGTATCATAACAAGGACTCATTGTACTAAATGTTGTAACAAACTCTTAACAAGGTTCATCCTCTAATAAGGAATATTTATATTAGTACATCATTTTGTGGGCATTATTCCCACCGGGGTTTTCCCTCTGATCAAGGGTTTCTCTAGTCAAAATATTTATTTAATTGTCTATGTGCATATTTATATGGTTATTGTTTACTTTGGTTAAGTGGTTAAGTTTGTTTAAAGAAGATAAATATTTTAATAGTTGGATAACTAATTCACTCCCCCAGTTATCTTGGTGGACTATTGTTTCTAACAATTGGTATCAAAGCATCAGGTCCTTAAAGGATAAGATTAATAACTTTGGGAGATCAATGGTGAGCAAATATAGTCCTAAGTTAGATAGTGGAAATTTTGACATAGAAGCTCATGGTGAGTTATTCAAAGAGGACATGAAGATCAATGAAGGTATTGATCTGGTTATGAAAAGAGGAAAAAAAGGTATGGAAATTTTTTCTTGTTGGACATGTAATGAGTTTAATCACTATGCATCTACATGCCCTAAGAGATTGAGTAAAACTAGAAAGAATTTTATTTCTAATGAAATGAAGAATTTAAAGAAAGTATGGAAAAATTCTTAAAAGATTGTGATAATGAACTCAAAATGGTTGAAGAAAAGGAAGTAGTAGAAGAGATAGCTTTGGTAACTATTGTTGATCGTAAGGCTAACCATGAAAATGTGAAAGTTATCATTAACAATGATTTGTAGAATAGGAATTAGATTGAAGAATAGAGATTTGATCCTAGAGAAAAAGAAAGAGTTGAGTTGAAGAACCCTAAACAGAATGGTATTGCAGAGAGAAGAAACAAGTTAGTTACAAAACTTGCAAGAGCTATGTTAGTAGAGAATGATGTATCCAAGATATTTTGGAGAGAATATGTGAATACAATAGTTTACACTATAACCAGAGTACAAGTTAGGAAAGACACAAAAAATACACTTTATAAATTGTGGTTTGGTCCCTCACCTACAACTAAGTATTTTAGAATATTTGGAAGTGTTACATAAAGAGATATGATGACATTGGTGAGTTTGATACTAGAAGTTATGAAGGTATGTTTCTTGGTTATTCATTGAAAAGCAAGGCTTATAGATGTTATAATCAGACAACAAAGACTATTATGGAAAGCACAAATGTGAGGATTGATGAAAAGTTAAAAATACAAGAGAGAATAGTTTATTACAATTCAAATGATGATGTTTTCACTAAGCCAAGGAATGATGAGGTATTTCTTGAGACTAACAATCATTTATAGAATGAAGGAGAGCCAAGGAAGGAACAAAGCTTGGAACCTTCAGTAGAGCCAAGAGTTGAGATAACAACTCCTACTTTAGGAAGGAACATGATAAATAATCACCCATCCAAATAGATCATTAGAAGCAAAGACAAAGGTCTGATGACAAGAAGTAGAGTAAATGAAGAACTATGTTTGATATCTCAAGTTGAGCCTAAGAATGTAGATGAAGCATGCAAAGATAATTACTAGAAACAAGTTATGAAAGATGAATTGGATTAGATAGAAAAGAATGAGACATGGGAATTTGTCCCCAAACCAGCAAACAAGAATGTGATAGTAAATAAATGGGTATTCAGGAAGAAGATGAATGAGCAAGGAGAAGTTGTAAGAAACAAAGCAAGATTGGTATGTAAAGGTTACTCACAGCAAGAAGGAATAGATTATGAAGAGAATTATGCTCCAGTGGCTAGAATAGATGTAGTAAGATTATTCTTAGCCTATGCAACACAAACAAAATTCAAAGTATATCAGATGGATGTCAAGTCAACATTTTTGAATGGAGAACTTGAAGAAGAGATATACATTAAGCAGCCTGAAGGATGTCCTTTGATAGATGACAAGGACATAGTATGAAGACTGAGGAAAGTATTGTATGGGTTGAAGCAAACACCTAAAACCTGGTATGTGAGGTTGGACAAGAATTTGACAAAGGTTGGATATAGAAAAGGTATGGTAGATAGTAATTTGTATTGGAATGAAACTAATGATGGTTTGAAGATTTTAGTAATATTTTTTGATGACATTATATTTGGAGAAAATGATGAAGAAAGTAAAACTTTTGCAGAAGAGATGAAAAAAGAATTTGAAATGAGTATGATAGGATTAATGAAATATTTCCTAGGACTATAGATTGTACAGAATAAAGGAATCTTTATTTCTCAAACTAAGTACCTAAAGGATTTACTGAAAAGGTTTGGTTTGGAAACATACAAACCCATTGGAACACCTATGGTAACTAGACACAAGTTATCTACAAATGATGAAACACCTACTATTGAGAAAAAGAGGTTTAGATCTAAGATAGGAGGATTGCAATATGTGACTCACACAAGGTCAGATATAGAAAATGCAGTTGGAATTCTTGCAAGATTCTAGGCTGATCCTAGAGAAGCAAATTATGCAATAGTGAAAAGGATATTTAGATATATGAAAGGAACTTCAGAATTTGGATTATGGTATGATAGATCTAATGATTTTATTCTAAGTGCTTATACTAATGTAGATTGGGTAGGTAGTATGGATGATAGAAAGAGCACTAGCAGAGGAGCTTTCTTTCTTGGAGGAAGATTGGTCTCTTGGTTAAGCAAGAAGTAGGATTGTACATCTCAAAGCATAGTAAAAGTAGAGTATGTTACAACAAAAAATAATTGCAATCAAGTAATGTGGATGAAGTAGTTACTGAAGGATATATGGATAGAAATTAATGAACCTATTGTTATACATTGTGACAACACAAGAATAGTAAATATGTCTAAGAATCCAATATTACATTTGAGGACTAAGAAAATTTCTATTAAGTATCATATGTTGAGAGAAAAAGTTGCAGAAAAAGAAATCAGCTTGGAGTATGTTAGCACTAAAGAGCAGATTATAGATTTATTCACTAAGCCTCTTCCTAAAGAGATTTTTGAGTATTTGCAAGGAATGCTTGGGGTTATGCCCCTTCCTACATTAGAGTAAGAAGATACAAGATTTCATTAGTCTAGTGTAATAGAGCACCATTGTTGTCTAGACTAAATGTTGATGCTTCTTGAATGGGGGAGTATCTGAGATGGATAGAGTCATCTAGGACTCTTGTTGATGATTTTTTTGGATAGTGTCTTTTGGCACTCAAGATAGTAGGTATCAGTTGTCACAAAATTTGATGTAGTAGAATTGGTTACCTTTGACATTGATGTCAATGGGGAAGTTGTTTGGCATGAAAAACATTATGCTAAAAGGGAGAAGTTTGGTATGAAATACAGTATACTAAAAGAGAAGTTTGGCATAGGAAAAGTATGAAAAATGACAACTTTTTATTAAGCACAGTGAGGTATATCAATGGGGGAGAATGATTGATAAAGAGGATTTGAAAAATTCTTTTGTTGGTATTCTTAGAACTAGATGTTTTTCATCTATGTTGCCATCAATGCAAAAGGGGGAGATTGTTGGAATATTGGTTGGAAGCATAAATTTTGATGATATTCCTATGGGGGAGTACTACTATGATTATATGTTACATTCATGATTGATTTTTTCATTGATGTCAACATAGTAGTGTTCTATGGTATCTGACTAAAGAATAGCAGAAAGATCAAGTTTGTATAGATGGCTAGTTGAGCATGGTAACCATCCAAGGTTATGGGAGATACTTCTAAGTATTTGGTACATGTAGTTAATGTCAGAAGAAGAAAGGATAAGTCTAGAAGAAGATATGTAAGTTTTAGTGATGTCTATATTGAGATAGAGCTTACAAAGGCATGTTCTAGTAAACTTGTTATATCTCTTAGAAAAATTCATATCTTGAGGATTGATGTTGAGGAAATGGAGAAGACATGTTGAGAATGAAATGGCTAAGCTCACTTGTCATTATATTGCATTTATAGAAAGTTATTCAAGTTGCAAGGCAGAAGATTAATGTTATCACTAAGTGTAACATGTTCTTAATGTGGTCCTATAATAATTAATTGAGAAGGTCTAAAATTTGAATCAAGGAATTTTTTTGAGGACTTGGTATAAAGGAAGGACATTTTCCTTTATCATGAGTGTGATTATATGACTTTATGATTGATGATAAGCAACAGAGAGTGTAGAATGTGAAGTTGAGAAGAGTAGTACAAAAGTGAAGGAAACTTCATTGCCAAGGTTTTACTGCGTGATCTAAGGTTTGGTACTTGGATCCAAGGTTCATGACCTGGTCTAAAATTTCCAACAGTGATTGGTCTGGTTGATAGGATAGAGGAAAGGATAGAGGGAAGAAAAAGATAACAATAACTTACTTGTTTGAGCTGTAAGCTCTTCTTGTAGTTGAAATTGCATGTTTGGATAGTGGGCTCTTCTTGCATACATTATACCACAACTCTTAACAGGGTTGGAATCTCCTAATAGGGATTCAAAGTCTCCTAATAGGGACTCATTATACTTAATTTTGTAACAGACTCTTAACAGGGTCCATCATCTAACAAGGAATATTTATATTAGTACATCATTTTGTGGGTATCATTCCCACTGGGATTTTTCCTCTGATCAAGGGTTTCCCTAGTAAACCTATCTTTTTTAATTTTCTATGTGCATCTTTATATGGTTGCTTTTTACTTTGGTTAAGTGGTTAAGTTTGTTTAAAGAAGATAAATATTTAATTGTTGGATAACTGATTCACTCCCCCCCTCTCAATAATCTTTGTGGACTACTGTTTCTAACATTATCAAGAGATTTAATTTTGGTATTTTATAGTAAATTTAATGAACTCTCTTTCCTCTCAATTTCATGAATTTTCAACCATGGAAAAGAGAGTTTCAATCCATTGTTACAAAACTAGCTATTATGAACAAGAAAACTAGTAAAGAACCAAAAATCAATGTACAGTTGTAATAAAACTCAAAATTGATGACTTGAAAACCTAGGAAGAACTAAATTAAATGTAACTAACTATTCCAATAAATTAAAAACTCCAACTCAATCCATTTACACAGTGAAATTGCTCTATTTCTAACTAGTTGCAATTACATTTCAATGTCAAATACGTACACTATATGGCCAAAACCCTTCCAACCATTGAAACTAATCAAGAATGGAATTATATAGGTGTTACCATCCTTGTTTTTTCATTCAAAAAATATTAACTAACTCCCATATAAAAGTTTCTCATTGAGCAAGAAAAGTTGCAAAATTGCCAAAATTGCAACTTTTTCAACTTTTTGGCATTTTTTGCAAAATCTTTCTATTCTAATAAGATGAGCTCACCTAACTTTTTCAAGGGCATGAATAGGTTTATTGATACATTAAAAAATTGTTTTGACCCTTGGTCAACCCTTCTACCCATTTTGGTCAACCAAACCCATGTTTTGCAACTTAGGGCCATAATAGCAATTTAGGAGCAAGATTTAACTTGACAACCTATCTATTGTCACCCAAGGACCTAATAGGTCCTATTATTCATCTATTGATGTGTCTAGCATCACTTCAACCCAAAAATTTAATAAAGAAACCCCAAACCCAAACTAGCATGTCTAAGTTCTCCAACTACTCCTACAGCAATCATGTTCTATGATCTACCATTACATGCATACAAAGATTAAGGAGTATCTTTGTTCCTATTTTTATACTTTCATGGCCGTATATAGTTTTTTTTAAATCTCAAATATTATTTTAGTTTTATAAAAAAAAATTAGGCATAAAATATGTTATATATTGCATCAAATAGTTATCTCTTAACTATTGTAATTTGTTGGTGATTTACTCTTGATTCTTTCTCATATATTAATTATTTTTTCAGCAATAGCTTGGATAGAAAACTCAACAATCATATAAATAATATTATTTACAACCAATACAAGGTTATATTCCATCACAACCAACACAGTAGCAACATCAAGGGAAGGTTTTTGTTTGATTATTATTAAGAGTTAAGAAGTTGTCAACTCTATTAAGTAGCATCTAATCTAGGGACAAGAATCATGTGTGGATCTCTCTTTATTGTTTTGCAGTATTCTCAAAGTGCTCAGTTTTACGAGCAAAAACTTGCACAACAAGAATTGGTATGCCAATGCATCAAACCTAGTGGCTTGATTTTTCTATATTTTCAATTGTGTCATGTATGTGTATCACTTAATAGTAGTTTCTCTATATGTCTAGCTATGTGATGTCGATGTATTAGTAATTAGTATATGAAAACATCCTTAAAAAAAGGGGGAAAAAATGTACCTTCTTGTTCTCAAGAATGATTATAATTTATAACAATAAGTACTCTTTGGTAATAGGAATTGGCAATTAAGGTTTGACCATTCATTCACTTATCATGTTATTGTAGAAACTTGCAAATCTTGTGTTGTTGTTGTGATATTTAACTTAGAAGGTTCCAATCACTTTTAATATGACTGACCTAGTAGGCACTACATTGACTTCTCAAGTAACCTTCCATATGTGTCATTTCTACTTGAAATATTCAATCTAAAACCTTTTCTCTTCATTTTTTGTTATCCATATTAGCCTTGGCTTTTACTGTCATTTCATCGCCTTGGCTTTTACTATCATTTCATCATGTGAAAGCTTAATATCTATAGATAATTATGGAGATGAAATATTTATTGTATGAATGTAATTTTCCTTTATAATGCTCAATAATCTCCTCAAAAAGATAGTGCATAGAATTTAAAACCAAATCTTATTTATTTTATTCAAATAAGATTAGATGTGTGTTGAAATGCATGGTTAACCTTGTTCAGCATGCTTTTCTTTTATGTATAATGCTCATATTCATATTAATGTGATTTTGTTTGGCATCCCTATTATCCATGACTTGGTAATTAACAAAAATTGGGGTATCATAATTCTTTCATCCATGCATTTTATTATATAACTAAGATAGCTGGATGCAAAGCTTTTGCTAATGCCTACCTTCCAAGACAAGGTATTTTTGTATGTAGCATTTTGCAACTATCCTCTATTGACGAACAAGATCAAAACAAAGCCTCAGTCCTTGCTAGTCATTGTTGTTAAGTTTGCAATATATTCCTTGTAAAAGCTATTTAGCTATTATGTTTTCTCATAGGAATTTTTGGTAGCTCTAGTGTCATCTCACTTTAAATCAATTGAAATCCTTTCTTCAAAGTGACAAATATTACATATGGTGTCATCAACATACTAAAAGCATACATTTCATTTATTGATATGGCTTCATACTTTACTATAGTCCTAAAATCCATGATTTTAATTATTGCAAGGTTTTCCCAACTTATCATCAAGCTTTCTAGAAAAAATATCTTAATGAGGGTTCTTGACATTTGATGATTAATTTTGATATCCTTCTATGAAAAGTTGTATTTCTTGGGTGTTTAAATTAAATTTCAAGGGAATGAGTTATAAATCCAAACTGATTAAGTTGATTTATAAACTTACTAAATTCTTGGCATGATTCAATGTAAATTAGTGAGGAGTTTGGCATTAATTAGTGAGGAAATCTAGCATGGATTTTTATAAATTCAATTTAAAATTATATTATAAATTTCAAAGACTTGGAACTTCTAGATGAAAAAGTCCATATTCAATATACAAAATTAGAAATGAAACTACAAGAACTTGTCTTGAAAACCCAAGGCATAACAAGCCAAATATGAACAAATGCATAAACCATAAAATTGTGTCATGTAACTCTTATGCACAAAAAAGATATGCAGTCTTAAGTAAGACATGATAGCAAGACTCGACAATCAAGGATACAATTTGATGTTGAAAAGTATGACCAAGAAAAACTATAGAGGGATTAGAGAGGTTTTTAGATCTAAAACAAAACTACGAAGACAAAATTATATATAGAGGGATTAGTGGTAGAGGCATAAAAAATCTAGTATGAGATAGAAGCTAAGACAAAATTATCTATCAAGGCTTGAAATTGTCAATGAAAATGAAGTGTACATTGAAAATGTCATGAAGGAGACACCATCGTATTTGAAAATATAACACAGAAATATTAGTTAAGTAGAGCATTTGCCAAGTCAACATCAAAAGTGAATTAAAATATAAAGATCAACCAACTATACACCCAACAATCTCAAAGAAAAAGATAAACCTCTAGACAGTTTATTAAATAATTGACAAACTAGCTTCCATTAACAAAGAAGAAGACATACCTCTAGAAAGTTCATCAAATATTGCTTATTAACATGTGATATTGAAAAAAATTAGGGTATCCTTGTGAGCACAAGAAAAGCATGATACAAGGTATTTATTCCTACAACAAATTTAAACCACATGCTTTGTTTATAAGTATTCCAAATTTTTATTTTCATTCACGTTGTAAGATTGTCTCTATTTATGTATTCTAGATGTGAAGATGCTAAATTGGTCTCTTTCACAATTTGGGATGATACTCAATGCTGACAATTTTGAATCAAACTAAACTTGGTGTTGATGATTCTGAATATTGGGGATTTAGCTACACTACCATCCATCTTTTGCATGTTGTTGAATATAAGAATCTCTTACTGATGCATTTGGTTTGATTTTGAAAAACTAGTTATATAGCTACACTTACATTATTCAGTATTGGATCAAATGAAATTGGTGTTGCTACACTGCTACATTTGGTCTACATTTGGTCTACATCACCCTGGTCTACACTTTTTAAAGAACTAATTAATGTTGGAATATTCAAACATGGCTTTTCATTCAAGGAAAAAGTCCACAATAGGTAATTTATCAAAAGATGGAAAACAAATTTTAATACCATCCCATCATTCTAAAATGGGCCAATCAAGCTTGTTGATACCCTGCAAAAGAGGTGCAATCAGATGGAAAACAAACTATTAGTGGTCACCACCATGAGGTCTAAAAGTATAATTGTATAATATGTCATAATTTGTACAATTTTGATGAGAAATTTATAATCTTTGAATCTTGCAGGAACTCAATTTTCATCCAATATTATTCGCGGACTATTGTTGATTTGATTTGTGTATTAGACCTTCATTTACACATATTTGAACTTGATTAAGGTAAGGGAACAAAAATGAGTTTTTAGGGTTGTAGCTAAGATCAATTAAGGATTATATGGATATCCTATTGCATGATAATATGATGGGAATGAACAAGCCTAGGCCTAGTTATTATTTATGATCATAGTATAGTCTATTAGTCTGCCTTGCATAGTATGCATTACCATATTCATAATTATATCAAATATTTTTAAATAGCATAACTCCATATTTAGCTAATGCTCATGATGAGTATTCCATACATAAAACTTCCTTTCATAAAAATTCTCACCAAGAAAGTCGCATGCTCTACTCCTACTATTGTTGCATATTTCCCATTATCCAAAGCACAAACATTTCAAGGCTATCTATAAGAATCTTGGAGCATGTTGACCTTTTGATTCAGTAGTTGAGTTTAATATTATTTTCTAGGCATCAATAACGATAGTCACGACTCACAAGTTGGGACAAGTATTAAGGTTGTAAGCTAAAAGAGATAAAAGACAAGTGAATCACTATTGTAGTAGACTTTCCAACCTCCTTTGGTCAATTTCAATAGCCATCACTACTATAGTAGACTTTCCATGTGTCTAAATTCTATATTAAAACCTTCACCTTGAATTTAATGACTCCCACAAAATAAAACTATCATGTCAAGACATTTTATGTTGTTGTGTTTTACATAAAGAGCTCATGTATTGATTTGGTTGGAAAAGAAACTTTACAATGCTAATTGTATTAGCGTGTCTAATCTAGTGTTAGGAATTTCTTGGTATAATGATATTTATGCATCAAACCTAAAAACAAGAGCTTCTACATAGGAACAACATCATGATAGACCTTGTAATAATAGAAATTATACATTTCCAAATATATCAGAAATTGCAATAGCTAATTAAACTTTTAGCCTCTTCTTAACTTTCTCATTGCATGGTTATCATATGAGGTGGCCAAGGGAAGCTTCTAGTGCAAGAAATGGGGATAGAGGCCCCTTGATATGGAGAATTCCCTTGCACTTTCTAAGGCCAATCTCAAAAGGTACCTCTTTCATGCCCATCTATGGTCACTACTATGTCCCTTCTTCTCCCAATATTGTTGGTAATCTAGTCTTTTTCTGTCTATAAGAATGAAGTCTTGTGTTGTGGATTTGATCTTGGTGACTACTTTGAGAGGGAGGAGTTTGGGCTTCAGAATCCCTTGGGCTATGAAGTGTGAGATCTAGTGTTGTGTATTTATCATTACACCAATAGATTTTATCCTTGTATCTATTTTTAACTATCTTTGGAGAAAGATAATAAAATGATCTGGTGAAATCAGCTACAACTATAGGACTATGTATGTTTCATTTCTATAGTAAAAGGTGTGGATCTTTTAATCTATCCATTGATCATTGCTCTATTAGATTTTTTTGCACTATCAATTTATCTAAAGATGCCTTCGTTAATATTGCTTGTCCTGAAGCTATCAAAATTACCATCAACTATGAATAATAAATTACTAACTAGTCAAGTTATAATGTAATTTTATATATGTTGTGGAATGTTCTCTCTCTTGTTTAGGGTCTCAATATTCCCAAGTTCATTGCTATCAACTTTAGTATTACAATCTTTCACTTCTTAAAAAATTGTAATCATTGAATTTCCTTTTTGCAGACTACATTTCAATTAGTTTTCTTTTTTTGGGCATGGGTAGGAAATAAAAATCATTATCTAAACATCCTCATATATCTACTTTTAGTTGATTTTAAATCTTGGATTTGTATAATTTTTCCTATCTGATCAACAAGCTTACATTTATTTGTTATGATTGATGTAGTATGAATATATTCTAAAATCGTACTTCCATGATCAGACAATGGACATTGTAGTAATAAACATAAAGTGTAGCAATAACAATCTTAACATAGTTTGATAATACAATTTAAAAATCAACAAAAAAATTATTATATTATTTGGTCTTTAAACAAATCATTGATAAAATGTATATTTGCATGATGTAGGCACTTTATGGCTTCTTTTGATTAGGTTTAGTAGTAATATATTAAGATGCAAATGCTTGTGATATTAACTGTTATAGTCAATAGGTCATTTGACTATTTGTGCTCCCTTGCAACTACTTAAGATGTGCTAAGAAGCTCCATTGATACTTAACTAGCTTTTGGTAGTCTTCTTTTTCATTGGAATAGGGTATTTTTTTCTGAGTTCCCTTGCTGCTTAAGATGTGCTAAGAATCTCCATTGATATAGAAAATCAAGATAAAAAATTAATATACCAACCCTATTCACATAACTATAATGAGGAATGATCAATTTGTTTCTATCCTGGGACTTCTACACTTATTGGAATCTAAATGTGGAGCATGTGGCATTTTGTAGAGAAATGGAAGAGACATGTACCAACTTCTCTTGCAGGAAAACAATGAAGCACTTCTAGAAAGATTAACAATCCCTAAATCATTACCTGATCTTATTATTGATATGAAGGTGAATCCATATAATACCAAGACATTCGCTTTGAAGATTAAAGAAATGGTATGTTTTAAATTATTCTATGTTATTTTTGGAGGTTTTCACATTCACTTTATTTGCCAAGTTTTTGTTCTCTGATGCCTCAATTTTTTTCTATACTAGGACCTCTGTTGTATTTTTTTTAAAATACATAACCAATTGTCACTCATTTTGAACCATCAATTGGAGGGTCCACCAGATCCCACCCCCTCTAGAATAGTAGGGGCCCAACTGGGACCTATTATTCATTTGGGTTCTAACCATAACTCTATAGGGGGTCTAGCCTTGGTTGCCATAGAATTGTAGGGGTGAACCCTTCCTATTGCCCCCTCTAGTTCATGAGCATGGATAGTCATTCTGGTGTAGTGGTGCATGCATGCAGAGGACAGATATATGATAGGATGAGTAGGGCCCAACCATTCTATAGGTGGTTGGTGCATCTACCTATAAAATGGTAGGGAAAAAGCCCCTACTATTCTAAATAAAGGTGGACCAATTTCTTTCCATCAATTTTCTTGCATCATCATGGATCGTCTACTATATTTTTTTTAAATAAATCAAATTGGTCAAAATTTTGAACACTCTTGGTTGGCATTTTGACCAATATTTGTCTAAATTTTGACCAATTCTTTGGTTGTGAGTATGGTATCCTTTTCATTGTGGTGTCCATTTCAACTAAAGATTGGTCAAAATTTTGACCAACCTTGGCTAGCATTTTGACCAATATTGGTCAAAATTTTGACCAGTTAAATGGTCTAGAGTATGGCATCCTTGTCATTGTGGTGTCCAATTCAACCAAAGATTGGTTGAAATGTCAACCAATCTTAGCGGGCATTTCAACCAAGATTGGTCAAAATTTTGACTAATCTTGGTTGACATTTCAAACAAGATTGCTCAAAATTTTGACTAATGACCACCAATAATGGTCATACCAAACATGGTCCATTCTAACCAATTATTTGGTCATAATTTCTACCAATTGAAGGTTTCATCTAATTTTTGACAAGAAAATTTGTGACATACCACTTAGTCACAACTTTGACCAACATGGGTCAAAATTTACTAGTGATTTCATCCAACCCTTGTTGAAGGTTGAAGGAGGCCTTATATGGACTCATTCTCCATATTACAACCACTTTGAGGTGTTTATGAAATTTCTTACTCAAAATTGAACTTTTTGCAATAAAAGTTGTCATGCAACTTGACAACTTTTTGTCCACATGAACCAAGCTAGGTCAAATCCCCTTTAAAGTTTGAAAAATATTTGAATATATCATCTAGGACATGAAATTACCATTCCATCTCTTCCTTGTCCAATCTAGCTCTCTAAATCCACAAACGCCTCTATTAGTAAGAATGACAACAATTGCACTTTGCCTAGCAACTTGGGAAAATAAATGATCTTGCATGGTCCTAAGGACCCAACTTGACCTCCTAATGGCTAAACCATACTCTATGAATCATGAGCCCCCTTATTACCCTAGTTTCTTGTCTAAGGCCACTATAAGACAAAACTCAACTAGGAACCCTAGGTTAACAATTAGCCTTACCTAGGTGCTCCTACACCATGTTGGCCATTTCGTTGATAGTAAGGGTCTTATCAGTGGGTATAGTATTTCATTTGGTTTCACCTTCATTACTTTGATTCAACTTCTCTTCTACATATTTTTCTATTTTATCTTCTAATTTCTCATCATTCATCTTATTTTCCTAACTCAACATTTTATATATGGATTCCCTATCAAAATCACTTTCAATACTTGTAGAGATTTTCTCTCTAGTTTCATCAATGTGTTTACTTTATTTTGGTTTCTAATTAATATCATATATTGTTCTAATAGGTGTTGATTCTTCTAATGTGGCTTCTTTGGCATGAAATATCATTTTCCATAATCTTAAACCATATTTTATAATGTCTTCATACAAACCTACTATGATCTATGTTCTTCTATTATTGATTAAAAAATTTCTTGCATCTACCTATAATAACCTATCAATTTTTCCAATGATTGTATATGGTTTTGTTAGTATCCACATTTCTTTTTTTTTCATTTCTAGTACCTCAAAATTTATTGCAACCATAATTGGAACAATTGTTATGCTGTCATTGATGTCAAACCTTATTGGAAATACATTTACTAAATGTAGAGTTTTGCATCATTTGGTCAATGAAGAGGATTTAAAAAGAGAGATAGATGAACTAGTAAAGTGGTTGAGTAAATATGAATAAGTATGATGAAACTACAAAGGGCACTTGATCAATTAGTATTTGACAAAATAATATGTTGTTCGATCAATGTTTTAAGCATAGAAGAAAGATGAGTTGAAGTATAGAAGAGATGAATGATGAAACTCAAAAAGTTATGTAAAACACTAGTTTGACTGAGAAATAGATTACTAGGTCAATCAAGAAAGTAAGCATTATCGAGCAAAATATTAAGGAACTTAAGTATCATCCGAGTGATGGTAGTGACCAAGTAAGATGAGGGGAACCTAAAGTAGTGACCAAGCATAGTGTTAGAATTGCTTTAGAATAATTGGCGGGGGGGGGGGGGGTGGTGGGGGTGAATCAGTTATTCAAAGTCCAAATTTCCTATTCAAACTTTTCACAAGTATAGTAAAATCATTCATTCATCCAAGCTTTAACTTATCTAATCAGCAAGTTACTGTAAATCAACATGCAAGTAAAACACACAAGAAATCAACACATGACACAGTGATTTACATTGAAACCCAATTTGGGGAAGACCACCACTAACATGCTACTCAATTTTCACCCTTCTAAAGTGATGCCCTATGAAAGGCCTGCCCTATTAAAGGCTTACAACACACTGTTAAATGTGACCTTGTTAGAGGATTTAACCACCCTATTAGAAGTGGGCTTGGTTAGAGGATTTTAGAACATTCACTTGGAATGTCACCCTATAAAGGATTTACAAATGGTTGTTAGGCCAACCTAAGTCCATAGGATTTTTTAGATCTAATACAATTGCTAGAGAGTATTAGAAAACCTTGAACTGACTACAACATACAACTTATCTTGCAGATCTCAGATCACTTCTCAGCTCATAATCTTGCCTAGCCTCCAATCTCTACAACTCTTAACAGCTTAACTTCCCTTTCAAGCTTTATCTCCTTGAGTCTTCATACTCAATTTACTAGTGCAATCATCTCTTCATGACCACTCATAGAAGTAGAGCCTCTGTACTCTTCCTTCTCCTAGATGTCTCCTTCTTGACACCCTTTCAACCACTTCACTAATTTGGCACTTTAGCAGAAACATTATTAGTAGCACTCTACTTCTTGGTCTATGATTCCTTAAATAGAAGTCTTAAAGTTCCTTTTCCCACTCGATTCTTCCATTTTTTAATTTAAATTCACATGGATTCGGTAGGATTCATTGTATCTAACCCACATTCTATTTCCTCTAAAAACTTCTTGAATAATCCTTTAGAATTCAGCCAAAAATGGTTTACATAAGATTTTGTGCCAACAACTCATCATCCTTATCTTCCAACTTGTTCACAAAATTCAATGCAACCACTATGTTGGCTTAGATTTGGAAAATTTTCATCATTTAAAATAATGTAGCAGCTTGGCACTATTGAAATATTGGTGCTCGGCACATATTGTGTTACTCGACATCAACTATGTTTTTCCTGATGCTTAGCACTTGAAGATCACTCAGCACCAACTAAAAATTTTATGATGCTTGGCACCTGATCTTCACTCAGCACTTGAAGATCACTCAGCACATACTAGAAATGTCTGTTACTCATCTTCTACTAAGAATTTTCTCAACTTTAACTAACTTTCTCAAAACCTACTGATGATCTTAGTTAAAGCTTTGCATTCAACCTTGTTACAACTTCTTCTTTCAATGTATCTAAGTGAGATCAACCTCTGTATCTTTGAGTATGTCATCAATAGATAACTTAACCATTGTCTTAACTAATCCTTTCACTTCATTTCAACATCATAACTCAATCTTTCCTTTAGGTGCTATTGTTACATCTTGTTGATCTTCATCAATCAACTAAGTGATAGTGCTTGGATCTTATAAGAAAATATCATCCCTACAAATAGTAGGTTTGACATCAATGGAAAAAAAATGATTGAAAACATTCTTTTACAATGATCTCCCTCCTTGATCTTCAACAAAAATGAGCTTTTCAATCAGATTTCCAACAATCTCCCTCTTTGGCATTGATGGCAAACCAAACTAATCAACCATCAGGCTAAACTATTCCACCAAAAGCTTACCAGGTTAGAACAGTAAGTCAAATGCCAAAAAGTAAATTGTAACATCACATCTCCTACTACTATTCTAATTGTTTCATTTCACTTCTCCCTCTTTGCTGATGTATCCTTTATCTTTATCTTTCTCCCTCTATATTATTCATCTTCTACTATTTTGATCAACCTCTAAATCTCCCTTTATCTTTATTTCAATTGTCTACTATCTCCTTCTTCTTTTCTGATCTTTTATCTTCAACAGTTGTTGATCAATTGTTCACTTCTCCCTCTTTGACAATAATGCCAAAGACATATTAGCATCTTAATATGTAGATGTAGCTCTTACAAGTTTAGTTAATGTCTCCCTCTATGACCTTGCTTGTGACTAATTTGAAATTTAAGCACTTCTACTACTTTAGGCATGGATCCCAAAGTAAACATCCTCTGCATCAATGTGAAAAATCTTCAACAATCTGCTTATTTAATGCAAGTGTCATGTCCCCATTTTGGAGGCAATTTGATTTAATTAATTTAATTAATTAGGTTGTCCAAAATAATGAATATTTAATGAGGATGACTAATTAATTATTTTAATTAAATAAATAAGTGGTATTAAGTTAATTATTTATAAAGTTATCAAATAAATAAATATTAAAAGGTAACTTTATATTTAATTAATTTAATAAAGTGACTTGAATTATAAAATATTTTATAAAGTCACTTTATAAAAAAAATCAAGAGTTCCCCTTTTGAGTACATACATGGACTTTGTAAAAGGAAAAAAAGAAGTAATATTAAAACTCATGTATTATCTCACATTGGCAAGATAGAAGTGTGGAGCAAGTGAGGAAGGGATTAAAAGAAAGAGGATAGCTCTCATTTATTCCTACTTGGAAATATCAAAGAAATTGGGAAATTTTCTGGAGATTGTGTCTCAATAGTTTGAAGGACAAAATCCCTTCAACCTGAAAATCTTGACGCCATTGAAAGATATGGTCTTGAGATTCAACATAGTAGCAATCCAAAAAAGCAGATACGAAAAAGCAGTCCAAAAAAATGGAACCGAAAAAGCAAGCTGAAAAAGCGGGTTCAAAAAGCAGTCTAAAAAGGCAGAACTGAAAAAGCAGGCCGAAAAAGCAATTTGAAAAAAGCAAAGCAAAAAGCAGTCCAAAAAAATGGAACCGAAAAAGCAAGCTGAAAAAGCGGGTTCAAAAAAGCAGTCTAAAAAGGCAGAACTGAAAAAGCAGGCCGAAAAAGCAATTTGAAAAAAGCAAAGCAGAAGGGGCAGCATCGAAGGAAATTATTATAGCCATCTACAACTAGGTTCTTTTGCTAGTACTGCTTTTTAGGGTGTTATAAGTTTCAGCTGTAAGTGTGCATTATACCAACATTATCATTTTGTAATCCATATAAATGCCAAAATCTTGGCCATATTTCATGAGCATTGTATTTTTCATTGCAATTAAGAAGATAATAGTTGCTGGTGTCATTTAATCAATTTAATATCATTATTTATTCATTTTTCATGCTTAGATCATATATATGCACTGAATATTGTCAAAATTAGTAGTACACTCATGTTAGGTCATTGTGTAGTCCATTGTAGTCTTCTAGCACAAGATTCTCATTGATGCAAATTGAAGAAAAAGTCATTTGAAGCTAGCTAAAATACTATATCAGTCATATGTCCCATGCATGCGAATTGTTTGATGAAATTCCTTGAGCTTTCATCAGCATTTTTTTTTAGGGCAGATTTGAGGAGGGTTATTATAGCAAGGTGTTCTTGTTTTTTGGTTCAAGTAGCCTTAGCTAGGGGTATCACTCCTAACTTACCCCTAAGATACTCAAAAGAATCTTTAGGTAGTGCTTTTGTGAAGATATCAACAATCTATTCCTTTGAGCTAACATATTCCATCTTCACTCGTTTGTCTTCGACCAACTCTCTTACATAGTGATACTTGATTGCAATATGCTTAGTTTTAGCATGCATTACTAGGTTCTTTGATATATTGATAGCACTTGTATTATCACAATAAAGATTCACAGGCTCAATTACTTCATCCTTCATACCTTGCAACAAATGTTTGATCCATACAATATTGGTGCAGTCTATAGTAGTTGCCACATATTTAGCTTTAGCAGTAGACTGTGAGGTACAACTTTTCTTTTTGCTTGTCCATCTAATCAACCTCTTTCCTAAGAAAATTTCTCCTCCACTGGTGCTTTTCCTATCATCAATGATGCCTCCCTAATGTGCATCAGTGTAAGCTTTCAGTTCAAACTTCTCATTCCTCATGTAGTATAAACCAAAGTCATCAGTTCCTTTCATGTATCTCAATATTCTCTTCACTGCCATTAAGTAGTTTTCTCTTGGATTGGCAAAAAATCTTGCTACTATTCCAATAGCGAATGCAATGTCTAGTCTATTATGTACAACATATTGCAACTTTCCAATCATTGATCTATACATTGTCTTATTTACTTCAGCAGATTTATCATTCATGGATAGTTTATGACCTGTTGTCATTGGTGTGCTAACTAGTTTTGAGTCTTCTAGCCCAAATGTTTTGAATACTTCCTTGATGTATTTGGATTGAATCACAAATATTTCATGCTTCAACTGATGTACTTGCAATCCAACAAAGAATTTGATTTCTCCAAATATTGACATCTCAAATTCATACTTCATTTGATCAAAAAAATCTTTGCATAAAACATCTTTTCCTCTAAATATTATGTCATCAACAAAGATTTCTGATATCAGAATGTATTTACCTTCCTTAGATTTAATGTACAAGTTGATGTTGTCATCTATTCTTTCAAATCCTATCTTTACAAGATATTTGTGCAACCTTTCATACCATGCTCTATGTGCTTGCTTTAATCCATAAAGTGCTTTGTGCAGCTTGTAGACCATTTCCTTGTTCTTCTCATCAAAAAATCCCTCTGGTTATTCTATGTAGACTTCCTCTTCTAGTATACCATTCAAAAAATCCGACTTCATGTCCATCTTGTAGACTTTGAAACCTTTATATGCAACATATGCAAGTAATGTTCTTACTGCTTCCATTCTTGCAATAGGGGCAAATGTCTCTCCATAATCTAGTCCTTCTTCTTGTGCATAGCCTTTGCAAACTAATCTAACTTTGTTTCTTGTTATTTCACCATTCTCATCAAGTTTGTTTCTAAACATCCATTTGGTACCAATCACATTCTTATCAACTAGTCTAGGAACTAGAGACCAAGTCTTGTTCTTTTCAATCTGATCAATCTTTTCTTTAATGGCCTTATACCAATCATCATCTTGTAGTGCATCTTTGACTATTTTGGGTTCAACCTTGCTTAGTAGACATGATTCATTCCTCGGTCTATTCCTTTTCATTGGTCTAGCATTTTTATCACCAATTATTTGATCTACAGGGTGATGTCTTCTTATGTACTTGGCTAATCTAGGTTCAATCCTTCTTTCCATATTTAATCCTCTAGCTTTAGAGTCATTTCATTCTTATTCATCTGGAATTTCATCATTTCTTTCTTACATACTATTTTTAGAATCACTATGTACATTTTCTACATTTTGTAGCTCAACTTCTGAATCTAACTAAGCATTCATTGGTTGAGACTCGACAAATACTGAGGTTTGTTGCTAATTCCCAACTTGATTTGCAAAATTGTCTTCAACTGTCATGCTTTCATAGAAGTATACAAAGGATCTATAATCCTCTATTTTCTTTGACTCATCAATCTAAACTTTTGCATGCTCATCAAAATTTACATTTGCACTCTCCACAACTTTGTTAGTGTTAGTATTCAAACACTTATATGTCTTACTTCTGGTGGAGTATCCAAGAAATATACCTTCATCACTTTTTGCATCAAACTTACCATTTATAGTGTCTTTTAGAATATTACATTTGCAACCAAACACTTTGAAATGTTTAACATTAGGTGAATGACCATACCACAATTCAAAGGGTGTTACATTTGTACCTTTCTTGACTTGAACTCTATTCAGTGTGTAGACTGCAGTGCTTACAACTTCTCTCCAGTATTTTAGTACAACATTTTTCTCCATCATCAAGGTTCTAGCACAGTCAATCACTAACCTATTTCTTCTTTCAACAATGCCATTCTATGGTGGAGTTCTTGGTGCTGATGTTTTCCTTTTAATACTTTTGTCATTGCAAAATGTTTCAAACTCTATTGATGTGAACTCAACTCCTCTATTTGACCTTAGGCATTTCAGGTTTTTTCATATTTCTTTCTCAACTCTAGCCAAATACCACTTGAACATTTGGGATGCATCAGATTTTTTCTTTAAAAATATAGTAATCATCATCTTGGAATAATCATCAACAAATAGCATTATGTACATGTCTCCTAGATAGCTTTGCACTTCTATTGGGTAACACAAGTCTGTATGAACTAACTCTAGTACTTCTTTGGAAGTGTATGTTTTGCTTTTGAAACTAGACTTAGTCATTTTCCCTAGTTGACATTGTTTACACATTTTGTTTTTAGGTTTCTTCAACTTGGGCAATCCTCTAACTTTCTTTTTCTTGCTAATACTAATTAGATTATCAAAGTTAACATGACGCAACCTTTTATGCCATAACCACACATCATCAAGTCTGACAACAAGACATGTTTCTTCTTCCATATCTAGGTAAAACAAATTACTCCTATTTTTTTCACCTTTTTCCTATTAGATTTCCATCAGTGTCATAGATCTTGGCAGTTTTGTTTCCAAATTTGACTTTGCAACCTACATTGCCTAATTGTGATACACTCAACAAGTTGTAGTTTAATCCTTCAACATAGTATGCATTATCACACGAAATTTTCTCTATAAGTTTGATAGAGCCTTTTCCTTTGATTTGACATGGAGCATCATTACCAAATCTAACACTATTTCCACCATATTGAGTAAAGGTAATGAACTTACTTTTATCTCCTGTCATGTGATGTGAGCATCCACTGTATATGATCCACTTGTCATTCTTGTTCACATAGGTAACTAATGTTGTTTCTTCATCTTCATCTTTGTCTGATCATCCTTCATGGCTACATAGACAACTTCATCATCATTTTCATCAGATTCCTCTTCAACAATGTAGCATCTTTTGCCTTTCTCCTTGTAATCTTTGTTGTCATCTTCTCTTTTGTTCCTAAATTTGTTTCCTTCTTTATAGTTTTCCTTTTGTGGACATCTTGCAGCTATATGACCTACTTCATTGTGATTGAAACATATGATAGGGAGCTTACCTTTGAATTTTCCTTTACCTCTATGGAATCTCCTAGCTAGTAGTGCTTCTAACTGTTCCACATCTTCCTCATTTGTGCTACTATCACTAGATGTATTTTTTCCTTTTCTTCTTCTATTGCTTGATATGTCCTCCTCAGTGTCTTTTATTGTCATCTTGGCTTTGAAAGTAGATTCAAGATTCTCAGGTCTATAGTTGTCAAAATTAGATAGCTCAAATGTAGTAAGTCTTCCAACTATTCCTTCAAAGGTTAGTGTGTTCCCTTGTACACACCTCAGCTCTTGGATGGTTGAAACTCTTATAGCATAGATGGGGAGCAGAGTTCTTAAGTATTTTTTGATGGATGTTTCTTCTTCCAATTGTCCACCTAAACTTCTTATCGCACTCACTACTTCTTTCATTCTAACAACATACTAAGCAGAATTTTCACCTTCCTCCATCTTAATGTCATTAAACTTCCCTTTAGGATTTCTCTCTTTGCTCTCTGTAAATCCTAATCACCTTCATAGATATCTAATAAGGTTTTCCATATTTTGAATGTAGTGTTACAGTCTTTGATGTCATCATATTTAGCATAGCTAAGTACAAATGCAATTTCCAACATTGCTTGGTTATGCTCCTTTTTGTTTAAGTCATCTGTAGTGAGGGGTTCTGCTGGAGTCACATGTTCTATTCCAATTGAGGTTTTTGCATAATTGCCTATTGATCTAACGTGCAATTTCATCAAACTCTTACATGCAACAAAGTTGTCTTTGTTGAGCTTGAAAACTTCTCTCTTGGACATCTTGATCTTCCTACTTCTAGTACCTTGAAACTAAATGAGAAAAAGGCTCTGATACCAATTGTTAGAATTTCTTTAGAATAATTGAGAGAGGGGGGTGACTTAGTTATTCAAGGTCCAAATTTCCTATTCAAACTTAGTGAAGTATAGTGAAATCATTCATTCATCCAAGCTTTAACTTATCTAATTAGCAAGTTACTGTAAATCAACATGCAAGTAAAACACACAAGAAATCAACACATAACATAGTGATTTTCATGGAAACTCAATTTGGGAGAAACCACCAATAACATGCTACTCAATTTTCACCCTTCTAAAGTGATTCCCTATTAAAGGCCTACCCTATTAAAGGCTTACAACACACTATTAAATGTGACCTTGTTAGAGGATTTAACCACCCTATTAGAAGTGGGCCTGGTTAGAGGACTTTAGTACATTCACTATGAATGTCACCCTATTAAAAGATTTACAAATGGCTATTAGGCCAACCTAAGTCCATAAGATTTTTAGATCTAATACAATTGCTAGAGAGTATTAGAAAATCTTGACCTGACTACAACATACAACTTATCTTGTAGATCTTAGATCACTTCTTAGCTCATACCCTTGTTTGGCCTTCAATCTCTACAACTCTTAACAACTTGCCTTCCCTTTCAAGATTTATCTCCTTGAGTCTTCATACTCAATGTACTAGTGTAGTCATCTCTTCATGACCACTCATAGAAGCAGAGCCTCTATGCTCTTCCTTCTCCTAGATGTCTCCTTCTTAACACCATTTCAACCACTTCATAGATTTGGCACTTCAATAGCAACAATATCAACAACACTCTACTTCTTGGTCTATGACTCCTTAAATAGAACTCTTAAAGTTCCCTTTCCCACTTGATTCTTCCATTTTTCAATTTTAATTTGCATGGATTAGGTAGGACTCATTGTATCTAACCCACATTCTATTTCATCTAGAAACTTCTTGAATAGTCCTTTAGAATTTTCCCAAAAATGGTTTACATAAGATTCTGTGCCAATAACTCATCATCCTTATCTTCCAACTTGTTCACAAAATTCAATGCAACCACTATGTCAGCTTAGATTTTGTGAATCTTCATCATTTTAAATAATGCAACAACTCAGCACTATTCAAATACTAGTGCTCGGCACATACTGTGTTACTTAGCATCAACTATGTTTTTCCTTATGCTCGACACTTGAAGATCACTCGACGCCAACTGAAAATTTTTTTATGCTCAGCACCTGATCTTCACTCAACACTTGAAGATCACTTGGCACATACTAGAAATGTTTGTTACTCATCTTCTACTAAGAATTTTCTCGGCTTCAACTAACTTGCTCAGCACCTACTGATGATCTTAGTTTAAGCTTTGCAGTCAACCTTGTTACAACTTCTTCTTTTAATGTATCTAAGTGAGATCAACCTTTGTATCTTTGAGTATGTCGTCAATACATAACTTAACCATTGTCTTAACTGATCCTTACACTTCATTACAACATCATAACTCAACCTTTCCTTTAGGTGTTTTTGTTACATCTTGTTGATCTTCATCAATCAACTAAGTGATAGTGCTTGGAATCTTATAAGTAAATATCATCCCAAAAAATAGCAAGTTTGACATCAATGGAAAAGCAATGATTGAAAACATTCTTTTACAACAATCTCCCTCTTTGATCTTCAACAACAATGAGCTTTTCAATCAAATTTCCAACACATAGTGATGGTTGAGGAAAAAAATGTAAGCTAAGTATGACATATTAGTAGTGACTGAGCTACCTAATGACAATCAAGCTAAAGAACATAGTGATGACTGAGTTTAAGAACATAGTGATGATCGAGTCTGAACACATTAATAGTTTGAGCAAGAATCAAGATTTAAGGCCAACAAATTTGAACTTATAGAATAGTCAAAACATGTTAAAGATAAGGATTGATGAGATTTTGTATTTAATGTATGAATTAATCTCAATGAGTGATCTAAGACAAAGATTGTATGAGAAGTTTCTATAAGTTTCAAGTAAAGAAGAAGAAAGATAGAATGTTAAAAAAAATTAATGAATTTGATTAAACCCTAAGATCTACGGCTATGTTTAAGAAGTAAAAGATTGAACCTATTGATTTAAGGAGGCATATGAAATGTTTTACATGTTGGCTAAAAAATTAGTAAAGAATAAGAGAAAGATAAAAATTTATAGAGGAAAAGTGAGAAGTTGATGAAAGTGAGATTTCTTGAAGTATTATCAAGTAGATCAATGATGGAGAATGTAATAAAGACCAGTCAATGAACTAGGAATGAGTTGAATTGAGATCTAAACATGAAAAATGAGTTGTAATTTATCAGATCAATCTATTTGTTACTTTCTAACCATTGTGGTAGTAAAATCCTTTAACCAAGGTTGACCTTACAATCATATTGTAAAATGTTTAATTGAGGTTACATTTTGATAGGATGTTTTTGAAGACCTCTAACAAGGCAACTCCTTATAGGGTGTTTTAAACCCTTTAATAGGGCCACACTTAATATTGTGTTTTATAATTGTTAATAGGGTTGACTCTTAACCAATCTCACTACA
Organism: Cupressus sempervirens; assembly: GCA_028749045.1. Lineage (NCBI taxonomy): Eukaryota > Viridiplantae > Streptophyta > Pinopsida > Cupressales > Cupressaceae > Cupressus > Cupressus sempervirens. Next base: position 739,901,572 of record CM053785.1, read on the forward strand.
TAAGAGTGAAAAAGTGGTAGATTTTACTTTGTGGTTTTTCCTAAATCGGGTTTTCACATTAAATCTTGGTGCCATACTTGTGTGAATGTTGTTTTCATGTGTTATGGTGTTTACTTTTCTTTATTTTTGCAATTTGGCTAACACTAAAATAGAACTAAGTTTTGATATGAATAAGTTGATTACTAATGATTTTCTATATTGACCTAGTAGATTTATGAGCTTGATTAAGTTGTTAAAAGTTGAATTGGTACATTTATACTTGAGGATAAGTTATTCACTGCCTATTAGTTATTCTAATCATTCTAAAAATTGGTAGCATTCTAACAATTGGTATTAGAGTATCATAGCATTAGGGCATTCATCAAAGGAGACAAAAATGTGTTAAAGCTAAAGATGAAAGTTTGACAGGGAAATTTGATGACATAAAAATGAAAGGAGAAAGTATTACCTACTATTGTGGCTATTGGAATTCTTTAGAATGATTGAGAGTCGGGATGAATCAGTTATCCAAGGTCCAGATGTACAATTATAACTTTTCATAGCTTAGTGAACCCATATCCATAAAACATTTTCATCATGCATGCATGCATTAGATTATGAAATCACTTGAACTTTTAGGTTACTGTCAAATCAATTTGCAAAAATTTAAACATGAAACATAACAAATTCAATAACACATTTGACACAATGATTTAATGTAGAAAGCCAATTTGGGAAAAACTACCAGCAACATGCTACTCATTCTCACTTTTCTGAAGTGATACCCTATGAAAGGTCAACCTTGTTAAAGGTTCAATGCACACTGTTAAATGTGACCTGGTTAAAGGATTTCAATCATGTTGTTAGGAGTGAGCCTTGTTAGAGGACTTTAGATCATTCACTTGGAATGTCACCTGGTTAAAGGATTTACAAACTATTGTTAGGTCAACCTTAATTCAAAGTATTTACCCTAGACTAATACAATTATTAGAGAGTAACGGTAAGTCTTGATCTAACAACTTGAAACTTCAATTGCAGATTATGGATCTCTATTTCAGTTGTCCATTCTACTTGGCTTTCACACTCTTTAGCTCTGATAGCTAATTCACCCTTCAAGCATCCATACCTTTAGGCCTTCTTGCTTTGTTTGAAAATGCAATCTCTTCTCTTAGGTCACTGAATGAAGAAAATAACTTAGACTCCTTGTGTTCCTTAGGTTCTCACATATGACAACCCTTGCTTCTAACCAGCCATCTCTAAAATTAGAGAATTAAGATATTTTTCATTCATCCTCCATCATCCATTTTAGGGTTAGGTTAATTAGGTAGGATTCAATGAATTTACCCTTCATTTCATTGCATTCCCTTCTAAAAACCTTTCCTTCAATCTTCTTTGAATTTACCTCAAAATGGTTCATCTTGAATTGTATACCACCAACTTATCAATCTTATCTTCTACATGGTTCATACAATCCAAGAAATCAAACTTGGCTCAAATTCATCAAATTCTCAATCTTTGTCATAATTTTGACACTCGGCATTAACTGGCTTCTGATTCTTGGCACATACTGCATTGCTCAATATCTACTATTAAGACACCTGGCACTAACTAAAGTTTACTGGTGCTCGGCATCAACTAAACTTTACTCGGCTTACATTGTTTCACTCAGTTTACACTAAAATTGACTTTTCTTGGATCCAACTAATTTTTTGCTTGGCTTGTACTAACTTTGCTAGGCACCTACTATACACTCAGTCAACCTTGGTAGACAAACTTCATTTAACTTGTTCTTCTAAATTTAATCAATGTAACCAACCTTTCCAACCTTAAGTAAATTGTTAATGCACTATAATATCAATTTCTTAACTCATCCTTGTACTCTTTTTCATATCAAAACTCAAAATTTTCTCTAGGTTCTCTTATTACCTCATTTTGATCAAATCCTCTTCATCAATCAAACAAATGATAGTACTTAAATCATATAAGAATTTGTCTTCATAGCAAGTAGCAAGTTTTACATTAGTGACAAAACAATGATTGAAACACATTTATCATACTTGTATCAATTTTTTTTCAATAGTAGCCTAATCAACATAGTGGTGAATGCAATTAGAGGTGTTTGAGGAGATATAACTGTAGAGACTATAATTAGCAAGGTATTAATAACTTTACTTCCTATTAATGCCATTAGAATATTTTCAATACAAGAACTATGATGTACACTTGATAATTACCTCACACTAGGTAGTCTAGTTGGTAGACTCACTACATTTGATTTGTCAAATTTTGATAATTATACACCTTCTAGGGTCGAACCTATTTTTAAGACTCAACTAACCCTTAATCAATCTAAAAGAAGAAAAATTTCAAAGACTAATCTTATAGATGGTGATAGTGAATCAGATGATGACCAAGAGGATCTAGAAGCACTAATCACAAGAAGGCAACCAAGAGGAAAAGGCAAATACAACAATGATCTTCCTATAAATTTTTTACATGTAATAAAGTTGTTAATATTGCAGCAAGATGTCCTAAAGGATATGAAAAGGGAAGAAAGGAAAGACAATAGATATTAAGGAAGGAGAGACAATACAAACAACCAATGTAAAACAAACTACAAGGGAAAAGGTAAGAAATCTTATTACATTGTTTAAGAAGATGGTTTTGAAAGTGATTTTGATGACAATGATGAAGTTTTTTATGTTTCAATGAAAGATGAATCTAATGAAGATGAAAATTTTGAGGAAATTGCTCTTATTTCACATGTAAGAATGATAGGTGGATAACTGTTAATGGTTGTTCACATCATATGTGTGACACTTTTGAAGAATGGAAATGTAGTCACATCTATAGAGAAGGAAAAAAATTAGTATATATTATGTCTAATATTGGTGCATATCTTTGATCTAATGACAACAAACTCTAGACCAAAAATTGGCCCCAATTTTTTATTGAGGTGGCTAATAAAGAAATGGCTAATTTGTTGCCTCTAACGTTACAACAATACAATGCACACTATTAATTCTTAAATAATATTTTTGAAATGGTGAGAGCTCTAGTAGGTAGGAATCTAGTAGGTGGGAATTTAGTAATAGGAATTGATGTTGGAAATGCAGGGAATTTGAAAGCAAGGAACTCGACAACGTTTATTGGGAATCCAGGGATGGGTTTTAATGGTCTGGAGCAAGAAGAAGACAAAGCACTACTTGGTTTTTGTTCTAGAAAAAGTGAGGATGCTGATAATATTCATATTAATCCTCTGACTGAGTGTCCTATATAGATTAGAGATCCACTGTAGGAGGGGAATATTTTGGTGGATGTGGGTAAGGATGCAAAGGGATCACATGTGGAGGAGTAGAAGAAGGATGGTTTGGAAATGAGTCAATGCAAATGGTCTTCTTTATTTGGAAGAAAGATAGGAGGAAAGTCATCTTTTCCTCCTATTACTTCAAAATCCTACTAAGAAAAAAGTGAGTTCCAAATTTTCATCCCAGATCGATTGTTGATTATTCTATTTCGACTATAGAGTTTACCCTAGTTGGAAAATTTTTGGGGGCACACCAAAAATTGATACTCTTAGAAATATGATTAAAAGGAAATGGGCTCTACATGGTCAACTGGATATTGCACTACTTATGAGAAAGTTCTTTTTCCTTTGTCTTTACGTGTAAGGAAGATTTAAATATGGTTCTATGTGGTGGTCCTTGGCCATTTGGCAACAATCCTCTAAAGATTAAAAAGTGGGAAGACAATATGGACTTGTTTGATGCCTTTTTTCTTACTACTCCGGTATGGGTCAAATTATGAGGACTCCCACTTGATTTTTGGCATGAAGACATATTTAAGAGGATATTTGGTTCATTTGGTGAGCTTATAGCTATTTATAATGGGATGGCTACAAGGTCTAAACTTCATTGAGCCCAGATCTATGTGAAAGTTGCTCATGAAGAACCTTCCCTAGAAGGTTGAATTAAATTCAACACTTGGAAAATGGATGCAAGAGATAGTCTTTGAAGACCTTCCTAATGCCTTTTTTTTTTTGTAAAAAATAAGCCACTGGGCTAAATATTGTCCGATAAAACTAAAAAATAAACCAAAGATGGTGAATGTGGAAAAAAAAGGTGGAACCCAAGCAAAAAAGAGTGTTGAAACCTAAATCTATCCCTGAAAAGATGGTTGAAATAAAAGTAGTCCAACAAAATTAAAACAAGGAGATGTTGTTGTAAGAAGAGGAGAAATCTTGGAAAAATGAAGACTCTAGGCTCAAGGATAAAGAGGAGTGTGAAGATCATATGAACTAGATGGTAATCTATCAAAATAAAGATCTTAAATTGGAAGGTATTGAAGATTTAGAGAAGGGTGAGGAAGGAGAAATCCTAGAGGATAGAAGTGACCAACTTGATGAGTTTGAAATTTTAGAGGAGTCATAGAATGAAGATTTTTAAACTCATTTTAGACCATTATGTCAAGATTTTTTTATTCTTGAAAATTTTTTTAGAGCCAAATTGTATGGATTTGATTACTGATAAGAAAGAATCTAAACAGAAATAGGGTAAAAGGAAGAAAATAGAGAAAAAAATCTAACCCTATTCCTATATCTAGAGGAGTTGAAACCTGAAGAAATAAAATGAAAATTGGTTCTCTCAAATTGAAACTGAATGTTGGAACTCCAGAGAAACCTAGTAGAAAAAGTACTAGGAAGACAAGAGAAAGTGAAAGCTTACAAAATATTGTTGATGGGAAACATGCAACTATTCTAGATTTTATTTCCAAAAAGTTATCATGAAAGTGATCACCTAGAATATTAGAGGGATGAACATTATTCATAAACTTGATATTGTTCAAAATTTTGTTAGAGAGCACAAAGTTGATATCTTAGTGCTCTAGGAAACTAAAATGGAAAAAGATAAAGTTGAAAAGCTAAAATCTTTTAATAAATATTGTATTATGGCTAGTAGTTTTGAAGGTGCTTCTAGAGGAACGATGATTTTCTAGAAACAATCTTCATTCTCTAGTACTTTTTTGGATGCTAATAAACATTTAATGATTGTCAAGTTAAAGAGTTATGCCTAGAATAACTATTGGTATATAGTTAATGTGTATGTGCCAAATAACAAGAAATCTAGAAAGAAGTTTTGGGACTTTTTATCTAAGATAAAGAGTGTTGATTATTATGGAAGATGGTTATTTTTGGGGGATTTTAATGTTCCTCTTTATGAACATGAAAAAAAAGGTGCAAATAGTAGTCAACTGGAAGGAAGACTAGATTTAATGGACTTTATAAATAGGGAGAGATTAATGGGCTTATATCTTCAAGGGCTTGAGTTCACATGGAGTAATAAAAGAGTGGGAAATGAATGCATTCAATCTCGCTTGGATAGAGTTCTAATATCTTTGGACTACACTAAAGATTTTGTGTAAGCTTAAGGTTGTCCAGAAGATTACTTCTGACCATTTTCCTCTTTTATTTATGGTGAAGGCTATTCAAGCCAGGAAGAATTTTCCATTTAGATTTGAGGAAATGCAGATGCAGCATCCATAGTTTGAGGATTGGCTGGTGAAATGGTGGAACATTAACATTGAAGGAATGACTTTATTCTGTGTGGCTTCTAAACTCAGAAATGTTAAAAAGAAAGTTAGAGAATGGAATAAAAGATATTTTGGGAATATCTTTGAAAGTAAATCAATTATCAAAGATGAACTAAAATTTATCCAAGACAGAATCCAATAGGAGGGATACTCGATAGATTTGGTGAAGGAAGGATGACATAATTTCTAAAGAAGAGAGCTCTTGGAGATAGAGGTCTAGATCCATTTGGCTTGAAGAAGGAGATAGGAATACAAGTTTTTTCCATTTGTCTACTCTAAAACACAAAGCCAAAAATTGTATTTCTAGTCTCACTAAAGGAAGACATCAAAGGAAATCTCTGATGAAATGGTTTCCTTTTTTCAACCTTGTTGTCTTCAGACCCTGATATTGATCAGAGTAAATAGGTTGAGCTATTAGATGTTATTCCCTCTTTGGGCACCAAGGAGAAAAATAAATTGTTGTGTGTTATTCCTAAGGGAGAGGAAATCTATAAGTTTGTTTCCTCTCTTAAAGGAGATAAATCCCTAAGGCTAGATGGATTCTCTATGCTTTTCTTTCAAAGAGAGTGGAAACTAGTTGGTAAAGATGTATGTGACATTGTCAAAGAATTCTTGGGGCAAAAAGAATGTTGAAGGAAATTAATTCTACATTTCTTTGTCTGATTCCAAAGAAGATTGGTGTCAATTCTCTAGACCAATTTAAACCTATTAGTCTCTACAACTCGATTTATAAAATCATCTCAAAAGTCCTTACTTTAAGATTGTTGAACATTCTTCCTAACTTGATTTCTAAGCAATAGAATGACTTTATTCCTAGTAAACAATTCCTTAACTCTATACTTTTAGTGCATAAAAACATCCATTCCTTATCTCTTTCTATCAATCATGGTTTTATTATGAAAGTTGATATAGCCAAATCCTATGATAGAGTTAAATGGTCTTTTCTCCACAAGATCCTAATGTCTTTTGACTTTAGTGTCATTGTGATTAAGATTATTATGCATATGGTTTCTACTACATCAGTTTTTATGCTATACAATGGGAGATCTACCAATTTTTTTAAACCAACTAGGGGGCTGAGGCAAAGCAATCCCTTATCTTTGATTATCTTTACTATAATGGTTGATTGTTTGGGTAGATATATTGGGAAGCTAGTTTCAAAAGGGGAAATTCAAGGGTTGAGACCTATGTCTCATCCTCTTGTATGCTTTCATGAATAATTGGTGAATGATACCATCTTCCAAGGAAAAGATGATGTTAGGGAGGTAAGAAATTTTAAAAAGGAACTTAATTTTGCTCCTATGCTATGGAACAACTGATCAATTGGAACAAGAGCTCTTTATTTTTTATTAGCACTCCAATTTTCAAACTGCGAAAGATTGCTAATATTCTTGGGTGCTCTAAAGGATATTTTTCATGCACTTATCTTGGTTTACCCTTGGGGCTAAGTCCTTCAAAAAAAATTTGGGAGGATCTTGTTAAGAAATTCAATAAGAAACTAGTGGGGTGGAAAGGTAATATGCTAAGTCAAGCTAGTAAAGTTACTTTCCTTAAAGCTCATCTTCAAAGTACCCCTACTTATTCTTTGAGCCTCTTTAGGATTCCAGCAAAATTTATTGATGCAATTGATAAAATTCAAAGGAATTTCCTTTGGTTTAAAATAGAGGAAAAGTGGAGAATGGCTTTAAGTGGTTGGGAAAATATTTGTAAACCTAAATGAGGAGGTGGTTTTGGTATAAGATCTATTAGAAGTATGAATAAAGCATTATTAGCTAAACAAGGATGGAGGGTTTATCATGATAACAAGGAATGGAATTCTATCTGGAAACATAAGTACCTCTATGAGGCTCCTTTTTCTAATTTTCTTTCCTACCCTATTGTTCCCTCTTCTTCTACTATTTGGAATGTGGTACAAGGAGCTAAAAATGTTTTAAATAAAGGATGTAAATGGAAAGTAGGTAATGGGAGCAAGATTAGGTTTCGGGATGATGAATGGCTTGTGGATCACCCTTTGATTGAGAATTTTGAGGATAGGACTTTTGTTGATAGATGTAAACAAGTTTATGGTGATTTTGTCGAGAATTACTAGATTCATGATAAATGGGTTAATATTGTTGAGAATAATCATGATTTTTCCAACATCCAGTTGGCCTTGAATATTGTTATCCTTTATCCTCAAAATGAGGATATTTTGGTTTGGGGGATTGAACCAAGAGGATGTTTCAAGATCTCTTCTATTTTCAAATCAAAGGACAAAGGAAATACTTCTATGTGGGCTAAATCATGGATTAAAGGGCTTATTCCAAAAATCAATGTCTTTTTTTGGACTATGCTTCAAAACAAAATTTTAACTCTAGATAATTTGCAAAAGAGAGGGGTTTACTTGGTCAAAAAATGTTGTCTCTATAAGATGGACTTTGAAGATAGGAAGCGCCTTTCTTTAAACTATAGTTTTAGCCAGAATGTATGGAGTCACCTCCTTAAATACTGGAATTTAGTTTGGTTCAACATAATAACATTGATCAATGTTTTCAAAGTTGGACATGTCCAACTAAGAATGTTGATATTGGTTTTCTTTGGAAGATTTCTCTCCCTCATCTCTGGTGGGGTATTTGGAAGGAGAGGAACAGTAGAATTTTCAAAAATAAGGAGACTCCTAATTGGGTTTTGGATCAAAATATTATCAGAGCTATCAAAGAGAACTTCAAATTTCAGAGAAAAATGTTTGATGAGACTCAAATAAGTAATCCTATGAATGCTAAAGGTACTAAAACAAAATAGAAGATCAAAGACAAAATGTAAAGTGGAGATCTCCACCTATGGGATGGATCAAAGGTAATTATGATGGTTCAACTAAAGGGAATCTAGGAAAAGCTAGATGTGGAGTTGTTTTAAGAGACCATAATAGTAGGGTTGTGGATGCTATTGCAATACCTATAGGAAATTCTATTGGTCATAGGAAGAGGTAATGATTGCTTTATTCACTATGAGGATGCAATGGAATCTAGTTTTTAGAATCTATGGTTGGAAGGAGACTCTCTTAATATTATTAAAATGCTAAATAATAAGAGTCTAATAACCTAGAGTATTGAGGGAAGTATAATGGAAATAAAAGACCTTATGAATAAATTTGATAATTTTTTTATTTCTCATATTTTTTAGGAGGGAAACAAAGCTTTTGACTAGACTACGAATCAAGTAGTTTATAGGGAAACAAAGTTGAGTTGGCAAGATGACATAAGCAATGAAGTGGAGTTGATAGTGTTTGTTAATTATGATATAATACATGCTAGCAAAAGGAAAGAGCACACAAGATTTAGGAATTTATTAAGGGAAGTGATGGGTTTATGGAAAATTTTGTGAGTATCCCTAGGTGGTACCTTTGTATAATTGTGGATCATATTTGGAACGTATGCAACCTGTTAAAGGTTTCTTAGAGATAAAAAAAATACTTTACTTTCCTTTTTGGCTACCATTTATCATACTAGTTACAAGTGTAGAGTTGAACATGAGATGGGAGGGGAACCAAGAAAGCAAGAGCCAAATAATTGTAAATAATGGAAGGAAAATTTAGATGTATGAGATATTCTGAAAAATTGAAAGTCATGACATATATCAAGAAACTCAAGGGTATAAACTCCACATTACAAAGTCTCTCTTCAAAAACTAGATTGAAGATATGGTTACACTGCATGGGGTCACTGTGAAGCAGAGGAAGGAATTTATCACTGAAATTATAGGTCTTCCAATGGAGGGTCATAAATTTAGCAAGGAAACTAGTATTTCAAATATAGCCTTCAAGAAATTCCCTAAAACTGATGAAGAGGAGAAAAAGTTGGAGAAGAATGTGGCTGATTTCTATGACCTAAACCAGATTAAGGTTATCTAGAGGGATGTGTTATCATGCATTCATGAGTACTTTATCCTTGATGGTAGATGTAAGAGAGTCCACAAGTTTCATCTTATATTCCTAAATCATTTTAGGTATAAAGATAAAATATCTTTCCCATTTTATTTGAAATACTTTTTGATTCAAAGTGTCCAAGCCCATAGGAAGAAGGAATCACATCATGTGCTCTATGAGGGTTTAATCTTACTTATTGAAAAGTATTCTAAAATCAAGACTATTAATCCCTCTCTAATTGTGGAGAAGAAGTAGAAAGTAACTGGTAATGAACCTCACTTAAAGAAAAAGGTTAAAAGTGAGAAAGGCACTAATGACAGTAAGAGTACCAAAAAGGGTAACAAACAAGAGATTAAAAAGAAAAATGTGGAGGAAGTTAAGGATTCTAAGAATTCTATCAAGAATGATAATAAAATGGAAATGGGGGACCTCAACTCGAACCTAGAAGGTTATTCTAGGAGAAAAGGTATGTCAACTAGCAAGGATCATGTGGAGGGTAGTAAAGATACAAAAACTAAGTCTAATGCAAGGTCTGGAGCTTTAAAGGATGAAGAGGGGAAATAGAGTGTTCACCTTTCCCCTACTAAAAGGAATTCCAGTGAGGAGAAAATGGATATGGACATAGAAAATAATAATGAGGGTGAAGTCCTTACCATGAAAGAGAAAAACCTGAGTAAGGAAAATAAAGAGGAGCTTAATGAGAAGCATGACATAAACATTGAGATCCAAGTCAATATAGAAAACAAGGATACTACTAGCAACAATGTGAATAGGACTGATGGAGGGGGTAGGGATGAGTCTCACCAAGTGAAGTTATCTTTCCTTCATACTACCAAGCAAAAAGTGGAGGCATCCTTTCAAGGTGACTCATGGCTATACAATGAGATCATGGTGCTTAAGAAAAAAATTGGGCTTATTCAAAAAGAGTTGGACCATGAATGTGCTATGAGAGCCCATCTAGAAAGATAATTTGGAAAAATTCCTGACAAACTTAAGGAGTATTAGCTGGAACTTTTTCAATTAATAAAGGATAGATGGCAAAGAATGGAGTAGGTTCCCTACAACTTGTGTGTTGCGGCAACCAATCTAGGCAAGAAAAGCAATGAGGAGATTATGTCTCCAGATATAGTTGGGGTGAGGAGTCCAAGAGGGCCAAGTAAGAGAACAAGGAAAAGTATGAGGAAAAAGATTAACGAAGCACCTAAGGTTCCTATTTCTGCCATGGTTGATATTATCTAAAGTATTGCAGAAGTAGGCAAGGATGTGGAGAAGATCATTAAAGAGTTGTTTGAGGTGTTGTTCATGGTTGTTGGAGTGTTGTTTTATGGTCCATGTAATTTTGTTGGTTTTTTTTTGTATTTTTTCCATCTTTATTAAAACTTTAGGTTCTAGGTCCTTGTAAAACTTGGGTGTCTTTGGTTTAAACTTGCGGTCTTAGGTCTATGTAAAACTTGGTTTTTTGTTTTTTTTTTATAAACTCTAGGTTTCAAGTCCTTATAAAACCCAATAGTGCTTAATGTTGATCTTTTTATTTTGTTAAAGGGTTTTAGGTCCCTTCAAAACTAGTTTTTACCTTAATCTAAACAATACAATGCAAAACCTTCAAGACATTGAGATTTAGTCATGACTATTGTTTATATTATTATATATATAATATATTTTTAGGTGTGATTTAGTTTAGTTTTATAATATTTTATTTTTGAAATTGTATAGTATAATATTTAAATTTAAATAATGAAAACCAAAATAACGATTTATTAAATTTGATTTTAATAGTAGATAAATGAAAGTACTAAATAAATTTATCAATTATCAATATTATAATAAATTAATTTCAACATAAGAATGAAAATTTGTAAATGAATCTCATAATTTATTAGGGTTTAAATATATCATTCATATCATTTCTACTATAATTTACAAAATGTCAAAGCATACAAATCGGTGTTATAAGACTTCTATTGATTCATCCAATTAAGAAGGACAAAAAATAATTTATACATATTATAAAGTTAAAAATTTAACATCTATATTTTAGAACGTAATACTTATAATAAATGATCAAATTAAAAATATATATATATAATTGGTCAACTATAGTTCATTTAATCACCATTAACATTCAAGTAATCTAAAACATGATACAATAGTACTTGGCATGAGCTAATCATTCATAACCAACGCAAATTATGATCCAAACCCCTATAAATTGGCATGTACCCATTGTAGACATCTAAGAACATCTTGTAACTTCACATGCCTTGATCTTCAGCACATTAGTTTTACTAATACTTTCTTCTCACTAAAATTTTTAAGAACACTAGAAGAAATGAAGAAATATGTTGACATCAATGAAAAACCCTTTAAATATGTCATGACAATCTCTGAAACACATTTTTTCACATTATTACAATAATATCCCTCTTAAATGGAAACATAAGATGTCAAAAAACAACAATGCACAATGATCAAATTACAAGCACCAACCAATCAAACAAAGATATTATCTTCCAAAGTCTCTATAGTAAATCTCTCTAGCTAAGGGAAATCTTGTTTACATAAAACCAATTTTCCACTGATGAGTGAATGAAAAAAGTAACTCACTTTTGTATCTTACACCTTCTTATTTCCTTGACCTTGGGTTAATAGTTGTGACCACACAAAATAGGCATTTTTTGACTTTCGGACCATATTTCATTGAATGCACACGAATCATCCTAAAACTAGGACGCAATTAATGAATAATTCCACCCCATCGCACCTCAATTTCCTAACCGTGGTTTAAGGCTTTTGATGTTGCATTTTCTCTTTTTTTATTCTTCACAACCTCATTTCCCTGTTGACCTCTTAGGCTTGCAAAAATGTGATCTTTTCATTCTATGCTATATCGCTGCTTCACAGCTAATCACCACTTCAATTTACTAACCATGGTCCAAGCCTTAAAATCTCATTTACCTTGAAGGTTAACCTCAAGAGTTGTGATTTTTTGATGACCTTTATCCTAACTACTTCACAACTTTGTAAATTCCAAAACTGTTGGTGATTATAATGGAGCGATCGAGTGACCAAGACAGTTTCACAAGATCGCAACTTAAAACACGTTAGAGGTGAGACTTACAATATGAAAATAATCAACAAACTTAGGGATATAGAAAATTAAATGAATGACCAAGTTTTCTGATGTATCCTTATTTCAACAAGGATAGGTTAATATCCAGACAAAATCCACTAAATGTATCCCTATTTCAACAAGGACAGACTAATCTCTAGACAAAATGCACTAAAGACAAAACAAAGTCAAACTTTTTTTCCCACATTCATGAAAATGTAGTGATTTTTGGGAAAAAAAATTGTTTTTTTCAATTACAAACTATGCATGAAAATATGGATGAAACTATTTTGCATTTTTGATATTATGACTCGTTAACAATATCAAAATATACATGAAATTGTAATTCGGTTTTGATAATATCCTAACCTAACTACCTGATAACAATATCTAATTATGGATGAAACTATAATGCATTTTTTATAAGAAATAAAGTTGCCTGAAAATATTCAACATATACCATATAAATGTATCAAATTACATAATGAAAGTATGGATGAAATTGTTATGCATTTTCAATATCTCCTTTTTATCATCAAAAATATGATATCGCCATGAATTATAGTCATAAAACATCTTTTATTTTCATAATTTAGGTCTCACCTCTAACATTTTTTAAGTTGCAATCTTGCGAGGTTGTCTTTGTCACTTCATTGCTCCAATATGATCATTAACTATTTGGAGGATGCAAAAGGTGCAAAGTAGTCAAGCTAACAATTGTCACAACATCACAAATGTTAATGCTAACCTTCGTTTTTGGGTTATGAAGGAGCAATTCATGAAAAATTGCATGATTGCAACTTGGTTTTGGCTTAAAGTGTTTTAAGTTGAGAATAATCGAGAGCTTATGAATAAAAATTTGGTTCTTCATTACAAAAAGTAAACATTTATTTTGATTTATATTTATGTTGTGCAACAACATCACCATATCAGTTTGCATCTAAATTAATGATCAGTGCCTTATCAATTGCTATATAGAGTCAAACCAATAACCCTAGATCTATTTAATTGATTGAAATTAAATTTATCAATAGTTAACCCTAAATTTCATTCTTATGATATCCCTCCTGATGGCTTGAATTTTCACCCAAAAAAATTTGTGTGACTGTTCCATGAAAATCAGGAAGAATTGTGTTTTTCATACTTAGGTTTTCTAAAAATTGTGTTAACCCTCATAAAAATCCTAAGGCAAAATTTTAGGTTTTATGTTTCATTGGAACTCATTCAAAATTTACATGCAATTATTAAATAGGGATATACAAAAAATTCTTGCCCATATGATTATATCCCTAAGTATATTGTTTTATTGTCTCTTTTTGCTTCATGTATCTTTTATTTTTTAAGTTGTGATGTTGTGACAGCCTTTTAAGCATAACATCACACCCTTTTGATCACTAACCATGTTGGAGAATGCGAGAGTACAAAATGGTTCATCATTAGTTCATCACTGCATCAAAATGGTTAGTGCTAGCATGCAAGTTCATGTTGTGAAGGAGTGATGGCCTGGAAAGCACATGATCGCAAGTCAATTCTAGCTTAGATAAATTTAAGTTGCAATGTTGTGAATAGAAGGAAGTAGTCAACAAGAAGGTTATCACAACATCATTGGTTAAAAGACATGTCACATTTTAAGTTGCAAATGAGTGATATAATAGAGATTGCATCATCATAGGTAAATTAAAGATTAAAGAAATTCAAGTCATGATGGTGCGATGAGTAGAGACAATAGTCAAATTTGAATCATCATAGGTAGTCAGATAGATGATGCAATACAAGGTAGGATAATACAAAAAGGAGATGTCCTAGCCCCCAGCAAATAACCACACAATGAAAGAGAAACAACAATGCAAGATTTGAAGCCAAGTCACAATAATTTATTCATAGATATAATTGATTACATGCAATGTGTTGGGTTGTAAGGCCTTCTCGGCTATGACCAAATACAAAGCAAGTAATAGTTCTAAAAAATCCCTCAAGATCCAATCCAAACCCTAGCTAGTCCAGACCCACAATCTAGTAGAAACCACCAAGATCTCAACTCGTGTTTGCAAGCCACCAAGCAATCTCCTTGTTTCTCAAGCCTCGGCTACTACCTCTCTTCAAAATTTTCTCCTCTACCACCTCCTCTTCTCTAAGATGGATCAATAATGAATAATGACTTCACCACAACCCTTACTTATACCAATCTAAGCCACAAGTCAACCTAGTAAGCTACAAATTAAATATCCCTTAAATTAACTACTTAAAGAGCCACAAATCAGCCTCCAACAAGAATTAAATACCAAATGCATTTAAAGGCTTACAATAATTATTAAATACATCAAAATTAACTACCTAAGATCCACATAGGTATACTCAACTCCATCAAAATCCATTAATCATGCAGGATAGCCAACTACTCCAAGATGCTCCTGCATCAACAAATAAAGTTTTAAATAGTTGCAAAGAGGCAACAGAGCATAAAACAAAGTGAATGCAATTTCATAAGCCTACATGGTTAGTAAAGAAATAAATTTGTAAAGGAGAAATTAAAGTGAATCGCAACATCGCAAGCCAGACTTAGCAGTTAAAGAAAATAGGGGCAAAGTTGTGAAATGATAGAAATAACCATCTTCACATGGTTGAAGTTGGAGACAAGAAAAGAGAGGAAACTGTGGTGAATTAGTGATAAAGAGGTAATCACATCATCATATCTTTCATTTCTAATGCATAAAACATTTTTGAATGGGAATTTCTAAGATGGATAAAAAGAAGGTGAGTTGGAAGTACAAAATATGAAAAAGAAAAGATTTTGCCAACTTTTTGAAACTTGATAGGTTTTGAACTGTGTTTATTTAATTGCAATTAATATCATGCTCCTATTGCATAGATAGATAAATTATAAAAGACACAAAGATTTTCATTACCAATTTCATAATTATTTGATTTTTTAAAGAAAAATTTGAGTTGCAGAGTGATTTTTAGTGATTTTCAAGCATACAACATATGAAATTAATTGAATTGTTTAGAAGAAATGGCTCAAAAGGAAGGAGAATTGATTGCACATGCACAAATTGAAGAAAGTACATCACAAACAAAAAGTCCTAGCTCATTTGTTGAACAATGGATGCATATTTTTCTTGGTTGTACAAATGCACAATTTGCTAATGACCATGCCTTCAAAGATCCATATGCATTCTATAGAGATGTAGAAATTCCAGATAGAAATGGATATGAATTGTTTTAGTTCTTCTACAAAATAGAACGGAGAAAGTTCCAATTTGCAACCCTTGGGTCAAAAATTTGGGCAAACTGATTATGCCAAAAATATTTGTAGATGTGGACCTGGTGAAGGTATTAATCAAATTTTGCAATCTAGTCAACACTATAGGAGAGACAGAAGCAGTTTCCTATCCCTAGATAAAGAGACATTCATAGAGGCATTTGATCTAAGAGGGCCCATGTTATTGCCTATTGACATTGATGACCTAAATGAGAATTTCAAGAAACATAAGAATTTTTATATGGATAGGGAAGAAGACAGAATTTGATTAAATCATGCCTCTTGAATTCTTTCAGAGGTATTTCCAAAATATTGCCTTTGGCCTCAAAAAATCCCTTGGTTAAGATGGAACCATGATTGCCCTAGGAGGACATTATGTCGTGACTTTGAATATTCAAGACCCCAACACCAATGTTGGGTATGATTATGTGAAATATATAATTGACAAAATCCATGAGGAGATCATTGCTACACAATAGGGACATTTGGAGAATTTTAGGTTCCCTCACTACTCTCTAATCATGCATTTGATCTTGTTAAAAAATTTTGATTCCTTTGATCAAAGCTTCTTTGAATCCATAGAGGATTGGGGAGAAAGATTGTTAGTGCAAAGGTAGACAAGGGTGTGGAAAAGATTCTACCCATACTCAATTGTTATTTCCTTCTATAATGATTTTGTGCATCCTGTTTAAAAAATGATAGGATTAGCTAATGAAAGAATACCTAGGAGTGTTAGGAAAGTTGTTAAGCCTAACATGTGTTTTGATACTAGGAAACAATTGACACATGATTGTGGGAGTTTTTTTTTTTTTTTGAGGATTATACTATTATCATAATATATGGATGCCCTTAGCCACCTCACAATCTACCCAAGTATGTCCTAGAGAGACTAGGGTTTATAGAAGTGGTGTAACAACTAATCTTATTAAAAAAAGAGTATTTAGGAAAACTTGTCAAGAAAGGAACCTTCTTGTGTAGATGCAACAAGGTAGGAGATTTTGAGATAGGAAAGAATGCCATTGAGGAGACTGATGCCTACTTGAGAGCCTACAAATTTCCAACTATGCCAACCAAAACATATGACCCCTGCAGTGTAGTCAAAAATTCCCTAAAAAGCATGAGGGATACAATTTACCTCCTACAAAACCTATGTGGGAAGATGATGTCATTTTTGATAGATTGGATGAGAGTGTGTGTAGAAAAGAATGATCAAGTTTTTGAATGTTGTCAATTTTGAACAAGAGATGAGGAAAGTTGATCCATCGTTCAAAGGTTTTATACTGAGATGGACTATTGGATTAGATTAGACAAATGTGTTGAAAATTTTGATGATATATCAACCCAAGTGCTTGAGGAAATAAGGAAGAAAGTTGACCTTGACTACTCTGATGAAGACATTGTAGTTGAAGTCAATGATGATGAAGAGTATCATCTTGAAAGCTTAGAGTAGGTAGAGCAAAGAAACAAGAAGTAAAAGATGGTGGAGATTCCACAAAAGGCTTAGCAAAAGGCCTTTCAAGTCTTGCCCCAGTAATTTGATGATGTCAAAATAAGATATCTGATGGCTCAAGCCTTTGACGATGAGCAAATGGCTAAGAAATTGCAGCTATAAGCTCAAATGATTGATGATAGAATCATTGAAGCTAATGAAATTATGAGCAATGATAACTTTATAAAAATTAAAGAGTTCAAGAGCTTTCTACTCAAGTTGAAATGAAATGAATTATCCTTGTAAATGACACCAGGTGACTTTGATGAAGTGGTGGCTGAGATGATTCATAAATTGCAAGAATATGATCCTACCAATGAGACCCTCACTGTAGAAGAGGCCAATGATCTAGTGAGAAGAAGTGGTATGATTGTCTTCCCAAGATGGGATATCAGTTCCTCTTTTCTACTAGACTAGATGAGGAGACAGAACACATCTATCTCATTTGAAGATGAAAATTAGCTTGAGGAATTGAGAGGCTCTAGGTATAATATTGATTCCCAAACTATGGCAATATGGAGCTTGTCTCTAGAACACTAGAAGCCTACTTTCATGGAAATCAAATAGTCCCCTAGGAGAAATGTTATTTTTGGGAATGTGCACTCCACCTCCAACAACCAAATATATGGAATGCAAACATGTATGGCACTGTTAGGAAAGAACAAGATGGATGTGTTGAAGCACAATTAGAGGGAGCCTATGAGCAGTACATCAAGACCAGGAGGCATAATGAGGAAGAAATGAAGAAGACTTATGTCTTGGAGTAGAAAACCCTCAAGTTGGAGAATGAAATAGTAGAACTAAAAAACATTGTCAGATCAGCTACAAAAATCTACGATAGAGGTGTGCAAACAAAGGTCCATGCACCTAAAATAGGGGATGCATCAGGCCTAGTAATGGAAGTTGATGAAGAGGATTTGGAATCAGGAAAAGAGATTAAAATTAGAACTATCAATAACTTGTTAATTCATAAAATAAATGCACTAAAATTGGTCTCTCAAAATGTGCATAACAACTATCTTGTGTTGTAGGGAGTGTTGGATAATGTTGTCCTTGATGTCACACAAATTTCATATCAATCATTAGTCTCAAGTTCACTGAGCTCAGACAGTCTGCAATGCAATCTACAGTGCCAACCGAGCTCACTCGATCATCGAAGTAAATGTGGAAGACAGTGTTAACCGAGCTAACTCGGTCAACAAAGAAAAGGTGAAAGATAGTGTTAATCGAGCTCACTCAGTCAACGAAGGAAATGTGGAAGTCAGTGTTAACCGAGCTTCACTCGATCTCCAAAGGGTAGTTTCCATCGAGCTCACTCGGTCATCAAAGGAATTACGGAGAATTCAGTGTTAACCGAGCTTCACTCAGTCTCCAAAGCATAGTTTCCACCGAGCTCACTCGGTTATCTCAGGAAATTCAGTACTTACCAAGTTCTCTCGGCGATTGAAGAATTGTCACGAAGTTCACTGTAATAATCAAGCTTAGTCAGTTAACACAAGAATTATTTTTTGAACAAAGTTTACCATGCAGGGTCGGCCAGAATAGGGATTTGCAAATTAATTACTTCTAACCGACTGATTGTAATTGTTTGTTTGGTCAGTGATTTGAGCCAACTAAGATAATCTGAAAGGTATATATGGTCATTCAAGTTATGAATTAAAGTTTTTGATTATGAAAAAGAAGTTATGAATGAAAATTATAGTATAAAAAGGTGAATGTTGAGCAAAGTCTGATGAAGGATCAGATGTGTTGAAGGAGCTGTAAAGTTGTATTTGATCAATAAGGATCTAGTCAAGCATAACAGAGATCTGCAATCAGCAAAGATAAGTTGCACATTATATCAGGTCACTTCATTGTTTCTTTCTAACCATTGTAACAGTGAATTCAAAATCTCTTAACAGAGTTGGTTTAACAACCATTCAATAAATCCTCTAACAAGGTGACAGTTCAGTTGAATTGTTCTAAAGACCTCTAGCAAGGCCACTCCTAACAGGGTGATTAAATCTTTTAATAGGGTCACACCTAACAGTGTGTTTTTGTAACCTTTAACAGGGTTGGCTCCTAACAGGGCTCACTTCAGAAGAGTGAAAAATAGTATCTAGTTACATTGGTGGTTTTTTCCATATTGGGTTTCCACGTTAAAATTGGTGTCTCTTGTGTTCTTGATTGCTGAATTACTTTGTGCATGATAACATATCAGTTCTTAATATTTATCATTTGTTGCATTATCAAGTTTCAGCATTTTATATTAATCAGATCAAGGGTATATTCAGACATCTTAGGGATTGTGAAAAGTTTTGTAGTAACTAATTCACCCCCTCCCCCTCTCAGTTACTCTATTCTCATTTCCAACAATTGGTATCAAAGCTTTTGGTGCTTGCAAGAAAAGATTTCAAGGATCTAAGCCAAAGATCAAGATGTCCTACAAAAGAGAAATTCCAAAACTCAAAAGAGATAACTTCTCCACATGGCAAGGATTGATGAGACTTCATCTGGCTACTATTGGTGATACTGGACTGAAATACCTTGAAGAAAAATATGAAGAACCTTCTAGCACATTGTCTGTCAATGACATTTCTGAAAAGAAGACTCACAACAATATGATGATAGACATAGCATCCGCTCTCAGTTATGAAGAATTTGATGACATTAAGGACTACAAAACTGCCTTTGAGATGTGGAACAAGCTAAAAGAGATCTATGGAGGAGATGATAATGTGAGAAGAGAAAAAGCAGAAAGTCTAAGAGGACAATTTGATCAAATGCGGATGAGAGAGGATGAAAACATTGCAAAGTATGTTGAAAGAGTTAAAGCATGTGTGAGTGCAATCAGAGCATCTGGAGGTGATATCAAAGGAGAAACAATTATAAGCAAAGTTCTTAGAACCCTACTTCCTGTTTATGCGATCAGAGTTTCTGCAATTCAAGAAAGAAGGTGTGAAGCAAATCATCAGATAAATCTTGAGGCCATAGTTGGAAGACTGACTGCATTTGAACTAGATGACTTTGACAACTATGTTCCAGCCTCCAAGAACATTGAATCAGCATTTCAAGCCAAGCTCTCACTCGAGGAGAAAAACAAAAAGGAGAAGGAATCTCAGTCAGAAAGTGAAAATGAATCAACCCAAAGTTCAGACAGTGACCTTGAAGTTATTGAAGCTCTAATAGCAAAGAAATATTCTAGAGGCAGAGGAAAATACAAAGGTAAAGTTCCTCTAATCTATTTTTCTTGTGAAGAAATTGGTCATATTGCAGCAAGGTGTCCAAAAAAGAAAAATAATGATGAAAAGAAAGATTACAAATGGAATGGCAAGAAAGACTTCAAATCATCCAAGAACAAAGGTAAGAAATCATGCTTCATGGCTGAAAATTCTAAAGATTCTGATAATAGTGAGGATGAAATTATTTATATTGCCGTTAAAGATGATTCTGACAGTGATGAGGAAGATAAAATGGCACTTGTTTCTCATATAAGTAAGAATGATACATGGATTATAGACAGTGGTTGCTCACATCATATGACTGGTGACAAAACTAAGTTTGATCAGTTTGAAGACTATGATGGTGGCAGTGTAAGGTTTGGTAATAATGAACCTTGTTTCATAAAAGGAAGAGGAAGAATCTGTCTAACCAAAGAACTTTTATGTAATGATGCCTATTGGGTTGAAGGTCTTAAACATAATTTGCTAAGTGTGGCACAGTTACTCAATACTAGATTCAAGGTGGAATTCATGCATGGAAAGGAAAAATTGTTGAATGAGAAAGGAAAGCTAATAGGATCTGGCACCCAAACTAAAGGTAACTTGTTTTATCTAGAACTTGGTGAATGCTCATGTTTTATTTCTCAAATTGAAGAAAATTGGTTATGGCATAAAAGGTTGTGTCATGTCAATTTTGATAACCTGGTAAAAATAAGAAAATTCAAGAAAGTAAGAGGCATTCCTAACATTAAGAAACCTGAGGTTGGTCTATTTAAGAATTTTCAGATTGGTAAAATGGGAAAGACTAGTTTTAAAAGTAAGAACTATCAGTCTGAAGATATATTAGAAATTGTGCATACTGATTTATGTGGACCCATTGGAATAGAAAGCTATACTGGAGAAAAGTTTTTCATTCTTTTTGTTGATGACTACTCAAGAATGATGATTGTCATGTATCTAAGGAATAAATCAGAAGCATTTGAGAAATTCAAATGGTATTTGGCAAGAGTAGAAAAAGAAACAGGAAAAAGACTAAAATGCTTAAGGTCAGATAGAGGTGGTGAATTCATCTCACATGAATTCAACAACTTCTGCATTGAAAAAGGTATTAAAAGAAAGGTCTCAGCACAAGGAACTCCTGAACAAAATGGAATAGCTGAAAGAAGAAACAGATCCATCATGGATTGTGCAAGAACCCTGATGATAGAAAAGAACATTGCTATCAAATACTAGAAGGAAGCCATCAGCACTACAGTTCATACCTTAAATTGAGTACAATTGAAGAAGGACTCATTCAAAACTCCCTATGAATTATGGTATGGCTACAAACCCAATGTAAGTTATCTGAAAATATTTGGAAGCAAATGTTATATTTTGAAAGAATCTAGAAAAGGAAAATTTGATGTAAAAGGTGATGAAGGAATATTTTTAGGATATTCTTGCAAAAGCAAAGGATATAGATGTTTAAATCTATCCACTCACAAAGTCATAGAAAGTGCACATATGAAAGTTGATGAGTTTGCAGACAAATCTGAAGAAGAAAGCAAAAAGGTACCTGAAGATTACAGAAAATTTGTTTACATTGAACCAGATACTATACCAAGCATACCATTCACTCAAGAATCCTCAACTCCTGAGTCATCAGTAATCGAGTTGCAAAAAGTTCAAATCGAGCCACAACAACACTCAAACATTATCGAGCAAGTGTCTATCGAGTCTGAAGTGCCCGAGCCAATTCTTACTGAGCCAGAACAACCTGAACATGAAATTGAAGCACAAGGAGATAGCAATGAAACTCATTCAACAGGAAAAGAACCTGTATTAGCTAAATATGTCAGAAGACATCATGCATCAGATCAGATCATTGGAGACAAATCTGACGGAACCTTGACAAGAAGCAAGCTGAAAAATACTTGTTTACTTGCTGATTTTGAACCTAGAAACATTAAAGATGCATTGGCAAATGATAGTTGGATTGAGGCAATGAATGAGGAAATAGAATAGATAGAGAAGAACAAGACATGCACTCTTTTACCTAGGCCTAAAAATAAGAATGTAATTGGAACCAAGTGGGTATTCAGAAAAAAGTTGACTGAAGATGGTAAGGTATCCAAAAACAAAGCCAGATTGGTATGCAAAGGATACTCTCAAGAAGAAGGCATAGATTATGGAGAAACCTTTGCTCCTATTGCAAGATTGGAAGGAGTCATAACCTTACTTGCATATGCTGCTCACAAAGGATTCAAATTTTATCAGATGGATGTCAAGTCAGCATTCGTCAATGGAATACTGGATGAAGAGGTTTACATTGAACAACCTGAAGGTTTTGTTGATCCAGATAAAAAGAACATGGTCTGCAAATTACACAAGGCACTATATGGTCTGAAACAAGCCCGTAGAGCATGGTATGAAAGATTGCATAACTATCTTATTCAGATTGGTTTTCAAAGAACTAATGATAATAGTAGCTTGTATATAAAGGAAGGACCAGATAATAAGATTGTCTTGGCAGAAATATTTGTAGATGATACTGTTTTCACAGGGCACGATGATATTTGCAAAGAATTTTCAGAACAAATGAACAAGGAATTTGAAATGTCTATATTTGGTGAAATAAAATTCTTTGTTGGTCTTCAAATTCAACAAAATAAGAATGGCATCTACATCACTCAATCAAAATACATCAAGGAGATATTGAAAAAGTTTGGTATGGAGGACTGTAAACCTGTTAGAACTCCTATGTGTACTGGATTGAAACTTACCAAAGATGATGAATCTAAAGAGGTAGATCAAACATTGTATAGATCTATGATTGGAAAATTGCAATACGTAGTTCATACCAGGCCAGATATTGCCCTTGCAGTCGGTATTGTTGCAAGATTTTCAGCAAATCCAAGAGAAACTCACCTGATGGCAATCAAAAGAATAATGAGATATTTGAAAGGAACTAAAGATTATGGCTTATGGTACAAATTTGGAGGTAATTTGGATTTGAAAGTGTTTACTAATGTTGATTGGGCAGGAAATCTTGATGATAGAAAAAGCACAAGTGGAGGAGCATTCTTTCTTGGAAAAAGATTGGTTTCTTGGACAAGCAAAAAGCAGAATTGTACATCCCAATCTACAATAGAGGCAGAGTATGTTGTTGCAGCAGTAAACTATTCAAATATTGTTTGGTTTAAGCAGTTATTGCAAGGAATGAAGATGGAAATCAAAGAGCTAGTTGTCATGTTCTGTGACAATACTAGTGCAATCAACATATCTAAGAATCCATTGATGCATTCCAAGACCAAGGATATTGCAATAAAATATCATTTTGTTAGAGAATTGGTGCAAGACAAGGAGATCAGATTGGAATATGTCCATACAAAGGAACAAATTGCTAACATATTCACAAAGCCTTTACCTAAGGATGCATTTTTTTATCTCAGAGGTAAGTTAGGGGTCATTTCCCTATCTGAAGTCCACTAAAAATAAGTTCTAGTGATGCATCAACGAATACAAGATTGAAGATCTATCTGTTGATGTAGTTTAATCAGAAATCATTGCATATGAATCAGTACTAAAGGTACATTACAATTCACTTAACTTTTGTTGTCTTTGGCATGTGTTGTCAAAGAGGGAGAGATTTACTATCATATCCTTCTGAAATTTGTGAGATTTGAAAAGTTTTCCATGAAATCCCTTAACAGAGGGAGATTATTGAAGGAGGGAGTAGTCTGTTATCTTGTTGGACTTGTTTTCAAATTTTCATTCTATTATGACATGTTGTGTTGCCATCAATGCCAAAGAGGGAGATTGTTGGATAATGTTGTCCTTGATGTCACACAAATGTCATATCATTCATTAGTCTCAAGTTCACCGAGCTCAGATATTATGCAATGCAATCTACAGTGCCAACCGAGCTCACTCAGTCATCGAAGGAAATGTGGAAGACAGTGTTAACTGAGCTAACTCGGTCAACAAAGAAAAGGTGAAAGACAGTGTTCACCGAGCTCACTCGATCAATGAAGGAAATGTGGAAGTCAATGTTAACCGAGCTTCACTCGATCTCCAAAGGGTAGTTTCCATCGAGCTCACTTGGTCATCAAAGGAATTATGGAGAAGTCAGTGTTAACCGAGATTCACTCGATCTCCAAAGCATAGTTTCCACCAAGCTCACTCGGTTATCTCAGGAAACTCAGTACTTATCGAGTTCTCCCAGCGATTGAAGGATTGTCATGAAGTTCGCTGTAATAACCGAGCTCAGTCAGTTAACACAAGAATTATTTTCTGAACAAAGTTTACCATGCAAGGTCAGCCAGAATAGGGATTTGCAAATTAATTACTTCTAGTTGACTGATTGTAATTGTTTGTTTGGTCAATGATTCGAGCCGACTAAGATAATCTGAAAGGTATATATGGTTATTCAAGTTATGAATTAAAGTGTGTGATTATGAAAAAGAAGTTATGAATGCAAATTATAGTATAAAAAGGTGAATGTTGAGCAAAGTCTGATGAAGGATCAGATGTGTTGAAGGAGCTATAAAGTTGTATTTGATCAGTAAGGATCCATTCAAGCATAACAGAGATCTGCAATCAGCAAAGATAAGTTGCACATTATATCAGGTCACTTCATTGTTGCTTTCTAACCATTGTAATAGTGAATTCAAAATCTCTTAATAGAGTTGGTTTAATAGCCATTCAATAAATACTCTAACAAGGTGATAGTTCAGTTGAATTGTTCTAAAGACCTCTAGCAAGGCCACTCCTAATAGGGTGATTAAATCCTTTAACAGGGTCACACCTAACAGTGTGTTTTTGTAACCTTTAACAGGGTTGGCTCCTAACAGGGCTCACTTCAGAAGAGTGAAAAATAGTATCTAGTTACATTGGTGGTTTTTTTCATATTGGGTTTCCACATTAAAATTGGTGTCTCTTGTGTTCTTGATTGCTGAATTACTTTGTGCATGATAACATATCAGTTCTTAATATTTATCATTTGCTGCATTACCAAGTTTCAACATTTTCTATTAATCAGATCAAGGGTATATTCAAACATCTTAGGGATTGTGGAATGTTTTGTAGTAATTGATTCACCCCCTCCCCCTCTCAGTTACTCTATTCTCATTTCCAACAGGGAGTAGGGTACAGATGTTTAGAGGTAGTTTCCTTATTATCTCCTCTCTTTACCACATGGGGTCATTGCACTCCTTTTTTTGATTGCCTTGTACCTTTGTTGGCATAGAAAAAAGATCTTTCCAAGGTAACTTTTATAAACACCAGAAAGATGATCAATAAAGTAAGAGATTTGAATGGTTTCTTTGGTGGAAAATTGCAATTGATCTAGAATAAAATGAAAGCAATTACCACGGAAACACCCAATTTTGTGCCCAAAATTTTGCAAAGTGATGGAAGAATTAAGGGCTAGGTAGAATGGTCAGCATCTTTTGATGGTATTCTAAATCATCACAAATCCCTAGCATACTACAATATGAGGTAGGTATAGGTATATGATTTGATTGACATGCTTTATAGATTAGAAACATAGATGTCAAAGATAACTAGAGAGGTTAAGTCAATAACAGATACCAAATGGAATAAATGCCTCAAGGAGTTAGATGTAGTTAGGGATATCACTTGGCCTAATATAGATAGAGATATTGCCATCTGGGAAGTCATAATAGACATAAAGGCCCTACCATCAGGGGAGAGTGACTAGGCAATTTAAGGATGTAGTTGAAGGCAATAGAGACAAAAGAAACAAAGAAAAAGCAAGGAAAGTGATAGGAGCTTGAAGACAAACAAAATTATGTTAAAGACACCTATTGAAAGTGCCACCTACTAGTTTTGTATCTACATTCCAAAATTTTGATCAAAGTACAAAGAATTTTTGTAATGAAACAATATTAAATATCTTTGTATTTGTTTTCCAATGATTTTTTGAAATGTGTCCTCCCATCTGAAGCTTGTTGCAATCCTTCCTATAAAAGGATTTCCGAGATGTGGAGTGAGGGTTTGAATTCTATACAATTTCTAGCATTATGTTATTTTTGCAAATGATCCAGTTAGTCTTTGTGTCAACTTTATAATGTTTTCCATTTTGCAATCCATGAATACAATTGAATCTTGAATGATAGTTTGTCATATCTTGAGTTTTATACCAGTAATGAATTATTTTCAAGGTTCTAAAATATTTTTGTCTCTAAATTTTGTCTCCATTTCCATGTGTCTGTAATTTTGAGATTGAAATGAGCAAGGTTGTTTCATTTTAATGCAACTTGGATGGGTAGTATATATCTTCATTGATTTCTTTCAATTCAAGGAATGAAGTAAATGCTTTCACTAAATTAATAGGATATCTAGATGTATGGGAGGGATATTCATAAGAATGGAATTTAGGGTTAACTACTGATAAATTTAATTGTAAGGTAATTAAATAGGTCAAGTTTTTGCTGGGTAGACTTTGTATAGCAATGGATAATGCATTGATCATTATTTTAGATGCAAATTCAAGAGTTCATGTGGTTCCACAAAGCACAATTTAAATCAAATCAATTTTTTCTTTTCTATACTAAAGAATTTAACTACTAGTCTTTACTTGTTTGAAGTAATTGTCCTTTGAATTATAGCTAGCTACTATAATCAGGGAGTTACTTGCAAACCTAAGAAGAATGTTGATCAATGGTCTACTATAGGGGATAGATCTAAGGAGAAGAGTTTGAATGAATGAACTATGAAGAATAATATCAAATACACTAGTCATTTCCATTCCTAAGGTGCACCCACCTTGGCCCTGTACAGCCTAAAAAGTAGAAAGTCCTTTGTGATTTTAATAAAGTTGGTCCAAATCTAACGAAAAATTAGTTGAATATAGGAATTAGCTAACCCTTAGACTGATTCTTTATCTTTTGCATCCTGGTATCAGATCTTTTGTAGTCTGGTAGTTTTAAAACACCAACACCTCCCATATACCTAGAAACCCTATCAATTCATGAAAGAATTTACTTAACTCTTTGAATTAAAAGCAATCAATGAAA
This sequence comes from Cupressus sempervirens, assembly GCA_028749045.1. Lineage (NCBI taxonomy): Eukaryota > Viridiplantae > Streptophyta > Pinopsida > Cupressales > Cupressaceae > Cupressus > Cupressus sempervirens. The sequence continues at coordinate 739,929,123 of CM053785.1, forward strand.
AGATATACAACTCATCCAAGCTACATTAGATTGAAAATAACTTTGTTCATCTCAATCCCAAAATAACAAATACATGAAAATGGAGACAAAACTCATAGACATAGATATGAAAAACTCTCATTTGTATTAATTCTTATTGAAAAAAATACATAATTGGTATGAAACTCAAAATATAACTCTATACATGACAAAATTTTCATTCAAGATTCATTGTATTCTTAGATTTGCAAAGTTCAATACAGTGAAACAATTGACACAAAAACTTGGACTGACTCTAATCAACATAATACTGAAAATTCTATAGACTTTGGACCCTCAATCCACATCTTGGAAATCCTTTTATAGGAAGGATTGCAAAAAAGCTACAGATGGGAGGACACATGTCAAAAACTAATTAGAAAGAAAATACAAAGATATTTCTATACTATTATATTACAAACATCATTTGTACTTCATCAAAATTTGGGATTCAGTTACAAAATTGGCATATGACACTTTCTTTAGGTGTCTTCAACATATTTTTGTTTCTATTCTAATTGCCTGTTTCTTTCCTTGCCTTTTTTTTGTCCTCTTGTCTCTTCTTCCTTTAACTACATATTTACACTGCCTAATCACTCTCCTCGAATGGTAGGGCCTTTATGTCTATTATGACCTCCCAAATGGCTAGATATGTGTCTACATAAGGCCAAGTGGCACCCCTAACTACATTTAATTCTTCAAGGCATTTTTCCACTTGACATCTATTATAGCCTTAACCTCTATAGTTATCTTTGACATTTCTGCTTCTAACTTGTATAACAAGTCTATCAGATCATACACTACCACCACACTTGCCTCATCATTGTAATATGTCAAAAATCTGGGATGATTCAAAATATTGTCAAAAAATGATGATTGTTCCATCCATTCCCTTACTCCTCCATCATTATCCAGAATGGTGGGCACAAAATTGGGTGTTCCTGTGGCAATTTTTTTCATCTTATTCTAAATTAATTGCAACTTGCCAACAAAGAAACCATTCAATTCTTTCAACTTATTTATGATTTTCCTAACATTGATAATCATTACCTTTGGCAAGTCTTTCTTTTTTTCCAACATAGGTATAAGATTATTAAAGAATTGGGTATAAGGGCCCCATGTGGTAAAAAGAGGAGACAACAAAGAAACTACCTATGGACACTTGTATCTAACTCCCTACAAAACATGATAATTACTATGCACATTTTGTGAAACTAGTATTAATACATTTATCTTGTGAGTGAGCAAGTTCTTAATAGTTCTAATCTCTATCTCCTTACTAGACTCCAAATCTTCTTCATCAACTATCATAGCTTGACATGTCACATCCTCAGTCTCAAGTATTTGGCCTTCTATTTGTATGCCCTAATCTTTAACCTCTGTAGTGGACCTGGTAGTGGTTTTCAAAGTCATTATTTCATTCTCCAACTGAAAGTTTCTCTATCCTAATACATATGTCTTCTTCATTTCCTCTTCATATTGCCTCTTGACTTTTATGTATTGCTCATAGGCTCCTTCTAGTTGTGCCTTGAGTACATCTATCCTATTCTTACCCATCAGTTTTGTTGAGTTCTGCAATCCATATATATGGCCACTAGAAGTAGAATGCATATTCCATAATATAACATTCCCCCTTGGGGGCTCTTAAATTTCCATAAGAGTAGGCTTCTAGTTTTCTGGAGCCAACCTTCACATTGTCATAGTTTGGGCATCAATATTATACCTAGATCCTCTCAATTCTCCCATCTAATTCTCATATTCAAAAGATATGGTTCTTTCATGTCTTCTCATTTGATCCAATAAGAATGAAGATTTGATGTCCCATCCTGTGAAGACAATCATACCACTCCTCTGCACTATTTTATGGCTTCTTCCATAGAGAGGGTTTCATTGGCAAGGTCATACTCATGTAGCTTTTGAACCATCTTAGCAACTACTTCATCTAAGTCACCTAGTTTCATTTGTAGGGATAACTCATTATGTTTTAGTTTAAATATAAAACCCTTGAATTCCTCTATTTTGATGAAATTATCACCACTCATGAGTTCATTTGCCTCTATGATCCTGTCACCAAGCGTTTGAGCTTGGAGTTCAAGTTTATTGGCCTTCTTCTCATCTTTGATGACTTGATTTATCAAGAAATTTCTTCTCACTATATTAAAATATTCGCTACCCCTTGGAAGAATTTGTAAGGCTTCCTATTGAGCATTTTTGTGGAATCTCAACCACTTTCTATTTCTTATTGCTTTGCTCTACCCACTCTGAACTCTCAAGTTGATTTTCTTCATCATCACTAACTTCAACCATAATGTCTTCATCATAAGACTTAGGATCTACTCTTTTCAGGATCTCCTCAGGTACTTGGGCTCAAATTTCATCAAAATCCTCAATGCACTTGTCCAATCAGGCCTAGTACTCCATCTCAGGATAAAATCCCTTGAAATATGGATTCACCTTCATCATCTCTTGATCAAAAGCTACTACATCCCTAAATTTTATTATTCGTTCCCTACATACATTCTCATCCAATCTATCAACAATGATATCTTCCTCCCATAGGCATTTTGTTGGAGGCAAGGTATAATTCCTCATGCTCTTCAAGGCATTTATGACTACATTGTTGGGGCCATAAATTCTAGTAGGGGCTAGTGGCAATTTATATTCCCTAAGGAAAGCATCAATTTCTTCAATTGCATTTTTTCCTATCTCAAAATCTCCTACTTTTGTACACCTACATAGGAAAGTGCCCCTCTTGATAGTTTTTCCTAAGTAATCCCTTCTTAATGAATTCAATTGCTAAAATGTTTCTACAATTCCTAACCTCTCTGGCATGAATTTTGGAAGAAGATGGGGGGCCTAACAGCATGCAAAAACCCTTATATTAGTATAATCTTCCAAAAAAAAAAGAACTACCCCAATTATGTCCTATCTATTTTCCCTCATCAAAATAAAAATTTGGCTTAACTATCTTCTTCACAATATGTGGTATTCTTTCATTAACATTTCCTATCATCTTTAAAACAGGGTGTACATAGTCACTATAGAAAGAAATACCATTAGAATAAGGGTAGAATCTTTTCCATATCCTTGTCCTTCTCTGCACTAACAATCTTTCTCCCCACACTTCTGTGCACTCAAAGAAACTCTAATAAAAAATATCTGCATTTCTAAACAAGATCAAATTCATGAGCATGGAGTAGAAAAAGAACCTAAAATTCTCCAATTTTCCCTCGAGTAGCCACAATTTCATCATGAATTTTGGTGATGATATTCTACAAAATCATATCCCAAATTTGTGTTGGGATCTTGAATGTTTAATGCCATGATGTAGTGTGCATTAGTATCTTACATGGTTCAATCTAAACCTAGGACTTTATTTAGAGCAAAAATAGTTTTCTTTCTATACCTCTGACAGAACTCAAGAGGAATGATTTTATCCACTTCCTTTTTCTTTGGTATTTCCCCTAGATGTTTGTGTACTTGAGGGATGTGCCTTGTCATAACCTTGCCCATGTAGAATTTCTTATGGCTTTTGAAATTCTCATTAAAATTTTCTATTTCAATTGGCAATGACACAGGGCCTCCCAATTCAAATGCCTTAGTGAATGTTTCCTTGTCCAACACCAGGAAGATACTTATATCCTTTCTATGAAAAGACTTGTTTACTAGCTTGTAACACTTTATTAACACATTCACTAGGTTGACATCCATAAAAACCTCTAGCATAATTAACTTGCCCAAATTCCTAGTCCAAGGGTTGCAAATTGGGACTTCCTCTATCCTATTTTTGTAGAAATACCAAAATAATGAACTGCCATTTCAATCTGGTACCTTTACATCTCTGCAGAATACATAAGGATCCTTGAAGGCATGGTCATTTATAGCTTGTGCATTTCAGGAACTTGATAAAATCTATAGCCATTCATCCACAAATGGGCTAGGGTATTTTCCCTTTGAAGAAGATTCTTCAATTATAGCTTGTGCTATCTATTCTCCTTCTTTCTATGCCATTTTTGTCAAATAATCTCAATTATTTTGAATGTTGGATGCTGGAAATCTACTTGAATTCACTCTACAACTCTGTCTCTGCTCTAAAAACTCAAACAATCATGCAACTAGTAATAAAAACCTTTATGCTTGTTAGAATTTATTGATCTCTACAAAAGGGAGCATGGCATTAAATTGGCTTTAAATCCTTGAAAAGCAGGCGGCATTTCCATTTTTCTCAATTATCCATATTTCCAGCTCATACTTCTCCTTCCAGGTCAGACATGGCCATGTCTATTGAAAACTATTTTATGCATTTAAAAACTGAGCATTGTGATGGTGTAATGACCTCTTTGTCACTTCTTTGCAATAGTTTTCTTTCTTTACTTATCCCCAACTTCAATCATGTGAAGAGGGTTATCTTGGTTGTTTCATGACTTCGCTACCTTTTTCATATCAGTCAGATTAAACTTGTTACACTATGATTCCCTTTGATCGCTACTCTACAACTTCATTTCTTTATTGATGAAATGGGCTTGTGAAACTGTGTTCACTTATTTTCATGCTTTATCATTGCTTTACAGCTATCTACCACATTAACTTTCTGACTATTGCAATCTGGCAATGACTACTTTGTTTACTACTCCACATCTTCACCATGGTTTAGGACTTAACACTCCTTTTACTTGCTATGCTTCAGACAATCACCTTGTTGCTTCTTTGCAACCATTAGACATGATGTTTTCTTTAATTGTGCAATATTACATTGAACCCTTTTCCTTAATGGTTACTTCATTTCACAACGTCGCAACTAAAAATTTTAGTTGTCTATGAAACCATGCAATGATGTGATAAACAATTCTTTGCCACTTTGCAACTTAGAGCATTTAAAGTATTTTGCCACCTATAAAGTTACGGTAATCATTCTAAGTTTAACTACCATCTTGCTCCATAGCTTTGCAATTACAAAATCTTAACCACAACTAATCCTTCTGAAAGTCTGATTTCAAGCTTTTGCCACTTTGCTATTGTAACCTTGAGTCAATCATAAACTCTTATGATGATGCAAAGGTTTAAATGTTAACTACATGATTGCTTTCTGCACCTTCACAACTTAAGCTTTCACTTCATTTCAAACCCTTGCAACAGTGTGATGACTATTTCTTCTAACTGTCCAATGTTTTTTGCAGTTTCACAGCTTACAAGACATAATTATTGCCTTCGGATTTTTTCAAGAGGGAAAACAAATTTTTAGAAACTCTAAGAAAATTGAAACACAAATTCTTCCTACTTTTCACAAGATTTAACAAAAAATTTAGTTGGGTGAAAAATCAGGGTAATAGAATGGAGGATCATTTAAATTTAAATTTTGGAAGGCATCAACAATGCAAGATCATTAAAAAAAATTATTGTTGAAGGCCGAAAAGGTGCCAAACTATATTTTTAGTAGGAACACGAGATCATTTAAATTTTCCATAATGGAAGCCCATGAATGTGCAAAACTCTTCTCATCGTTGTTGCAATAGATCCTTAAAATTATATATATGGAAGGTTGTGAATGTGCAAAATCCTTTTGTTCACTAGAATGTGAGATCATTTAAATTAATATTATGGAAGCCCTAAACTGTATGAAACACTATTGTTCTATATTCTTGACAAGATATTTTAAAAAATTAAATTGTTGGAGCTGTTGAGGTGATAATATTCATTCGTAGGTGCTATTACCATTACTTATTAATTTGTCAAGTACAGAATAATATTGTTTTCTCTTTATTTAGCATTAAACCATAACATGTGGAAATTGTGCGAAAGAAAGAATATGTTGAAGGAAGAAAATGTTGTTTTATCAATTTCATCTTATGATGTAGTAACAACAATGGCTAACCCATTTCAAATGTTTAACTCTATGCTGAAGTAACAACAATGGCTCATTGGAGGTACATAAACAATTATCTAACTTGATGCAATATTAATAGGCCCACAAAACCATATTGAATGAGGTTTTTGTGGTATGAATTCATATGAAAGCAATCCACAATGACAATTCTACCGTAACTCTATTACTTGGCATCTATATGACTGCATAATTATTTAAAAAATTGTCAGTTCAATGAAACATCTATCAAACACACCCACATATACAGAAAGATCATAGATGCATCCCGATGGGTCCATGGGATGTATATATCATGCCATAAAAGAGGATGTATGTATCATGCATTTTTTTTTCATTTTTCTATACTTTTCTTGTATGGCAGGATGATTTGGCTAAAGGATAGCTATGTCCAATTGATAGAGTGTTTGTACGGCTATATATATGACTTGCCCCTTTGCATAGAAAATCCAAAATTATGAATTTTTTCCCTCTATCATTGGAGTGTACTATGTTACATGTCACAATATTATAAGCACATCCTAAAAGACCATTCCATTGAAATCACCCAAAATATAACTTGGTCCTCTTTGGCTGTAATAGCTATGCTTGTGGATGGTATTTATAGGGAAAGTATGGATAAGAAAAATTCACATCAGTTGTTGACTACAAAAATGGAAACAATAGTAGCAATGTTGTTATTCAAGTCAAAGCAACCCAAGGCAAATCTGGAACATATTCTACATTGGGGTATGTGCAGGATCATGGTGTGCCAAAAAGTGGCGATCTGAAAAATATGTAGTTCTGAAATGCCTCAAAGAATTTCAAAATCTATTCCAACTTTTTTCCCACCCATCCTGATACTAAATGAAAACAATTAATACCTTTATAATTCCTACTATATCTTTCGATACCAACCTTATATGGTCATCTTTAAAACATCCCAAAAATGTGTTTTTTGCATGTTCTTATGTGTTTTTTACTTCAAGCATGTAGCTAACGACTTTTTTTAAACCAAAATTTGATGTAATGAAAAGGGTTTCTTAAGAATGTTCTTAGCTTTTCGTAAATGTAAGGTTTGTCAAATTACAAGTTCAGTAAGTAATTATTACTTATTTTCTAATGGAGTTAGCTGCAAAGTGTTGATTGACATACTGGTTGAAAAATAGTTATAACTTTCAAACCGTATAAGATTTGTGAAATCCAAAAGATGCATCACATTCTATGCTTCAACTAGTATAAGAAAAAAAAAAAAACTGAATTTTGATTTTTTTTGAACTAGTTAAGGTGGTCAGACATGGGAGTTTTTTAATTCTGAAAATAGTATAGTAGAAAATTCATAATTAATTATTTATTTGGAATAAAAATTTTCAAAAATATGTGTCACATCTAGGCATGAGTCTATTTTTTATATCTAAAATTATATTTAAAAATATCATCATTTCATTATGATTAAGGTGGTCAGACATACACCTACTTTTTATTTTCACCCTGAAATTTTTGTAGTACTGCATTAAAATTCAAACTTTTGACTAATCAAATATATTTTTCTCTAGATAAGGCCTTGTATTTTAGAAACTAGATTCATTTTTTAACAGATTATTTTCTTACAACTTTTTGATATAAAGTCTAGAACCACTTTAAAATTATGTGTCAAGTTGACATAACCCTGATTTGTTGGTTTTTCACTGCCACTTAAGGCCATAGTTTGGTACACCATGATCCTGCACATACCCATTGCTCTTTATTGAAAGGGTTTGTGTATGCCATTAGAAATTTGTCTAAGAAGGGATCAAATTTACCAGCTACAGAGTGTGATCGTGAAGGTAAAACAGTTCTGCATTTGGTTGATATGTGTGAAGATAAAAGGAGAGCGATGGAGATGGAGAAAATAGAATGTAAAAATACTGAAGTCAAGGAAAGCTTCATGTAAATAGGACAGAAGAGAGCATAACAGATTGACAAATGAATTTCAATATTATTTAAATAAGTTGCTATATGAATAATGGTTGGTAATACTTCTAACCAAATTCAAGGCACTCCTTTTTCAATGTTGTAAACCATGGCGCTACTAGTCTAGTGATCAAATCCATTGTTGCTTTCCTACATGGCTCCAAATAATGAAGCACCTTTTTCTTCATCTTTCTAATGGGCTTAACTTTCACGGCATGTTTTTTGTGATGTATGACTACCTGAAAATCTGAACAATTTAGCCAATGTTTCTCAAGGAGTGAAGCCTACCGACTTAATTATTGGAAGTCTCTTGTTCAAAAGCAATGCTCAGGCTTAAGATTATCTAGAGTGCACAAAAAACTAGGAGTAGCATTGTCTTAAGTATTAAAAAGAAATGTGGTTTTACCTTACAACTCAGGTTGGATTCCATTTGAAGAGGCTCGTGTGATCTCTTTGATACTTTTGCCTGGTGCTTGAAGCAATTTGAGGAACAAGTAGAGTAATTATATACGTTGGATTTGAAGAAATCTTTGATCAAGGGCCAGTCCTTAAGACATAGCAAGAAGCAGAAACATGTAGATTTCTAAACACAGATACATTTGAGCCATCATATTTATGATTGTTTTTCTAAATCACTAATGACTTTTAGAAAGAAGATACCATGCACATTGGTGACAAATTTATGAATTAGGCCGGGGTCCCATGGGCACCCATTTCCTTAAAAGTAGAGTGAGTGTTGCTAAGATTTTTTAGGCATATTTAAAAAGGGAAGTGGTCCTATGGATTTATATGTGAATCTACTTTAAAAACTAGCCCCTAAATTCAAGGAAGATGATTGTCTCATGAATTTTGAAAATAAAAATTATATATTTCATCATAAATTTTTTTAGTGGGATTATTTCATTTTTGGTGGGAAAATAAAGAGTAGGATTGACAAATGGCAGAAATCTTCCCTAAACTGATGGGGCTAAATCCAACCCAACCCCATTTTCACCTACTCAAATTGAGAGGGCTAAAAATTTGGGGCTCCTATTTTGTAGGAAAGATTCCAATTTAAGCTTTAGCCCCCTCTAAAATATTACCATGGAGCCAACCGCTCCACAAAAATAGAGCCCAAGCCCCTCCCATGGGACCCCTACTTAGAGAGATTCCAAAATGCCACCCCCACCCCCACCCCCAACCCCCAAATAGAAAAGATGTAGGAATGAGAGGAAGTATTATAGGTTTGATTACTAGAAATGGATATGAATATAAGCATGAACCTTGGTTGTTGAAGAGTGGTCTTCCAAGAGATTTTAGTATTTTTATGTGATTCTATCTATGTTCTTCATTCTATGATCATCAAAATTTAACCAAGGCGCTAGCTAACCTTTAGACAAAATGCACCAAAGGCAAAAGAAAGTCAATCATGATTGTTTTTCAGATTCAGGAAAACACAATGAAATTTTCTCAAAAAAATTTTTATTTTCGATTACAAAATATATAGATCATGAAGATCAAATGCTAAAAATTTCAAAAAAAATCATTGTGTTTTGGTTCTTTTGAAATTTATTCAATGGTGCAATTTTTAGGGAGGATAGTCACATCTTTTAATCACAACCTCCTAGCAAGAAACTCATATTATCATCAACCATTTTTTTTATTGTTTATCTGATGCATTTTAACATTTTTTGTTAGACCTACAAGAGGAACAATGGAGTAGGATTTTTACACAAACAAATCAAACATATGAATTAAAATAAAGATCATGAGCACCATTTCTTCTTGGCAGAATATTATTGTCACACTTGTTTACAAGGAAAATGTGAAATTTCATAATGATGGTGTCTATTCTCATCACCCAAAATGAAATAACACAACTTCTACACTATAAGATGCATGACTACTATTTTTATTATCGCATGAGGAAACCAAAACTCCTTCTAAAATGTATGATATCTTATTATATATGTTTGATAATTCTTCAAGTACGTTTGGACTATAACTTGGTTTCTAAAGATGAAAGGTTTGTAATTCTGTGGGATTATTGGGAAATTCCAATTAGGAAAGAGATTAGGTGCTTGAACAGATGTGTCCATTCACTTACACACATTTTCATAGTTTATAAATATGTGACACAAATAGAGAGTAAAAGATATAGTTTATATTTCACAATCTTCTGCATATAGGATTTATATACAATTATTTGATGTGTCATTTTTTATTGGCAAAGATTAAATGATTGAACTAAGTTCATGGATATTTGATCATTTACTAAAAAGAAATTATATGATCTTGGAATTGAATTTCAATTGATCGATCATCAAGAATTATTGTCTTCATTACATTTCAATAAGCGTGTTTATTTTATCAATTTGCATGAAGCATTAGCGTCTAAAATATTATATAGTTTTGTCCTTTATAAATATATTTTAATTTCTTTAAACAGCTTAATATTAGATAAGTGGACAAGATCATTTATAGCATTATAATCTTGATTATCATGGATATAGTGAAATGTTTAATTGTTTCTATGTTTGTGTCTAGTTTGTCTCCATGCCTTAGGAGTTAAAGTGTATATATATTTGATCATTTGTATCTTGATTATGAAATTGTTTATAATTGATGTGCATAAAATTTTATAAATTTGTACATAATAAACTTATAATCTTAACTTCATTGCCCTTTTAATTCTTGCACTGGTCATTGTATTACTCGTAATTCATAATCTATATGCTAGCAATTATCTCATATCTTTCCTTTGAAGAATTAATATATTCATTTGTTATAATAATTCACAATTATTTTTATTTTAAACCATTCTTATAATCATAAAAAAAATTCAATTCAAAACCAATGAGCTTGAATTATTTACATTCTAAAGCTATCATCAAAAATTGCGAAGTTGGATTTATTTCAGCAACTTTTGCATTTTTGTTCAAATTGATAGTTTTCTATATTTCTTGCCAATATAGGGAACCTTTTGCATTCATATTCATATTGATCTTCTATAAGTATCTTGTACCTAAGTGTTTTGTTCATGATTGGGTGCACCCATCTCAGCCTTACAGAGCTAGAAGTGTAGAGGACTTTGATCAAATTCATCAATCCTCTCAAGTTGGCTCATAACCAATTAGATCTCCCAACATTGAGTTGGAAAGAAGCATGGGATTCTAATATATTGTTTTGGGTGTTGGAAATCTGATTGAAAACCTCATTGTTGTTGAAGATCAAAGAGGGAGATTGTTGTAAAAGATTGTTTTCAATCATTGTTTTCCATTGATGTCAAACCTGTTATATGTAGGGATGATATTTGCTTACAAGATTCATGCACTATCACTTAGTTGATTGATGAAGAGGATTTTATCAACAAGATGTAACAAGACCACCTACAGGAAGGGTTGAGTTATGATATTGTAATGAAGTGCAAGAATCAGTTAAGACAATGGTCAAGTAATGTATTGATGACATACTCAAAGATATAGAGGTTGGTCACGCTTAGATATATTGGAAGAAGTTGTAACAAGGTTGACTACAAAGCTCTAACTTTTATCATTACAAGGTTATTAGAATTCTTTAGAATAACTGAGAGGGGGGGTGAATCATTTATTCAAGGTCCAAATGCCCTAATAATACTTTTTCTCTACTTTTAATGAATCCATACACTTTTCATCCATCCAAACTTAAATGAACCATATTAGCAAATTACAGTAAATCAACATGCAAAGATAAAACATGCAAGATCAACACATGACACAATGATTTACGTGGAAACCCAATTTGGGAAAAACTACTAGTAACATGCTACTTGATTCTCACTCTTCTAAAGTGATGCCCCGTTAAAGGCTTACAACACACTGTTAAATGTGACCTTGTTAGAGGATTTCACCAAACTGTTAGGAATGAGCCTGGTTAAAGGATTTTAGAACATTCACTTGGAATGTCACCCTGTTAAAGGATTTATCTCATGGCTATCAAACCAACCTAAGTCCATAGGATTTAAACTAACTGTTACAATTGCTAGAAAATAATGATAATGACCTTTTGATCTTATATAACTTACAACATACTTTGCAGATTTCATATCACACTTTCAGTTCAATCCTTATGCTTGGCTTTAATCTCTTCAGCTCTAACTACTTGTCTTCCTCTCAAGCTTCATCTCCTTGAGTCTTCTTACTCGTCATACCAATGCATCCATATCTGAGGTCTTCTTATTGAAACAGAGTAACTATGCTCTCTTTCCTCCTTAGCACCTCCTTCAGCATTTTATGCTTTCATGCTTGACCGCCTCTCTCTCTCTCTCTCTCTCTCTCTCTCTCTCTCTCTCTCTCTCTTCATTAACTTATAACTTCTTAAATAGAAATCTGATTTGCCTTTGCCGCTCAATTCTCCCTCTCCAATTTTAGGGTTTCAAATGGATTAGGTAGGATACAATGTATCTACCTCATATATTGTTCTCATCTAGAAACTTTGTCAATTGTATCCTTAAAAACATTTTGCATGGTGTTCTGTGCCACTAGCTCATCATTCTTATATTCCATTTAATTCACAAACTTCTAGATAACAACCTTGTCGGCTTAGATCTGGCAAATCCTTAATTTTCAAAATAATGCAGCAACTCGGCATTATTGGTTTACTAGTGCTCGACAACTCTGTGTTACTCGGCACTATTGGTTTACTAGTGCTCGGCATCTTTGTGTTACTCGACACTATTGGTTTTACTGGTGCTCGGCATCTCTGTGTTACTCGGCACCTATATTTTCTTGGCACTTGATAAACTTTGTATCACTCAGCATCTGAAGTTTACTCGACATCAACTAGGAATCTGTTCGGCACTTACTAGCTTGCTCGGCTCTTTCTCTCTAGTGAACTTTAGTTAGGCTTAATAGATGTCTTAGCTAAAACCTTACATCTCTGATATTTTTCAGTATGCTCATTCTTTGTGTCTTATAGTATGTCATCAAATACACTTTTTCATCAATGGCTTAGCTGACCCTTGTACTTCATTATAACATCATAACTTCAACCTTTCTCTAGGTGTTCTAGTTACATCTTATTGATTGCCTCCTCCTTGTCAATCAACTAATTGATAGTATTTGGATCACTAAAGCAATTGTCATTCCTGCAAGTAGCAAGTTTGACATCAATGACAAAAAAATGATTGAGATCATTCTTTACCAGTTCCATATGATCATTCCAACAACTTTCCTCATGATATTTTCAATCATTTCCAACAAAGGTGTCAAGCAAGTCAGTTGAAAGTAAGAAAATCCTTAATAGAATCTGAGTAATAGAAATTTTAGTTAGTGTCAAGTGATGTTTAGGTGTCGAGTAAAAGATCAGGTGCCGAGCATTAGGAAAATTTTCAGTTAGTGCCGAGTGAACTTTAGGTGCTGAGCATCAAAAAAAACATAGTTGATGTCGAGTAACACAGTATGTGCCAAACCAGTATTTCAATAGTGCCAAGTTGTTGCATTATTTCAAATGATGAAGATTCACCAAATCTGAGCCAACATAGTGGCTACATTGAATTTTGTGAACAAGTTGGAAGATAAGGATGATGAGTTGTTAGCACAGAATCCTATATAAACCATTTTTGGGTGAATTCTAATGAATTATTCAAGAAGTTTCTAGAGGAAATAGAATATGGGATAGATACAATGTATCCTACCTAATCCATATGAATTGAAATTGAAAAATGGAAGAATTCAATGGGAAAACAAACTCCAAGACTTCTATTTAAGAATTCATAGACCAAGAAGCAAAGAGCTGTTGATACTGTTGCTACAGATAGACCAAGAAGTGTTGAAATCTGAGAAGTGATTGAAAGGGTGTCAAGAAGGAGACATTTAGAAAAAGGAAGAGCACAGAGGCTCTACTTCTACAAGTGGTCTTGATGAGATGATTGCATTGGTACATTGAGTATGATGACTCAAAAAGACAAAGCTTGAAAGATAAGGGAAGCAAGTAAGAGTTGTAGAGATAGAAGGTCGGGCAAGGATATGAGCAACGAAGTGATCTAAAATCTACAAGATAAGTTGTATGTTGTAGTCAAGTCATGATTTTCTAATACTCTCTAGCAATTGTATTAGATCTGAAAATCCTATGGACTTAGGTTGGTCTAACAGCCATTAGTAAATCCTTTAACAAAGTGGCATTCCAACTGAATGTTCTAAAGTCTTTTCACTAAGCCCACTTCTAACAGGGTGGTTAAATCCTCTAATGATGTCACATTTAACAGTGTGTATTGTAATCCTTTAACAGGGCATCACTTCAGAAGAGTGAGATTTGAGTAGCATGTTATTGGTGGTTTTTCCCAACTTGGGTTTCCACGTAAATCACTGTGTCATGTGTTGATTTCCTGTGTGTTATACTTGCATGTTGATTTACAATAACTTGCCAATCAGAAAAGTTAAAGTTTGCATGAAAGAATGATTGAATGAATTTATCACACTCAGTGAAAAGTGTACAAGGGACATCTGGACCTTGAATAACTGATTCAAACACCCCACCCCCCCCCCCCCCCCCCCCCCCCACCACCCCACCCCCCCTCTCTCTCAGATATTCTAAAGAAATTCTAACAATTGGTATCAGAGCCTTCTATTGATTTAGTTTCGAGGTACTAGAAGCAGGAAGATCAAGATGTCCAAGAGAGAACTTCTCAAGCTTAACAAAAACAACTTTTTTGCATGGCAAAATTTGATGAAATTTCATATTGGATCAATAGGTGACTATGCACAAACTTTAATTGGAACAAAACATATAACTCCACCAAGACCTCTTACTGCAAATGATTTGAACAAAAAGAACGAGCACAATCAGGCAATGTTGGAGATTGCCTCTACAATTAGCTATGTCAAATATGATGATGTCAAAGACTATGACACTACATTCAAGATGTGGAAAACCCTATCAAAAATCTATGGAGGAGATCAAAATTTCTAGAGAGAAAAAAGAGAAAGCCTAAGAGGGAAGTTTGATGACATGAAGATGGAGGAAGGTGAGAATGTTGCTCAGTATGCTTCAAGAATAAAAGAAGTGATGAGTGCAATAAGGAATCTAGGTGGTCAACTGGAAGAAGAAACATCCATTAGCAAATACTTGAGAACTCCACTTCCTATACATGCTATAAGAGTTTGAGCCATTCAAGAGCTAAGGTATGTACAAGGGAACACACTAACTTTTGAAGGAATAGTTGGAAGACTGACTGCATTTGAGCTATCCAATTTTGACAATTACAAACTTGAGAACCTTGAATCTCCTTTCAAGGCCAAAATGACAATAAAAGATAGTGAGGAGGACACATCAAGAAAAAGAAGAAGAAAAAGAAAACATGCATCTAGTGATAGCAGCATAGATGAGGAAGATGTGGAACAGTTAGAAGCACTACTTGCCAGGAGATTTCATAGAGGTAAAGAAAAATTCAAAGGTAAGCTTCCTATCATATGTTTCAATTGCAATGAAGTAGGTCATATAGTTGCAAGATGCTCATAGAAGAAAAACTTTAAAGAAGGAAGCAAGTTTAGGAACAAAAGAGAGGATGATAACAAAGATTACAAGGAGAAAGACAAGAGATGCTACATTGTTGAAGAAGGTTCTGATGAAAATGATAATGAAGTAGTCTATGTAGCCATGAAGGATGAATTAGATAAAGATGAAGATGAAGCAACAGCATTGGTTACCTGTGTGAACAAGAATGACAAGTGGATCATAGACAGTGGGTGCTCACATCACATGATAGGAGATAAAAGTAAGTCCATTACCTTTACTCAATATGATGGAAATAGCATTAGATTTGGTAATGATACCCCATGTTAAATCAGAGGAAAAGGCTCTATCAAAATTATAGAGAAAATTTCATGTGACAATGCATACTATGTTGAAAGATTGAACTACGACTTGTTGAGCGTATCTTAGTTAGGCAATGTAGGCTGCAAAGTGGAATTTGGAAACAAAATGGCCAAGATCTATGATACTGTTTGAAATCTAATAGGAAAAGGTGAAAAAACTAGGAGTAATTTGTTTTACCTAGATATGGAAGAACCAACATGTCTTGTTGTTATACTTGATGATGTGTGGTTCTGGCATAAAAGGTTGTGTCATTTTAATTTTGATAATCTAATCAGCATTAGCAAAAAGAAAAAAGTCAAAGGATTGCCCAAGTTAAAGAAACTTGAAAACACAGTGTGTAAACAATGTCAACTAGGGAAGATGACTAAATCTAGTTTCAAAAGCAAAGCATACACTTCCAATGAAGTTCTAGAGTTAATTCATACAAATTTATGTGGCCCAATAGAAGTACAAAGCTACCTAGGAGATAGATACATAATGCTATTTGTAGATGATTACTCCAGAATGATGACTTCTATGTTCTTAAAACAAAAATCTGATGCATTTCAAATGTTCAAGTGGTTTTTGGCTAGAGTTGAGAATGAAACAAGAAAGAACCTAAAATGCGTAAGGTCAAACAGAGGAGGTGAGTTCACATCAATAGAATTTGAAAAAATTTGCAATGACAGAGATATCAAAAGGAAAATATTAGCACCAAGAACTCCACCACAAAATGGTATTGCTAAAAGGAGAAATAGGTCAATGATTGACTATGCCAGAACCTTAATGACGGAGAAAAATGTTGCACTTAAGTATTGGAGGGAAGTTGTAAGTACTATAGTCTACACACTGAATAGAGTTCAAGTCAAGAAAGGTACAAATCCAACACCTTTTGAATTATGGTATGGTCATTCACCTAATGTTAAACATTTCAAAGTATTTGGTTGTAAATTTTATATTCTAAAAGACACTAGAAATGGCAACTTTGATGCAAAAAGTAATGAAGGTATATTTCTTGGGTACTACACTAAAAGTAAGGCATATAAGTGTTTGAATACTAACACCAACAAAGTTGTGGAGAGTGAAAATGTAAATTTTGATAAGTATGCAGAAGTTCAAGATGATGAGTCAAAGAAAATAGAGGATTATAGATCCTTTGTATACTTATATGAAGGAATGACAGCTGAAGACAATGCTGCAAATCAAGTTGGAAATTAGCAACAAACTTTAGTATCTACCGAGTCTTAGCCTGTGAATGTTGAGTTCCATTTAGAAGTTGAGCTGCAGAATGGAGAGAATGAACAAATTGGTTCTGAAAATAATATACATGAAAGGAATGATGAATTATTTGATGGAGAAGAATGAAACAACTCTGGAGCTGAAGAATCAAATGTGGAAAGAAGGACTAAACCCAGATTAGCTAAGCATGTGAGAAGACATCACCCTGCAAATCAAATCATTGGTGATAAGGATGCTAGACCAATGACAAGGAATAGACTCATAAATAAATCATGTCTACTGAGTAAGGTTGAACCCAAAATAGTCAAAGATGCACTACAAGATGATGACTGGTATAAGGCCATGAAAGAAAAGATAGATCGAATTGAGAAAAACAAAACTTGGTCTCTAGTCCCTTGACCAATTGATAAGAATTTGATTGGTACCAAGTAGGTGTTTAGAAACAAACTTGATGAGAATGGTGAAATAACAAGAAACAAAGCCAAACTAGTTTGCAAAGGCTATGCACAAGAAGAAGGACTAGATTATGGAGAGACATTTACTCCTATTGCAAGAATAGGAGTAAGAACATTACTTGCATGCTACATATAAAGGTTTCAAAGTTTACTAGATGGATGTAAAGTTAGTTTTTCTAAATGGTATACTGAAAGAGGAAGTCTACAAAGAGCAACCAAAAGGGCTTGTTGATGAGAAGAACAAGAACATGGTTTGCAAACTACACAAAGCACTTTATGGACTAAAGCAAGCACCAAGAGCATGGTATGAAAGGCTACACAAATATCTTGTGAAGATAGGATTTGACAGAACAGATGACAATAGCAACTTGTACATCAAAGCTGGGGAAGGTAAAGACATTTTGATTTCAAAAAAATTTGTTGATGACATAATATTTTGAGGAAAAGATATTTTATGCAAAACTTTTGCTGACCAAATGAACCATGAATTTGAGATGTCAATGTTTGGAGAAATCAAATTCTTTGTTGGATTACAAGTACATCAGTTGAAAAATGGCATATGTGTGACCCAATCCAAATACATCAAGGAAGTAATCAAAACATTTGGGCTAGAAGACTAAAAACCAGTTAACACACCAATGGCAACTAGACATAAGCTATCTAAAAATGATGAGTCTATTGATGATGCAGGAGCATCCTGGGTTGCCTTGTTATCCTACTCATTTTGGTCACCTAGTAGTTCCTTTATGTGCCTAGTATTCCTTCATGTGCCTAGCAACTCCTTCATGTGCCTAGCAGTTTTTCATGTGCCTAGCAATCCTATTTTCTTCATGTACCTAGCAATCATGTTTTCTTCATGTGCCTAGTAACCTTGTTTTCTTCATGTGCCTAGTAACCCTATTTTCTTCATATGCTTAGTAACCCTATTTTCTTCATGTGCCTACTAACCTTGTTTTCTTCATGTGCCTAGTAATCCTATTTTCTTCATATGCTGAGTTATTGTAGCAATTCCTTCATGTGCTGAGTTACGGTAGCATTCCTTCATGTGCCGAGTTACTCAATGTATGTCGAGTGTTTCTTCATGTGCTGAGTTACCCAGTGTATGCTGAGTGATTCTTCATGTGCTGAGTTACTCAGTGTATGCCAAGTGTTTCTTCATGTTCCAAGTTACCCAGTGTATGCTAAGTGTTTCTTCATGTGCCGAGTTACTCAGTGCATGTCGAGTGTTTCTTCATGTGCTGAGTTAACCAGTGTATGTCGAGTGTCAGTATTTGGATGTGATTTTGCAAGTTGACTTGCAAGATTTATTTCATTCGTGACATTTATGTTAAGATCTTTTCTTGGGATGAGTCTAGACCATTGTTGGGCTAGCCTTCCTCTTATGTAATGATTCTAGAATGATCTGTAAGCAATTTTGGCAAGTATAAATAGAATGTTCAGGCTTAGAATTAGGCAATTTTTGGAAGAAAAGAAGTTTGGGAAAAGCTTTTGGGAAGAAGATTGGAGAGCAGAACTGAAAGTGTGAATTCGCAGTTGGATCTTTGAATGTGAATGTATTTGTAATTGGTCATAACCCAGAAGGCCTTATAGCTGGGCTTGTAAGAAGATATCTTGATGAATCAATAAAAGTAATTCACTCTTCTTCCTCCTTTGGTTGTTGTTCTTTGTGTCTATTTTTATTGTGTTGACTCTTGCAGGATGGTTTGAATAGCTGGGTGAGCCTTTGGCACTAGTTATTCGTCCTCTTGCTTGTGTCAACTGAAGTAAATTAGACATTGTGTAGGTCAATGATTGGAAAGCTACAATATGTTGTACATAGTAGACCAAACATTGCATTAGCTATTGGAATATTGGCTAAATTTTCTACCAATCCAAGAGAAAACCACTTAATGGCAGTAAAGAGAATATTAAGATACCTGAAAGGAACTAATGACTTTGGTTTGTACTACAAAAGGAATGAGAAATCTGAACTGAGAACTTATACTGATGCAAATTGGGGAGGTAACATTGATGATAGAAAAATCACCAATGGAGGAGCACTTTTCTTAGGAAAAAGGTTGATTACATGGACAAGAAAGAAACAAAGCTACACCTCATAGTCTACTGCTGAAGTTGAATATGTGGCAGCTACTATAAACTACACTAATATTGTGTAGATCAAACATTTGTTGCAAGGTATGAAGGAAGAGGTAATTGAGCCTATGACGCTTTATTGTGATAATACAAGTGCTATCAATATATCAAAGAATGTTAAAACCAAGGATATTGCAATTAAGTATCACTATGTAAGAGAGCTAGTGGAAGATAAACAAGTGAACATGGAATATGTTAGCTCAAAGGAACAGATTGTTGATATCTTCACAAAAGCACTACCTAAAGATGCTTTTGACTATCTCAGAGGTAAGTTAGGGGTGATACCCCTAGCTAAAGCTACTTAAACCAAAAGCAAGAATGCCCTACATCAAATAAGTCGAATGTTGAAGATTTTACACATTGATGCATAGGATGTTTACTTTGGGATCCATGCCTAAAATAATAGAAGTACTAAAAACTTCAAATCAGTCACAAGCAAGGTGATAGAGGGAGATTGACAAAATTTGTAAAAGCTATATCTACATATTAAAGATGCTAATACATCTTTGGCATTGTTGTCAAAGAGGGAGAAGTGAACAACTAATCAACAAGATTGTTAAAGGATCAAAGAAGTAGAGAGAGATTTCAGAGGTTGATCAGAATAGCAAAAGATGAATACTACAGGAAGAAAGATAAAGATAAAGGGTACAGTAGGAAAGAGGGAGAAGTGAAATGAAGATGTGATGTTACAACTTACTTTTTGGCATTTGACTCACTATCCTAACCTAGTAAGTTTTTGGTGGAATAGTTTAGTCTGATGGTTGATCAGTTTGGTTTTCCATCAATACCAAAGAGGGAGATTGTTGGAAATCTGATTGAAAAGCTCATTGTTGTTGAAGATCAAAGAGGGAGATTGTTGTAAAAGATTGATTTCAATCATTGTTTTGCCATTGATCTCAAACCTATTATATGTAGGGATGGTATTCACTTACAAGATTCATGCACTATCACTTAGTTGATTGATGAAGAGGATTTGATCAACAAGATGTAACAAGAGCACCTAAAGGAAGGGTTGAGTTATGATGTTGTAATGAAGTGCAAGAATCAGTTAAGACAATGGTCAATTAATGTATTGATGACATACTCAAAGATATAGAAGTTGGTCACACTTAGATATATTGGAAGAAGAAGTTGTAACAAGGTTGACTACAAAGCTTTAACTTTGATCATCAGAAGGTGTCGAGCAAGTCAGTTAAAGCTGAGAAAATCCTTAATAAAAGCTAAGTAATAGAAATTTTAGTTAGTGTTGAGTGATCTTCAGGTGCTGAGTAAAAGATCAGGTGCCAAGCATTAGGAAAAATTTTAGTTAGTGCCGAGTGAACTTCAGGTACCGAGTATCAAAAAAAAACATAGTTGATGCTGAGTAACATAGTATGTGCCAAGCACCAGTATTTCAATAGTGCCAAGCTATTGCATTATTTCAAATGATGAAGATTTTCAAAATCTAAACTGACATAGTGGTTGCATTGAATTTTGTGCACAAGTTGGAAGATAAGGATGATGAGTTGTTGGCACAGAATCCTATGTAAACCATTTTTTGGTGAATTCTAATGAATTATTCAAGAAGTTTCTAGAAGAAACAGAATATGGGATAGATATAATGTATCCTACCTAATCCATGCGAATTGAAATTGAAAAATGGAAGAATTCAGCTAGAAAAGGAACTCCGAGACTTCTATTTAAGAAGTCATAGACCAAGAAGCAAAGAGTTGTTGACACTATTGCTATAGAAGTGTTGAAATTTGAGAAGTGATTGAAAGGGTGTCAAGAAGGAAACATTTAGAAAAAGGAAGAGCACATAGGCTCTACTTCTACAAGTGGTCTTGATGAGATGATTGCATTGGCACATTGAGTATGATGACTCAAAAAGACAAAGCTTAAAAGAAAAAGGAAGCATTTAAGAGTTGCAGAGATAGAAGGCTAGGTAAGGATATGAGTAGAGAAGTGATCTGAAATCTGCAAGATAAGTTGTATGTTGTAGTTAGGTCAAGATTTTCTAATACTCTCTAGAAATTGTATTAGATCTGAAAATCCTATGGACTTAGGTTGGTCTAACAGCCATTAGTAAATCCTTTAACAAGGTGGCATTCCAACTGAATGTTCTAAAGTCCTTTCACCAAGCCAACTTCTAACAAGGTGGTTAAATCCTCTAACAAGGTCACATTTAACAGTGTCTGTTGTAAGCCTTTAACAGGACATGCCTTTCACAGGGCATCACTTCAGAAGGGTGAGAATTGAGTAGCATGTTACTGGTGGTTTTTTCCAAATTGGTTTTCCATGTAAATCATTGTGTCATGTGTTGATTTCCTGTGTGTTATACTTGCATGTTGATTTACAATAACTTGCCAATTAGAAAAGTCAAAGTTTGCATGAATGAATGATTGAATGAATTTATCACACTCAATGAAAAGTGTACAAGGGACATCTGGACCTTGAATAATTGATTCACCCCCCCAACCCCCCTCTTAGTTATTCTAAAGCAATTCTAACATGGGGAACAAACAAATTGGTGAGTCTACTGGGGATAGTTGCTCATAATTTATATTATAAAACTATCCAAAATTTTAGATTTTGTAAATCTCAATTAGTAAGTAGTTGTATCAATTAGTTTGGAATCATACTCTATTGGAAGTGAGAACCCCAAAGATCAATAATCAATATATTCCTCAAAAGAGGTAGTGATTCTATTCAATCAAAGTTTGGTTGGTAACTATGGTAAGGGAGAAGACTTAGAAGAAAATAGTACATAGTTTTTACAAATGTATCGATCATTTTAGAGAAATCCTTTTATTGCATATGGCATCAAACCATTAGATTTTCGCAAGCTTGATTATGAGCCTAGCAGGTTATCCCCAAAACTTTCACAAGTTGTGCCAAAGCTCCATGGAGAATGGGATGAATCAACAATTCAACATGTGGATGAGTTTTATACATTCATAGAAGATTATAAAAGTTTTGCAGAAGATCGGGTGATTCTCATTTGTTGACCAGGACTGATTCTAGAATCTTGATGGAGAATTGGCAAGTTCTTGGATTTCCAATCAGTGATTTTGGGAACCAACACTTGTGTATCCATTGACTTTTGTGTGTTGCTTCCTTCTCTTTTAGATTCTTTTTCTTCAAATGTTAATCTCTTATAAACATTTTCATAAGTTATGTACACTTCAGTCTCTTTATCTCTTAGTTCTCCTACCAATCATTCTATAGCTAGTATCAGCTCACCTTATGTGATTCCATAGCCAAATGGAAACAACCAATATATTCTTTTCTCTATTACTTTCAATATGCATGAATGTGTGCTCACCATAAGGAAAAAATATTTCTTATACTTCTCCACTACATGAGGTGGAATATGATTCCTTCTACTCATCTTCTCTTGAAATTCTTTAAATAAACCACATCAAAGCATTGAAATTCCTACCTAACCTTTCAATAAAGATATTGATCTAATGTATATAATGTATTCTCCAATTATTCTCTAACTATCCAATTTACCATACCAATTTTCATAAAGTAATTTTATAAATAAAAGAGTATACACACAAATAATACACCATACCTATAATATCCCTATCCAAATATGATTGAAAACTTGCTATATTTTCTATTAGAAATTTTTTCAAACGCTTATACAACAGAGGGATATATGACTGATTTTATTTTCAGTTTGTTTTCAGATTAAGAAAGAAGACTTCTAATATCATAGGATGGCTAAAAATGACTTCTCTTCTACTTAGTCTATAGCTAACATGAAATGCAACTCTTTTTTTGTCTTCTCTTGATGCAATATATGACATCTATTCCATGCAAATTAACACTTATAGCCAAGTGACATTGTGTCAAATAGTTGGCATGCAACTAACATTATAATTCAAACTTCAAAATTGATATTTTGTTGATATAAAATCAGGTTACAATGCCTTCAACAATCTAACTAGACTATCCATACAGAACCATGTAAATGTATTTTCAGATAATTCATAAACATGAAGATAAAATGAAGGGAACCTGAGATTGGTAGGCAGCTTTAAAACCAACCATAATCTGTCATGCACTATAGCGGTATTGTTCACAACATTGTAGCAATACTACTCACAATCATTGTAGCGATAACACGATTCACAATTCCTGGAGGGATGGCACTGTAGCAGATGGGGTATAAACTTCCTAATATGCCTCTGAATTAGCTGCTTAACTCCTTCCAAAGTGCAGATAAGATGAGGGCATCGAATGACCCTTAAATCTGGAGTGTATCTTCTTCATGAATTGCTACAAAACCTCAATATGCTTCAATGAGATGACTAAAATATCACCTCCAACAAATGCAACAATATCAGTTGATATTTTCACAGCCTCAAAGTTTCCAATCAAAGAGAATTATCATTCTCAATGACTAAAATGTCCTACAGAAACCCTTGGCTCCACAAGTGCACAAGCAAATATCAATATCAAATCTGGATGCCCTACAATGAGGCTCTCTCCTCTATTTATTATATTCCTTCAGCCCTTCTAGAAGAACATAAAATATCATTTTATTGCACTTTTCTAGAAGCTTCCTCCTTTCCAACAATAATTAGTTGTGCTTCTAGAAGATTCCCTTTTCCATATAATATAATATTATTTTAGTGACTTATGATTCAATATTCATTTTAGTCACTTTTTAATTAAATTAATTAAATATAAAGTCACCTTTTAATTTTTAAATTATTTAATGACTTTATAAGAAACTAATTTAATTATTTCACCTTATTTCTCCACTTAGCCTTCAAAGAATGAAAGGCTAAGAACTCCATTGAGAGGCTAAAAAGATGGGGACATTACAATACCTTAGTCCTTGTTTCTTGATTTTTCTCAGGTTTGTTATTAATTGATCTCTCAGCACTTCTACCAAATCAAACTTATTTCCTTGCATGATGGTTTCGTATGCAACATATACCTCTACCCCTAGTGCCTTGTCAAATTTCTCTTCTTGATAAACCTTATGTCCAATAATCATAGATACAAACTATATTCCTATATCCATAATATTGTCCACAACAAAGGTGTTATGATCTTCTATGTGTCTAATCAATCTACCGATCTATAATTTGGGATCCAAT
Organism: Cupressus sempervirens; assembly: GCA_028749045.1. Lineage (NCBI taxonomy): Eukaryota > Viridiplantae > Streptophyta > Pinopsida > Cupressales > Cupressaceae > Cupressus > Cupressus sempervirens. Next base: position 739,953,692 of record CM053785.1, read on the forward strand.
TCCTTTACACATTTATAGCCACTTGTTGGTAGTCTTGTAACAATGCTAATCATATACTTCATTATCTCTATCCGTGTGTAGTCCCTTATCCATGGGTATTCTCGATGTACTCTTCTCAACACAATTTTGATCCAGTCTTCTTCAAATCTCTTTGGCATGTGGAAAGTATGAGATAATCCATACTCGTTATTTTGTGGTTCCATTCCCTTAAAAAAATTCTCATAAGCTATACTCACCTCTTTGTTCCAAATTTTGATTTTTTTTCTCTAGATAAATCCACTCACATCCTCAATCAGGATTACTTTGTTTGGTATTCCTAATAGGGCTCTAGATTTAGCTACATCATTTGCTTTTAGTGAGCACAACTTATATTCAGGTTCCTCTTTGTCTGATTTATTGATTAACATATTTCTATTCCCTGTGATGTTTTGTGATTGGCTCTAGATGCTAGCTCAATATATTGCTATAAGTAAGGCTTACACTTCACAATCTAATAAATATGTGCTTCGTGTAGTAATTTCTTCCCTAGATTTATTTTTCTCAAATGTGACTACTTAACAATAGATGCCATTTATATAGCAATGGATTTTCCAACAGCTATTGTACCAAATCTTTTAGTGTGAGTTGTAATATCCTCCCCTGATTTGAACTTTGACTTGCAGAAATTTAACTTAAGGAATATTGTCAAACACTTTGTATGCAAACTCATAAAGTTGATTTCCTCAATAAATTGCTTTCCAATGAGTAGATTTACAAACAACTATGAAGTGACATTAAAATGCATAATACACATCATAACATTTTCACAAACACTTGGCACACATTCAATAGTATATGAAAAAATCTGGAAACTCTTTCAATCTGCTAATAAAGGGTGATTTTTAAATGTAGATGTGCACTTATAGCTGCCTTAAAGGCTGCAACAACTATTCAGACTTGTATTCAACAATTATTATGCAAAATATCAAAATTTGACAAAAGAAACCTGGAATTAGTTGCCATAGTATTTTGCAGATGTAGTCGGCCAGCCCTCCAAAGTTCTAATCAGCCAGAAAAACAAGTAAACTTGATACCAACACTATTCACGCCATACTGTAGCGAAATACTGTTCATGCCGACTGTAGAAAAATACTGTTCATGCGGCACTATAGCAATAACTAACTTCAGATTTGCACCTCAAACCCTTGTAAATTTCTTTATGCAAACGCCCCAAATGAAACCCAGTGTATTTCCTGAAGTGAAAACACCCTTGATCCTCCTGACTGTGTCTTCCAACAGCGAAGAGAATGCTAGCAAAGAGGGATTCCGTCCTCCAAGCCCGATAATCAGATATCCAGCAACATAACATTAATCTTCATCCAAGCATACAAAAAAAAAGCTCTTCCATTTCTTTTATAGTGTTCTCACAAGAGCTCAATCCTTCGTTTTCTCAATGTGGGATAAAACATAACTCCCTTTATGTACCTTATGTCTCCAATGTGTTATAAAAATAAAGGGAACTCTTTTAATTTAAATATTTCCCACAAACTATAGTCTATGCATTAATAAAGTTAAATATTTAAATTTAACTTTATAAAATGGCTTTATCAATGCATAACAAATCTTATCAATGATAAATAAGTCTTCCTGTCGATTTTAAACAATTACCATCGACATACCACTGTGACTGAATGTCTGGCCATGTCCAAGATGACTTACTATAAATAGTAAGTATGCCCAAAGTTGCCTCAGAACCCCTCAGAAAGACCTGCAACTGAAACTGTCTAGGCCAAATGGCCTCTAAGCCCCTTTAATGTCCTAGTTAGCCTACGGGACTGTGGGAAAATAGGCTAACGACAACATCATGCTATGAATGCTAGAAAGGGGACATTACATGAGCCGACAATAAATAATAAGAAACACATTAACTGGTACCAAGAGATATTATACCTATTTCCAAATATAAATGTATATAATTATGCTTGTGTATGAATCAATTTTTTTATCTAATATTTTGGACCTTGTGTGTGTGTGTGTGTGTGTGTGTGTGTGTGTGTGTGTGTGTGTGTGTGTGTGTGTGTGAGAGAGAGAGAGAGAGCTAAAGATCTATATCCCTAAGAATGCATTTACTTTCTTAGTTGTTAAATAAAGTACCCATGCCATCCAACAAAGGTTCTTCATTTGTAGTTGTATCTTCTTCCTTTCTAACCCACATTTTCCTCATTTCTTCTCTCACTTTTGTTTGTCCACAATCATTTTCCCTTTTCCTTTCTAATCATTATCAGTGGAAGACTAATACCTATATTTATAGGTAGTGTCCATACTTTGAACATATGTAACATGGAGGTTCAAGTGATCTTTCAGGTTGAATATTCCCTAACCTACATTCAATAGTCAAGTGTCCTAATTTTCCAAGTTTGTAGCATTTCAAAATATCTTTTATTTTGATTTCCTCATAGTATACTATTTTCTTGTTTGTCAGTGATCTAGTTTCACAAACATCATCTTTATTATTGTATTGATTGCACTTGTAGTAATATCCATTGAAACTCTTCTTGGATGTACTATGATTAGCTTTAGACTTGCACTCATGAGATTTATGATCGAATGTGGTGCAATTATATATGTAACCTTTAAATGGTATTCTCCTTTCATTTGTTTCTTTTTTTTCTCTACAAACACTTTCTATGTGACTGTACTGGCCATAATATTGACAGATTGGATGGTAGTTCATCTTACATATTGTACATCATCTTTAAACATTGGTTGTTCAAACTTTGATGATTCATCTTTCTCTTTCATGTTGTTGCCAATAATTCCAAATTGGTAGTGTTCAACTGTTCCCTTTATTTTATTAAAAGTTTATCAAATTTGAGAAAACTCCTTTCAAACTTTATAAGCCTCACATTGACTTCTTAACTTTCATATTATTACTTATGTCACTTTTTTCCACCTTCTATTTCTGATTTTCTATCTCTAGATATTGTCTTCTCTCATTCATTTTGTCTAATAGATCATCTTGTGCCTAAATTTCATATCACTATCTTTCCATGACAATATTTTCCAGCAATTGTCTCTACATGTTCTTGATATTTTGACTCAATAGTTTCTCTTTCATCTTCAACAGTTCTCATCCTATCCAATATCTCAGTCATTTAGATGGATTGACTTCATGCTCCTTCATTTGGTCCATCTTTTCTCACAATTCTTTGTTCTTTTCCTACAATTCACCATTCTTATCCAGTAGTTATTTTATTGCAACATCAGCCTCCTCAGAGTTGATACTTTCTTTTGATAACCTATCTAGATCATCAAAACTCATTTGTAGCTTCTCCATTAGTTCCTTTCTTTTTGCAAAAGATGTTTTGAGCTTGTCCCTTAATTCAAAAATTTGTTCATTAGTATGCTTCAGTGCTTCTTGCTAATGTTCTATAGCTTTAGATGGATAAAACTATGAACAATTATATATGGGATATAATGTGTCTATTATAAGGTTGTGTATGTGTGTGTGTCTTTTCATAAGATTATTCTCAATATAAATGGAGAGAGATTGTTGTATTTGAAAGATATAGAAATCACCAAAAATATTATTTCATATGCAAAAATCCTTAAACTTTAACATGGTATCAAAGCAGATTGATCCAGAAAAGATTGTGTTTGACACTTAAATCAACAATTTTTTTTCCAGATGTTAAAAAATAATAGGAATTAATTTGATTCGCCTTTGTTGCTAAACCCTTCATAGGGAACTAAAATTGTTTCCAATGATCTCAATCACCATGAGAGATTTCCCTAGTTGATCTTTAGAATAATGAGGATCATACTTATAGAAGGACTCACTAGTTTTTATAGAAGATTTTTCACAGCTGACCAGTGCTCGAGCATAAACCAATTTATTGCAATATTTGCAGTGTCACTTTTTCCATTCCACTTCATTTCCACCACCAATCCTGATACAATGACTATGAATTTCATTATGGTAGTCCCGCTGCAGAAGCTCGTAATATTGTTCATGTTGGGCATGTGGACAAGCTTCATACGAAGTGACAACTTGGAGTGGATGATCACCATTTTGTCACTCTCTACTTTGCTCAACACTCTGCTCATGATAAACCCACTTTTAAAAGCCAAGAATGGGGATTTTTTCAGGAGTCTCATGGTTCTAGTCGTTGTTCTCTAGTATATCATCTAATATATTTTGATGTTCCTCTTTAAGTACAAGGCCGAAAAAATGTTCCCCCTCACTGCAACCTCTATTGTGTCATTCAAGAATGATTTTTATGTCATTTCACTGGATAACCATGAGTTCCTACAGACGGATACGGAGATTGGAAATGACCAAAAAAGAATCACATGACCTTGTGGAAAACCGCATCTTCAAGGTTTGTGATTTCATGTAGAGGCCAATACCACCGATGGATTGAACGAACATTAAAATACCTTCTGCTTGGATCGGCCGCATACTCTAGCTTTAATATGGTACGATGTTTTTGTGTTCTTCCATCTGTTTGTTGCTAACATGGGTACCTCACATGCGGCTATTATACCCACTTGGTACATGATGCTTATATAATGCATTGTCATCAAAATCTTAGCATTCACCCTTATAGTATAAGCAAGGGAATGGTCAAATTGCCTATGTCAGCATGAAACACACACCAATCAATCACTGCCAAAGTTACCAATGCTCGTGTTCATTCCAATAAAAGGGATATATGATGGCATGATAGTGACTTTGGGCCAGTTCTGTGAACACACAAACTTGTATATTCTACATCAATTTGAAGATTCAGCAATAAAATGAAAATATGAAGAAACACGGCTAGGATGTTGAACAATGACCATATGCTATGGAAATTTTCTCAAATAGAATACAAAATCATGTTTATAGTGATTTCTTAGAGGTGATGAGGTTGAAAACTAATGCAAATCATAGTGTAGAGAAAAGATAACCCAAAATATTACGTCTGTAGGCATACCCACCTACCGAATGATGATGTTGACGAAATGTGGATGGACATACACTTGTATGCATGAGGATTATTAATATATGAAGAAGCACCTGAAATGACATTAGAGACATGTCACCATTGAGGCAAGGTTCATACAAATTATCATACACACACGAGGAAGTATATATTGAGTACATATTTGCAGGCAGAAGATAGTCAAGTTGTTTTAAATATTTATTTATTTTTTGATGGAGGGTTCAGACCTACGAGGCAGCCTAGCAAGGCACGAAGCCTACAAGCTACCAACTAGTTAAGACCACCACATAGACTTTTTAGGAACCTGATACAAGCCCACTCGTGCCTGAAACCTCTTTGGCTTAGAGCCAAGGACTGAGGGGCATCCACGCCATCAAAATCACTCGGGGTACAATCCTGACCTCATCCCTTATGATGTCAAAGCCTTGCACTCAGCAAGACTTGATCCCCGATGAGCTCTTTGTGAGTCATTCAACTTCACTAGTAGACCAAGGGCCAATTGACATTTCAAATATTTGAATCATCGTAAAAAATAGAAAAATTAGTATTGTTTTATATTGTTGGGTGAAACAATATTGTTGAGTGGTTATATATTTTTGTGGGAGACTATAGTCAAGTGGGTTCCAAATCAATCTATTATTATCAATTTAATAAAGGAGTTTCCCAAAACAAGAGATGTGATGTAAAGAAACATTTTTCATAGATGTATTACGGTCTCTAGGATCACAAGAAATCTCAAAATCATGAGAGAAGAAAAAAAGTAGAAAGAAGTTTTTCATATTTGATATGATGAAAAATTGTTCAAATGATGTAAGAGTGGAAATTTTACATTGTAGGGGGGATAATAAAAAATTATTCATTCCCACTTGAACCATATTTAGAGGAAAAATATCAGAGAAGAGACACTTCAAAGTTCCAATTTGAGTCATCCTTGGTAGGAAGATGATTCAAAAGAGGAGATGTCTCTCTAACAATCTAAGAAAGCATTTTCTAATTTGATGGATATGGATCTTCATTGAAGCAACTTGTATTAAGAACATGTAGATAAGTATTGATTATCTTTAAGTATCACATAATTTATCTTCTCATTGTTTTTGCTATCTCAATTTTATTTCTAAAGGAGTTTGGTACATCCATTAGAGAGGGAGTAGAAATATGACATGTTTCAATTTCTTCCAAGCATCTTGGTCATATTGGTTTAGAAGAAGTCAACTATGTTGAGATGGTTTCTCTACTAAACATAAAATTATTAGCTGATATGCTATTATATGTGGAAACTTCAACAAAAACCTGTCTGTCCATGAAAAACTAGTAGTTGTATTTGGAAACTGCTCATAAAGCACTAAATGAAAATCTTATCTAAATCTCCAACACTGACCATATGAACTGATTTAATTTATTTGAATAGATTCTATGCGGCAGGGGGCTAGGGTTTTGCTTGGAACAGATGGGATTTCAATCGAAACCATAAACCAATAATTGTTTTAATAAATATTGAAAAGTGCTGAAGATCCTACTCAATCTATATGTAATCCTTTGTGTTCCATGACATTATGTTGATATCATCAAATCTTTTTCTCCAAAATCAAATCATATCTTGGACAATCAAGTGATATCCTGGCAAATCTCACCTTTAAATGACTACTTCCCATTTAAAATATCAATAGACTTGCCAAGAATGCATAGCTCGTAAATCTTTGAAGCCCAGGAGGTCTCTATGATGTCCATGTCACTTAGCCGGCTCCATTAAAAATACACTTCACCGAGCCCGTCATGTTTTTCATGGTCTACGTTGAGCCCTAATCTGGTTAGGTTTTTTGTGCAGTGGGACAAGGCCAATGGATGGCTCATCACAGGCTTATCTCTTCCTGTGCAATGCCTAGGCTACAACCTGGACGATTGTATCATATGTGTCGCATGGGAGACCTTGACACCTTGCATGAGTTTTCATGGTTTCTTCTTCATTGTACATAGCATGTAATTAGCTATGAAAATTGAGTTTCTCGTTGAAATTTTTGAAATCTTCTCAATGAGGATTCATTCATTCTTTATTCTTATTCTTTTCTTTGCTCCAGCCAGTCTTCGATTTTATTGAATCATTGAACTATGACTCTTATGTATAGATCGGCTTTTAACTTCAATATTTATCAATTCTTTGCTTCTCTCTGATCAATTATAATTTAAACATTTATCAATTCTTTATTTACTTTATTGTGCTTTCATGTTTCCATGTTCTGTAACAAAATTATAATTGGAATAATAATCACATGTACAAATCAGTTTTCAATTACTGTATTTCTCTTTTGAGAGTAATCATATGTAGATATTTGTTTTCAATTATGATTTCTTTTTTAACTTTGTTTTGCTCTCATGTTTGGAATTTTGTTACTAATTAATAAGTCAAAATAGTAAGATTTTTAGCTTCAGTATTTAGATCTGTTATTAGATGTTCTCTTACTAAACTATAATTAAGATATAACCATATGTAGAAATTAAATTTTGACTTCATTCTTTATTACTTTCTTAATAAGATTAAGATTTGAATTAATAATCAAATGTACATATTATTTTTAACTTCAATATTCATGGATTTTCCCTGTTTCTTGGTTTTGTGATCTGTTTGGAAATTATAATTCAGACGAGAATCATAAATTTTATGACAAATTAAAAGAAAAAATAAAGCCAAAATCTATTAGGTTTCTTTATTTTCCCTTTATAACAGGGTTTGAACTCTATTCTACTCTCGACTATGAACGAAGGTGTTTATTGCACCTTTACTTAAATCATTGAAATTTGAAGAATATTGGACCTTAATGAAAACTTTTTTTTGTCAAAAACATGAGGCTTTATGACTAATGGAGTGAAGAAGATGGATGGAAGTTAAATAACAATTATAAGTATTAAAGATCGAAAGGTGCTAGCTCGTCTGGTTGAGAGTGGAGACCTGAGAGGGTGGGTTACCCCTATGGTCTCGAGTTCAAACCTTTCTCCATGATTAACCGGTGGGACAGTCGTACGAACCTGTTGCCCCACCCACAGAGGATTAGCCCCACCCGCAGAGGATTAGTCTCGCGTCAGCTCAGTGTTAAAAAGATTGGTGAAAATATATGGATAAAATTAACGTGTAGATGAATAATTTAATGTGTTTTATTTTTTTAATAATTTATAATTAAAATATTTATTATATTAAAAAGAATGATATGATCCTAAAATTATTAAATTAAGTTTGATTTTTTATATTATAGAAAAGTTAAACATCTATTTGAAATAAAGGAAGGGTGAAAATTTAGTCAAGGTGAAAGAGAAACAAGAACAAACAGAGAGGGCATTAGACAGCCCTATCAAGATCAACCAAGTGATCAAGTTGATGGGACAAGCCCATCAGAAGTTGAGACTTATCAACAATGTTCCAATTACACATATGGTCAGAAGCCCACTTTGCCAAACAATCAACAATACTATTCCATTCCCTAGGAATATGAGTGAAAGTAACAGACTCCAAATAAGTACACAAATTATGAATCTGGTTCGTAATCAAAGCTAACCTCCAACCAATAACTTCATAATGTTGTTGATTTAATAGACATATCACCACTTGTGAGTCAGATTCACAGATAAGCCTTATCCAACCAAGGCTACAAGCATTCTTTACAGCATACAAAATAGCTATGGACTCCATTAGGTTGTTAGTGTGATGATGTTTATAAATAGAAAACACAAACTAGACACCTTCCTTACTATCTCTACCATCATCACCAACGCCATTTGGGCTTGGATTTCCCTTGGAAGATCCATGCGTGTTGATTTTAAGAATACCTTGCAAAGGGGTACTCCACTTCCCCACCCTATTTATCTTTCGCAAGAGATGTCTACACATCTTTCTTAGCATTTTTCCATGTGATGGGGGAATATTTAGATGATTATTGAAAATATCCTCCCCTAGTTCCATGGCCTCAGAAGTGTCACATTATGCAAAAATAATTTCCCCCAAAGAATGGAGAATTTTCCACCTTAAGGGAGGAACCTCTAAAAACTCATCCTTAAAGATACAACATTTCCTTTCCAACCAGATATGCCAAATGATAAAGGAGGGTCCAAGAGTCTAGGAAACTTGAAGAAATGAAGTCTTGACAGGAGACTTACCCTAGTGAGCGAAGAATTCTGCCAGTGACAAAACATGCCAACAAGATTGGTTCCACACATTCCACCAACAGTGCCAAATATGTCTAGTGAAAGAGCATTGGAAAAAGATATGAGAGACATTTTCTTCACTATTCCGACATAGAACACACATTGAGGGTCCTTGGAAGCCACACTTGCATAAATTATCCCATTTAAGACATTGACTATGGACCACCACCCACATAAAAAAATTACATTTGGGCCAAAAAAACTTGTACCAAACTTGCATCCACTAAGGCATCTAAATGTCCCCCAACGGCTATCGAAGAAGCTCAACATATCTTGCAAACACTAATGATCTCCTCCACAATTGAAAAATCTTGAAGGTGGCCCCTTTCTTTCATTACCCTTATTATTCTTAATCCAATAGATAGGAATGAAAAAAGACTCAACAAAGAAAATACAAGCAAGCATGTTTTCTGAAAAAGAAAATGGTTTCGTCACAACTCCCATCATCATATTTATTCATCTTGTATCACACTAACAAGACTGACTTAATTGACAGGTTCCTTTTGCAATTAAACTTTGCTTTATAAATGCAATATTCACAACTCAGTAAGAGGGTGGAATCAGTTGGATTACTCATCAGCATCAAACTAAGTGATAAGACACCTACGTGCTTTGAAAGTAGATAAAATCCAATAACAACACCATGGAAGGAATAAGATTAAGAGTTAAAATCCTATAGTAAAAAAAGTTTGAATATGCAAGAATACAAGATACAACAAACAAATAATAAAACTTATAAATATATGTTAAGATTCAAATCCATTGTATTTTGAGTTGTAATCTCACATTCCCTTAGATGATGAAGCTGTGTATTTTGAATTGCAGATGTCACCATTTTGAATATGAAGTAGGATAAAAGAAATAAGAGTATTTATCTTACTAAACAATATACATGATAAATAAGATACTAAATTAGTTAGAGAAGAATAGAGGAAAGGAAAAGGATACAACAAAGAGACATTTGATCAAGAAGGATCGAAGATAGATCGGCTTAGAGGTGATTTCTTATCAAGCAATCAAGTGCTAACCGCAGGATCAATGCTAAGACATTTTAACCGGTGATTTCAGTCAAGATCTCTTAACACAATAGTCGTAACAGGCTGTATTGAAATCCTTTACAAGGTGCTTACTTAATTGTGAGTTAAATTCCTTTAACCTGGCACACTTCTAATAGGATGTTGAAATCTTCTAGAGTGCATTAAATGCTTAGGTTAAGGATTTGTCTAAGAATTGTTGCTTTTTGAAGTCCACAAAACCTTGCTAGCTCTGGTGTGACAATATCATTAGTATTAAAATGACTAAAAAATATAGTTTGTGATTTGATCTTATATCATTGTCAAATCTTTAGATTTGTCATTCTTTCCCATATTTAGGGAAATTTCTTTTAATTCATAAATATATTTATTGTCTAATGTCAAATCTGTAAGGTGCAAGTGTATATAATATGATTGTTCACATATATTATTTTATTAGACATTTAATCTAAATATATGAAAGGAAACTTAAGAGATATGGAAAAAAATTAAACATTATTAACTTGAAATAGTTAAATTTAATTATTCTTAAATTAATATACATTTATTATAGAATGAAAAGAAATTTAGAAGAGGCTTGGGAAATAATGAAGTTTAAGCCATTGTTAAGATATTGAGGAGATGTTGCATATTATGTCATGAAGTGTATAGAGTATATATTTACCATTGGTTGCATAAAGTGTGTCTTACTTTTGAATGTTGATTAGAAATATTCATACGACCTATGTGTATCTTAAGTGAACTTAAGTAAGTTTTGTGATTAGGATATTGGTAAAATAGCATTTTGATGCCAACAATATATAAGAAAATAATCAAGTGTTGTTTCATTGTATCTCTTTCAAACTAATGCTATCATGAATTATTAACCCAAAAAATAATGATTACTTTAAAGGAATGAAAGTAACTATAAAACCAATTAAGTGCTTAATTTCTCAAGATATGTAAACATAATTTTCCAAGTAAATCTAAATCAAAAGTTGTTTTGAAAGAAGTGTGATTTAATGAAACACCTCAAAAAACTATTGTGAAACTATATACAACTAATCTCATTGCTAAAAGATAATTTAATATATTATATGCCAAGGAATAAGATGATGGAAAGTAATTTCATATTTGAGAAAGATCATTTGAGATATTGTAGATACCATATGATTTCAATAATGAGCAACACTAGAAGCTAGTTCATGTTGATTAAATAATAAAATAAAACCAAATCAACCATAAATAATAGAAATCTTCACAAAAATAAATGCAAAGAAATATAGAAAGAATGAGGGACTGCTAAAAGTCACCCGCAATAAAGCAAAGCTATTATGATACATATTAAGAGAGTATGTATCAAATACGGTTACAAATATCTGAAATTGAAAGAACTTCAAAGTCATAAGTATGTTCCATTTCTCTTATCGATTCTTAACCTTGAAAATGTTTCAAAGACTCATTTCTCTGCATCAGTTTTCTAATGTCTTTTGTGTTCGATCTTTTGAGGGTTGAATGCCCTTAACTCCAACTCAAGGCATCTTTTCTAGAAATTGTATCATATTGGTATTTTTCTATGGCATTCATAATTTCACTCTCTTACACCTTGCTAGATATAGATATGACATTTAAGCTTTTTCTCCTCTCATGTTGTATGGAAATTGTGAACATCCTTCCTTTGAGTACCCAAATCTTTGTGTTGCATGGTGAATATCATTAACGCACCGATCATATGCCCCAAAATCATGTGAATATTTGGTATTTGAGATTAGTGGTCTATATCTAAGAATGGTTTTTCTTGTGTACTCTAAGATGTGGACGATTGGCAATAGTATTGTGAGATGGGTGAAGAATGAGTTACAACTTTGCTGCAAATATTGGATGATCTGCTTCTCCCCACTTTGTATTTCCATTTCAAAAAAGTGGGGAAATCTTATTTTTTATTTCCCTTTAAAAAAGGTTTATTTACATCTACTTCCTGTGGTGCATGTGAAAGATCGATTGAATATTAAATGGAAATGTAGATTCAATGAATCTTTTTGGCTAAATTGTCTGCTCAAATTTAGAAGACAGATCAATGCAAATGTTGAATTGCTCGCTTGGAAGATTCTACATTGCAAGCTTCCCATTGAGGATAGGTTGAAATGTATAATGGTCCAGCCGGTCAGTTGCCCATTCTACTATAAACCAGAGAGTATGAGACATATTTTTGGGACTGCTTGTTTTTGAAGAAGTAGTGGAATTTTTTTTGAATGATTTGATTGCTATTTTTTATCACAAGATAAGTTGGAAAGAGGCTCTTCTAGGGGTGGGTCTACATAAAAATATTATTGTTGATGGTGTGTGATAGTTTATATTATTCCATATATGGAGGACAAGGTGTACAACAATCTTTAGTAATCACAATAGTAATCATCTAGAATTCATACTTTTAAGGCTTTATTCAGACATTTTCTATTGTCTGATATCTCTTTTCTCTCAGCTTCAGGTTGCTGCTGAAAAAGATTTGAGATTGGATTTTCAGATTCAATGAATTAAGGCTTAGATTAATCTTCTTGGCAAGAAAGAGATCATCATAGGGCATCACATGGTTGCATTATTACAGGATTGAATTTGGCATACAATTGCTTCTTGTTTTGCTCCAACTATGATATTTTGTATTGATGCTGCTATTTGATTTGCTACAACAATGTCATATGTTATTTTTTGTGTTTCTTGCTGATTTTCTTGTAGTCTCTAACTGCAAATTTGTGACTCGCATTTTTTCAATATTAAAAAAAAACTAATGTTTTGGTTGACCTGCATTAGGAAGCTAACATTTTGAATTTTAAAATTTGTTAAAATTAGGGAAAATAGCTTAATTAAAAAAATAGGGTTAAAAAATTCACATTTTACTAATGTTTGCTACTGTGTTGGAAAATGCTAGTGTAATTTCCTAATATTTCTTGCAGGCATCGTGTCAATTCATGTTTCTTTTATGTAGAAGTCCATCTGAGTAGACATCAATGTTTCCTTGTATGGAGAAAAAGCTAGATGAATAGTCATGCATAGTCATAGTCTGGCTGATTGATGTTTTCTTTGTTACACTGTTGATAAATGTGCTATAATCATTAAATTTTGTTTTCTAGCGTTTGTTTTTCATGATCTATATATTTTGTAAATGATAGGTTTGGAAAAAAATTACTAGATTTTCTCTAATTTGGAAAAACATTACTAGATTTCTCCTAATTTGGAAAAAAAAAAAAAAAAAGTTTGACTTTTAGTTGTCTTTAGTACATTTGTTTGGAGATTAGCCAACATTTGATATTTTTATACTTGCAATTTTCCCCACTTTTGCCTATTTATTACTAGCACTTGCACCCGAAGGAGCAAGGGGTACACTGACAGTGACAGAAGGTGCATGTCTATATAAGATGGTTGTCTACATATTATTGTTTTTGTTAAACATTTAATATAAAATGAAAGGAAACTTAATAGTTTGAAAAAAATTAATCATTTATTGATATACATATATAATAAATTCATATAGATAAATAATTATAAAACTAAAATAAATGTAGAAGATATTTACAAAACACAAAGATAGTTTGATTGGTATATGTTTTTCTCACAAACTAAACTAAATTAGACAAAAAATAGTCAATGCTTGTAACTACTTTTTATTTACAATTTTAATATAATGAATAAAGTAAAATGAAATGACTGGGCTATTTCTCGAACAAAAAGAAATGGAGTTTTAAAAAATGTGATTTACTTTGTGACAATGGGCATCTTCTCACCATACATGTAATAGAAAAACTTTACTCAAAAGGGAAAGATGACCTTAAAATGCAAGCTAAATGTAGCCAATTAAAAAGTGATGAAGGGAACACATGGGAACACATATAAAGTCATATATAACAAGGGGCGCATGTGCCAGAGTTCCTGCCTTCATGTTTTTATGGTTGACTGAAGTAGTATTGCATGAAGGGGAAATTAAATTAGTTACAATTTTTAGCAAAAACTTGGTGACAATAAACTTTTTTAGCTACTTTGAGCCTAAAAGCACATAGCTATCAAACAAACACTTCAATCATATAATTGGAAAAGAAAAAAAAATAGATTTATAGATAGAAAGGAAGTATACGAAGAGAGAGCTAAAAGAGAGAATGATATGTTATTATAAGAACAAGTAAAGGTAGAATAATAGAGAGAGTTGAAGAGGATTTTAAAAATATTAATAATTTTATTATTTTAAGAAATATATAAATAACAATAAAAATTATATTATATAAATGAACTACTCATTTCTACCAATTCAATTATAAGTTTAAATATTTAATTGAAAAAAAATTGTTGATTACTTCAATCAGAGTACCAAAATATGTAGCAAGTTCGAGAGGTAGTATTAATGGTATTAAAAAAAATTGAGCAGGATTGTAAAATAGTAGCTGGTAAAACATAGTGTAAACTTTTTTTTAAAAATATTTTACAATTGTCAAAAATAAACATCAATGTTAAACTAATAAGAAATATATATATAATAAGAAATAAAAATATGTAACTCTATATTTGAACTTGGTAAGATAGCTAGTAAAATATAGTGTAAACTTAAAGAAATGACATTTTACAAATTACAAAAATACACATCAATGTAAAACTAATAGTCTTAAAATCAAATTACTTAATAATCTTTTATTCATTTTAGAAAAGAAAAAAATTCTATTGTTTAATATTTAATGTTTAATGCAACATATATCATACTTTGATTTGACTGACACAACAATTAACACTGACAAGAGCAGATACGACATCCCAGCAGATACAGGTAAAGTACTACATGGTAATATGGCATGGCATGGCAATGGGAGTGTTAGAGTGGAGGGGCCCGGCTGGTGCAAATATGTATGCTGACACACACTTTATAATTCCTTCGCCTTCTTCTATCCAACCCTATGATAACACGCACTTTATAATTCCTTTGCCTTCTTCTATCCGGCCCTATGTTGACACGCACTTTATAATTCCTTCGCCTGCTTCTATCCAGCCTTATGCTATCATGCACTTTATAATTCTTTCACCTTCTTCTATCCGGCCTTATGCTGACATGCACTTTATAATTCCTTCGCCTTCTTATATTCATTTATTTATAGAACCCCTGGCCAAACAAAGCTATGTTCCTAAATTGGTAATAGTTCCACATGGGAAATATTATTGCTTCCCCTTCTCCACCCCCATTATCTCATCTCACTTAGTCCTTCCATTACCTTCTTTCCACTACTATTTATGATGTTTTCATTAACCACTGCGGAAAAGATACAAAGGACTCTTTAGCAAGTTTAGTGTATCACAACCTTCATCAGAGTGGATTTAAAGCATTTTTGGACAAATATAGTCTGAGAGCTGGACAATACATACCCCAAGCTATAAGTTGGGCAATAAGAAGTGCTTCAATTCATGTCATGATCTTATCTCCCAACTATGCGGATTCAGAGTGGTGTTTCGATGAGTTATTTTTATCATTCAAATAGGGGCTCCAATTATCCCCATGTTTTGGAAAATTAGACCTTCAGAGGCTCGAATGGAGGACAAGAATGGAATGTATTCCAAGGCATTCTGAAAGCATAAGAAGACTGGGAAGTTCAATGGTCCAACACTTGACAAATGGAAAGTTGCGCTTGGTAGGATTTCTCTAGTCGAAGGCTTTATAGTTGATGGGTAAAAATTGTTTTGAAGTTTTTTCTATTTTTATTATGTTTATTTTATTGTTGTGGAGGCTTTTTTTTCAACAATTTCTTTTTTTTACACTATTTCAGTGACGAAGAAGAGATGATGGAGAAGATCATGGGGTGTGTGGTTGCATACATTGAAATGGAAAAATGTGAAGGCAAAGGTGGCCACCCATTGACATCACACAATAAGGAAGAAACTAAGCATGAAAAAATAAGTCAATTATGACTATTTAATACTTCTAGTTTAGGAATCAAGCTTTAGTGTGTGATGTTTAAGTATAGAAAGTGACCTTCTAAAATAGGATGTATTAGGACATCCGATTTGTGAGATTACTATTATTATTACTATTGTATTGCTTCATTTCAAAGGATAGTATTGATTATTCATATAGAACCAAAGAACTATATTATGTCTCCAAAGTGTCCATGACATAAAATTTGTAAACTTTTGATTTGAAAAAAATAAAATAAAATTCTATTATTCACTATTTAATATCAATTTTTTAAAAAGAAAATCAATTCTTGGTGCATGGGGGCAACGAAGAAATTTATGTTCGAACTGGTCAAAATTGATGTCTTTTACAAAGTATTAAACATGCCTAGCTTCCAAATTCAAGATATCTGACATGAAGATTTGGTAGCATAGTTCTCATGACCAAAAGAGTAAATACATTCCCCCTCCCTTTCATGTCAATTCTCATCCTATTCAAAGACAATGTCGCTTTCATTCATAAATTGTGGCTTACAGTCATAAATATTTGTCCAATAGTTGAGTAAGATATGTAAGAGTTTGCACAATCATAATTATTAAGTCAAGAGGCTTTTTACACTGGCAGCAATCTTCAATGTAAACATTTTCTATTTTTTTTATAAATTGACATTCATTTACATGTCAGAAAAATAAAATAGAAATAGACTATATAATTAAAATCGTGAAAAATACATAGAGGAAATGGAAGTAAAAATGAGGCAGATCAAGAGTCTCAAATCATTTTCTCATGCCTCTTAGACTCACATAAATATGTGATGATATCGAGAAGGATATATCTTTGCTTTTATATATATATATAAGCTAGTTACGGGTGGATTTAAAATGAATCCATGCCTATCAAGAGTCGTGTATGTTAATTTTATGACTATCAACAGTCATATCTAGTAATTATATGATTGTTTGGGAGCATTAGTCTTATGTTGCATCTCTTATTCATAGCGTACTATTTGATATCATCTTTTTTTCTTATGTTAGTTTTGTATTTATTAAGACTTAATTTCTGGTGGGTTCATTAAGAATCTTTTCAAATCAATCAATAGAATACTTGAATCTATTTATAATATTTTCAATTGAAAATTTCAAAGATTTTTTTTGTGGTTTACAATATCATTTCATCAAATATAATAATTTACTGATATATTTCTTTATTATGAGAGGGTGGAGAAGAGGTCAAATAGAGTAGGAAGTTTGAATTTCTCACCAAGGCTTAATTTTTGGTGGGCTCAATCAAGAAACTTTCAAATTAACCAATAGAGAAAGGACCCATTTATAAAAATTTCAATTGTGAATTACATTTTTATTTTTAGTTTTAGTTTTCAATATCATATCATCAAATTTGATAATTTACTGACATATTTTATTATTATGAGAGGGTGGATGAAAGATTGAGTAGAGTAGGAAGCTTGAATTTGTAGGGGGGGAATGGGTGGGAGTGTAAGACGTAACTATTACAATGGAAGTGGTGCTCTCGATGGCATTGGCAATGCATGGGAAGATTTCAAGCCTCTTGTAGCAAATAAATCTTGCAAGATTTTTGGGAGGGCAACTTGAATCCTCAGAAGGTTTGGCCGATTGATTTGTAGCGGGTGTCCGATTGAATGAACCTTAATTTAAAGGATTCTCATCAAGTGCACCATAGTAAAATAGTCAATATTATTTGGGGCCCATTGAAAAGGTAATTGTTTTATCCATATTTCTCATTGTGTGGATCTTGCATTTGGAACTACTTCCATCTCTATTTTGGATTCCACTATGGACAACAACATTGCCTCTACAGATTACTCTTCATTAGGAAGATGACTTAGTCCTTGACTAAACATTGAGACACTAGGTTGCAAGAAAATTGAATATGAAGGGGCAAACAAGTGTTGTGATAATGCCTGAAGTTTTTGTACCTTTTCCTTAATTGGTGAGGAAGATATATAGATGTTTCGGCAAGTGGCTAGTGGATATTATGTAAATCTTTGTTTTCTCTTAAAGAGTGGAAACTAAGGATTTATCACAAAGATTGTATGTGTGATATGGGTCTAGTGTGGGTAAGGATTCCTAATCTCCCTTTAAAATTTTGGATGAAGAAATCTTCCAAGGTTGTGTTGCTTGCTTTAGGGAGTTGATCTCTCAAAACCCTATCACTTCTCTGAGGAGATTATTGGTGCATGCTGATATTTGTATTAGTAGCAAATAGTCATTTTCCAATGGAAGTTCCTATTAAATTCGAATTGGGTATTTGGGCTCAACATTTAGAATTTGTGTTCATTCCCTTTGCTTGTTTCCATTGTAAAAATGTTAAGTATTGGGTAAAGGATTTCGCATGTAAAGGAAAAATAAAAATGTTTAAAAATTTTAGAGGATGAAAGTTATGAATGTTTCAAACTTGGTTAACAAGCCTATGACATAGTACATGGTTTATGATTAAATTGATGTGGATTAGACTCCCCCAGATAATCCTTAGATCAATCTCTTGGTAAAACTCTCTAATTACTCAAATGATGATGTTGGACCTATGTTGATTGTAATTGTAATTAGTCTATTGCTTCCTCTATTTTTTTTTACTTATCACTCCATTGGGAATTTTGTAGAGGATGAGAAGTTAACGACTTAGCTAGTTCCTCATGCATCTCACTAGGAGACAATCTATAGTGGATGAATCTAGATATTATTTTATCAGTTAATCTTTAATGAGCCCCTTATGCATGATGCACATTTTACTTACTTTGGTTAAATCTAGTCATAGATAAAAAGATGCTCATTAATCAACATGGGTAAAGACCAAGAATCAATAAAAGGCATAGACTTTGGGAAAATGTTAAAGCATGTTGGTAGACAAACTTATATTCAAAGATTATGGGGCCCTACTAAAGGAAATCTTGGGCTAGTTGGATGTGAGGGAGTGGTAAGGAATCATGTTGGTCAATGCATTGTTGTCATGGCACCCCCTTGGGAAAATAGATTAACTATTATGCAGAGGCTATGGCTACCTTTCAAGGTCTCAGGTTGGCTAAGGATTTAGGTGTTTCCAAAATTTGTTTTGAAGGATATTCAAAAAATATAGTTAGGTATTTGAAAAGTTTAAGAAATCTATCATGGACTATATCTAATATCATCTCAAATGTGATGGCAATCCTTAATTTGATGGAAAAAAAAATATTTCTCATACCTTTAGGGAGTCCAACTCTATGTCAGACTCATTGGCTAATGTGGTTCTTAGATGTAATAAGTAAGTGAGGTGGAAAGGGAAAGTCAATCTCCAATTTGATGTCATGTCATATATTAATTATGATGAGATCCACAATAAAAAGGGAGTACTTCAAAATGACTAATTTAGTTTTCCAAAGAGATGATCTTGTGGTTACAAGGAAAGTTAGATGTTCTCATGACAGTCATGGTAATTATTACTACTTTTCTTCACACATTTTCTAGGCATTTATACTTTCTAAATGCCATATTTTTGTCATTTGTTGTTTTCCCTTCCTCTTTTTTTGTTGTTTTGTCTACCATATTCTTCCTGATTGCATTCATCCTTCTAGAATCTCTATTTCTTTTCTCTAGCTTGTTGGAATGCTTTGATATTGCTAATATGGGTGGTTAAAGAAGATGAAGAGAGAGCATGTCCTATGATAAATGGAGGAAAAGAAAAGCAGTTTGGGAGATCTCGAAGGCAGGCAATGTCACCCCATTTATGGAGCATCTTCATGGAGGTAATCCTTCTATTGCTAGATTTCTCCATAAGAACTTGGTTGAGTGTTTTATGGTTTTTTTAGGGAAAAAAATCATTGTAAATGAGGAATTGATTTATCAAGTTACATAAATTTTAGTTATTGGAAAGAAGTTTTACATGATAAGAAATTCTTTGATTCTACTGTTAATGTCTTTCGTAAGAATGAGGAGGAAGGAATAGCTTTAGTTAAATTGGGAAAGACATATTTTTCCCTACGATCCATCAAGAAAATTTGAAGGATGGTGCTTAGGGAAATAATATGGGTAAGAGCACAAACCTATGTCACCCTTTTGTAAAGGAAAAGGCTAACAAAAGTATAACTATTTACCTTCAATGACAAAAGAATTGGTATTATTATTTTGAATTTGGAAATGAAGTTAACTAATGAAATGTGTATAAATGGATGAAGTATAGGATTATAATATTTTATAATTATTTGGAATATGAATTTATATATTTTCCTAATTTTTATAGATAAATTTTTAAGTGTTGAAAAACATTGAAAATTAGGGGTCTAGTTCCCACTACAAAACTATATGGAAATAAACTTATTTCCCATTGATCTCAAAATATGTTGTAGATAACATATATATCTAGAACAATCAAAAATAAAAATTGGCTTTAGATCTATATTTTCTCTTTTATAAGGACTGAAATATCAACTAACCAGGAATTGGTAGTTTTCATCTCCCACCATATATTTCAAAACAAATCTATTCTAACCAGGAGAAAAATAATACATTATAGAAGAGAACACTCTCCTCTAGAACGTCATTTAATTTTTAGATTATTTTGGTATTATCTAATTTTTTTTCTTTCTCAAAACCAACATCTTTTCAAATGTTAAAATATGTGGTTGTAGAATTTTTTAGTTACATTATACTATATCTAATTAAAACTCTATAAACTTTATATGAGAATATTATTGACTTTGAGCACTATAAAATAGTGTTTACATATTATTAAAAAGGTATCATAAAAAATAGTTATAGTTATTGAAACGCCACTTTTCTGAAATAATTTTATTTCTTTGGTAATTGGATACAAACCAATATAAAACATGCATTTAATAGACATTTCCAATTGGAAAAGTGTAAGACCATATATAACTTAGCTAAAATGAATTTATCTAGATCATATGTTTAGAAAAAGAAAAATTGATAGAAATACTCAAATTCAATCTTTTTGATAAGTCAGCCTGAAAGGTGACAAAACTTTTTTACTTTTACCCATATACTATGTGAACCTCGACAACCAATTTTTTAGAGTGTGCAGTAACCACTTTGTTTTTTAAAACCACTTCCAACATAGCAAGAAAACTTCTTCAAACTTAGGAGGAAACCGACCCCCTATTCATGATGGGCTAATGGTCTACATTTATGAGAACAAGTAAAGGTAGAATAATAGAGAGAGTTGAAGAGAATTTTAAAAATGTTAATAATTTTATTAATTTAAGAAATATATAAATAACAATAAAAATTATATTATATAAATGAACTACTCATTTCTGCCAATTCAATTATAAGTTAAAATATTTAATTGAAAAAAATTTGTTGATTACTTCAATCAGAGTACCAAAATATGTAGTAAGTTTGAGAGGTAGTGTTAATGGTATTAAAAAAAAAGAGCAAAATTGTAAAATAGTAGCTAGTAAAACATAGTGTGAACTTTTAAAAAAAAACATTTTACAATTGTCAAAAATAAACATCAATGTTAAACTAATAAGAAATATATATATATATATATATATATATATATATATATATATATATATATATATATATATATATATATATATATATATATATATATATAATGAGAAATAAAAATATGTAACTCTATATTTGAACTTGGTAAGATAGCTAGTAAAATATAGTGTAAACTTAAAGAAATGACATTTTACAAATTACAAAAATACACATCAATGTAAAACTAATAATAAATATATTTAAAATAAGAAATATAAAACATTTAACTCTATATTTGAACTTGGTAAGAGAAATAGATAGTGATAATTAATATTGATTAGACATTCATTTGTGAGGTGGAAGATAAAAAAGATTTTTTTTTTAAAGTTAATCCAGTTGTCACAAATGTGGAAAAGATAAAGTTGTAATTAATGCATTCATTAATACATGATAGAGTTGTTAGAAAAATATTTGTAGTTTTGTTGGAGAAAATTGAATTTTTTAATTGCCAAAAATAGAATGGTCCAATAGAATGAATGAAAAATATGATTTATAAAATAATGAAAAATTAGAAAAAGATAACATTTGAAGTTTCTTTTAATCTTTTAAATCTTATCAATTGATTGGTTGGTTAAATTAAAAAATTGAATTGAGTGAAAACAAAAGTATCCTGCCAAAGGCAGGAACTAATAAGGGAAAGAATGATATTGTGTACCCTTTTATACCATAGTGATAGTTGCTACAATTGTGACTCTTGTTTTTATAGATTGCATATCAATAAAAGGAGAATGGTGGTTCTATATGAAGTTTGTCGAGTGACTTAACTCTTGATATAGCCATAAAATTCAAACCTTGTCACATTTTATGTTACCAATATCAATTGGCATTTTCTAATGTGTTAATCCTTGAGATTTATGTATGGTGAGTGCCCATGCCATGGATAGTGGTATTTTCCTATGATATTCCAAAAATATAGGTGTGATAGGTAAAAAAATGGGTTATCTTGTTTCCGAGGTGGGTCTAAAAATATAATATAATGTTACATAAATTATTTGTGAGATTCATTTTTGTACTTGGAGAATCCCTGGACACAACCACACACTATATTGGGATAACACACTCATAAGCCCCATAGATATCATACAATCAATTAAATAACTTTTCAAAAAATCACCCTTCGGACATGATATTATGAAAGTCTTCAAGTTAATCATTTGTTCCTAGTAAATTTTTAACATGTATTCTACATATGGAAAAAAATAACTTTGAATGTGTTAATTCAATACATATGCCTAGTGCTAGTTCAATTTGGAATCAAGGTCAACTCTAATGGTTGTAATATTCACCAAATCAATAAAATTGTGATATTTTGCCGTGAAAGAATATTCAACATATTTATTTATTACTTTTAATTTTAAAAAAAATAAATTACTCTCTTTTAGTATTGTTCTAAATCATTCATTTTCCTTGATTTCATTCTCCTTTAGCCACTCTTCCTCTCCTTTGTCCCTTGATCTCAAAGTACTTGTGTCTTACATGTTGCTTCTTTCTAGATCATCTCTACAATCTTATTCTTCACTCACTTCCTATTGATGGATTGTTTGGCTTGATCCAAGATTGATACAAAATATTTATACTTGATTTCAAAAACAATCTATTCAATTTTATATAGATTTTGGAAAACTTGTCCCATAACTAGAGACAATCTGAATTTGCAAAGAGATCAAAGTCAAGAGGCAAAAATGTATAGTATTGATTTTGTGGAAAGGATGAACATTCAAAGAGAAATTATTGACATTACAAAAGGGCACAAAAAAAGTGTAGAATAGTGACTATTATGTAATAATTAACATTTCTTCTTGAGCCACCAGAATACTTGAGACCGAACAAGTGTTAGATTGAGAATAAGTCCAAATATCATATTCTATGGATTTTTTATTAATTACCCCCATATTGAATCCAATAATGTAGGTACATAGTTTCTTACAGGGATGTATCTATTAAGGTGTCAATTTCTGCATATTCTAGATTATTCTAGTTAAAGTTCCGAATGACAATGAGATTTATTGAAGATGTGATAATAACTAGTACATGATAAAGATGCAACTATGATAGAGGAGAGAGTCCTAGACCAAGGGATTTTGGTCTCCACTATAGGTAAAATATTGTCTATCTTGTTGATAACGATTCAATTATACAATGAATGCCTAAATTATCATGTTCTTGATTATGAAATTATGATCTTAGGATGTTATTTTTTTGGTGACTAAGAATGCAATTGAATTGTATTTTTAGAAGAGGATTATCTAACTACTCTGTTGTTGAATGGAGGTGAAGTACATCTCTTATCACACTTTGGCCCCTAGGCTTCACAAAGGAACTCTTACTTCGAGGAGTTGGAAAAGCTAAATCACTTGCTACATAATTATTTGTATGTTCTTAAATATATGTTTTCATGAAAGTTCTTTTTTCATGAACCAAATCCATGCATTGGGAATTTTGGAATGGTAGGAATTCAATGGTTGGAGGTTGACGAAAAGATCAATAAATTCACACCATCTAGCATCTAGACTAAGAATTTGATAATCTCTAGCCTCTCTCTCACATGAAAAGAAAAGAAAACATCCAAATTTAGGATTAATTAAATATGTAAGTGATTTTTTGGTTTAGCAATATTATGTAATTTTCAAAATGTTGATATCTAAATTATTTTTCAGATCTCTTGTTAAATGTCTAAATTATAACGACGCGAATGATTTGAATTTACTGTCTCAATTTCAAATTTTCAATGTTATGAATGGACCAAATTTATTGTCTAAACTTCAATGAATGGTTTGAATTTACTATCTAAATTTCAATAAGATGTCCTTTAGAAACTCTTGTATGTAAATGTGCAGTGTTCTTCAAATCGCCTATTAAATGTCTAAATTTCAATGATACGAATGTTTCGAATTTACTATCTAAATTTCAATGAGATGTCCAAATTGACTGTGAAAAGGCGAAGGCAAATGATTCAAATTAACTTTCAATATTTTTGAGATTTTGAGATGTAGAATGCTCGTTTTAAATTTTATTTGGAAGAATGATTTCGAAGTGCCTGTTTAAATTTCATTGAGATGAATAATTCAAAATGCCTGTTTAGATCTCATTGAAGTGACGGATTCTACATGCCTATTTAGATTTCATTGATTCTTAAATGTCTATCTAAATTTCACCAAGAGAAATGATTTTTATAAATGCCTATGAAAATCTCACTGAGATGAATGATACGGAATGCATGTTTAAGCTTCCTTGAGATCACTGTTTTCGATTGTCTAATTTTCCATTTAGCAGAATGGTTTCCAAAAGTATTTGTCATGACTCAACCTGGAAGACATTGAAATGTGGCGGGTTCTTTGTAATTATAAAATTCTCGCCATTAAAACGTCTCCTGTAATGTATCAAATCTGCATAGTTTTACTTCCATGTTTTTTTTTTATACTATATCTTCCATCACAGCATTCCACTGTTAACGACCACTTTCACGCTAATGAACATAAGATGAACGAGACATTTATGGTGAAATGACTCTGTTTGTGCCTCAATCTTCATGTCATACAATGTACAAAAGATTTCTTTAAAGGCTGAGTGAGAAAAGCAGAGCAAAAAGGAAATATACTATATCTTCCATCACAGCATTCCACTGTTAACGACCACTTTCACGCTAATGAACATAAGATGAACGAGACATTTATGGTGAAATGACTCTGTTTGTGCCTCAATCTTCATGTCATACAATGTACAAAAGATTTCTTTAAAGGCTGAGTGAGAAAAGCAGAGCAAAAAGGAAATATGGATTGCAAAGGGCACTAAAGATGGCCGCCCTGTCAAGCCTAAGCTCCTAACATCATAGTAAATTTTTAATAAAGCAGCGAGCTATAAGTAACTTGCCGTGTCAGCAGAGTTTTCCATGAATTCTTAACACCATAAATTATGAGCCTAACCTACTAACATTTTCTGAATTTTTAATAAACCAACTAGAAGTAACATGCCTTGACAAGAACGTTCTTCCAGATTTTTCAAACATCTCGAGTTTCTATGAATAAATAATTTCCCAATACCTCAACTAACCTGCACTACTTTTAAAAGCTATTTTTTCTAACACAATCATTAGTCTCATCATCCTGTGCCATTATTAGTCCTTGCCTTAACTAATGTTCTCCCTCCCCCCCCCCCCCCCAAAAAAATTTTGATTTATGTCAAACATTCGAATGGTATATTCTAAAGTTTCAAAGGTTTGATTAAAAAAATTCTATTATCACATGCTATTTCTCATTTTCTGATTGGTCCGAAGGCAATTTCCTAGGCTTTATTGTCATTTTTGGAGAATAGCAAATTTGAAAATTAAAATGCAATGTTCTCAAGAAGTTTCCAGAGGGCCTCTCTCCATGGACCTAAGTACTATTGTCTCCACTACAATCATCATAGATTAAATAGATAGGTCTCATTAGTGTCACCTGCAGAGGCATAGGCCAGAGACAATAGGAGGGAGTGAAGGGAGCAGTGGCTATTACCAAGTAAGCCATTATATAGCAGGTGCAAACAATGGGCCATGAGTGCAAACAAATAGGTTCAATGCCTCTGATCAATAGCCATGCCTACCTGCTTACCCTACAAATCTCTAGTGGTACCGCTTACAAATCATCAGAAGCAATCAACAATAAAAATGATTATAATGAAATCATCAATGGCAAGTCCTCTTGTTTGGTCTTCCATGATTTACCATCTACAAAATTTGAAATTCTATTCATATTGCGATGACCTACCTGTGGCTGTAAAAAGTTGCAACCAGTCCAAGAATTAAGAAATTGTCATTGCATTCAAATAAATGTCTCAACCCACTACTCTTTCCAATTGCAGTTGCAAGCAGATTTTGACCCCAAAGATATGAAATGGGCATGTCCCATTTATGAATATATGAAATGGGAATATCCCATTTATTTCTTTCTTCTGAGATTCCTGATATCTAGTAACTCCCTTGGTATTATTATCCATAATATGACAACGGTTTGATCCTTTTTGAAAGAGAAATTGTTGGTTGCTTCTTATTGCCTCAAGAGACAACACTTGTTCCTATGTTGAATGCAATTCCAATTGTTGATTTATGATCATCTGGATCTCTTGTCATATCAATATCAAAATAACCTATCAACTCAACATTCAAATGGTCAGTATATTCAATGCCAAAAGATATGCTACCTTGTAGGTATCAAAGGACTCTTTTTGGGTATCAAAGGACTCTTTTTGCTGCAATCCAATGAACCTCAAGAGGGTTAGCCATGATTTGGCTAAGTATGCTGACATAATATGAAATATTAGGTCTTGTCATGGTCAAGTAGTTTAGACTTCTCACCATCTACCTATATAATGACCCATTGACTTCTAAAGTGTCACTATCACAAGAGAACTTAAAATTTTAATCCAATAGAGTACATGATGCTTTACAATCTTGCATATTCAACTTTTGGATTAACTTCTTTGCATACTTACATTAAAAGAAAATACATACTAGAATAGATCCAAATTTACACTGAGCACTCTTGGTTTTCTTTATGGCTCTCAAATTCTCAATCAATTGTTGCAACTATAGCTTGGCAAGATCATAAGTACAATCATTTTAAATATTTTTTTATTAGTTAGGTTTTGTTTATAAATTAAATTTGTTAATATATAATATAGTTTTAAACAAATATATATATATATATATATATATATATATATATATATATATATATATAATAATTAAAATTTAAATTTTATGTGTAATTTGTTGAATTTATTATTAGATTTTTTCTTATATTTTTGAAAATATTAATATTTTATCTAAAACTAATAAAAAGTATTTTATCTAATTGATTTAATTTAATAATAGTTTTTAATAAATATATTTAATCATGTAATGTGTATTACTATAATGTAAATATAAACTAATTTAATTTATTTTAAGAATACAAAATACATATTTTCTTAAAATGCTTTAAAAAGTTATACATTAAATAATAAATTAAATATTGCTTTAATTTTAAATTTTTTAATGAAACAAATCAATGTGAAAAATTACTATTACATAATTAAAAATTGATTACAATAATCTTTCATTTCAAATATACAATATTATGGGGAAAATAAAAATTTAAGAAATGAATTTTTTTAAGTTGATTGAAGTTTTCTCTATCAAATTTTAAAAATTATTTTTTACAAAAAGGAATGTTTTTAACTTGATATGTTGATCGTAAGTTTTTCCTATCAAGTTAAAAAAAATTACTTTTTAAAATTTTTAACTATGTAACTATCAAGTTAAAAAAATTCCTTTTAACAATTTTTTTTCTTATAAAAGATTTTTTTAATCAAATTTTTAACTATGTATTTAAGAGTGAGTTGTTTAATTTTTAATTATTTAATTATTTAATAATTTCATTTGATAATTATTTAATAACAAAAAAATTTAATAGATATATTTAAGATAAGAATTATCTGTATTCATCAATATAACATGACATATGTTATATAGAGAATTGGAGATAAAACTTTAATAAGTAGAAATTAGCAAAAAATATTTAATTTAAAATATTTTAAAAAAATAAAAGTAATCTTTAATTTATTATATTACTATGATGTAAATATAAACTAATTTAATTTATATTAATAATACAAAATACATATTTTCTTAAAATGGTTTAAAAAATTATACATTAAATAATAAATTAAAGATTACAACTGCACTTAAGTATGGTGTTTACTCCAAGGTGCCCATTCCACTTGCAACTTCATGTGCAAAACCTTTAGAAAGTCCTACATGTCTTAAGAACCATTCATTATTAAACCCCTTGAGCTCATCAATACTCTCCACTAAATTTAAGTACACAAAGAATTGTATTGCAGGACAGAACATTTACAATTGACCAAGATGAATAAAGGGCTTTGGAGACTGAGAAATAAAAAAGGTCCAAATATATGATTTTTGAAAGTCTTGTTATGCTATATCAACCTATTGCCTTGTAATACATACATTATATTAAACTTCCAAACAAAAATATGTGTAAATGCTTCTAATATTTATTTTTTGAACATATAACTTTACTTGAAGGAATAAACATATATCAATTTACCTTTTTTATTTTTTATTTTTCTCTTCTACATTTTTTTTAATAATAAATGTATATGAATTTAGTTAAAAAATTATGTATGTGAACCAATCATTTTCTCAATTAAATTGACCAATCACATTAAAGAATTAAACTATCTTCAAATATTTATATTTTATATGATTATACAAATATCAATTTTGTAGAATCCTATTGGGTCATGCTAATTTTGGTAGGAAGTAAAAATATTTTTTGTCAACAAAAAATACATATTTTCAACAAGTGTAATCAAAATTTATCATAGTTAAAGGGATCAAGTTCCATGTGAACCAAGGATATGTAGACCATAGCATTCCTAGATAGATGAATACTTGTTGAATCGGGAGGATAATAATTTATTTGAGGTAACCTTGGACAAAGAGAGGGAACAAATAAAAGATATGTTTCAGATTTAGAGGGAGTTGTGACACCTTATGGGAAATAACCTTAACAAAAAGGTCAAAAGGTTAGTGCTTCTTTGTGAAGAAGAAATTCCAAGTGAAATCCTTCATAATACATTCTTCTCTATAAAAGATAAGTTTGAGGTGAAAACCTTATTCTCTGATATGACCAATGATGAATGATATGGCGACACCACATGATAGTATATGTAGTGACTTCATGTGTTTGGGAACCCTCTTGTGTACATCATGAGGAAGTGATGACTTCCAAATGATTATCGCTTGTACTTGTAGAAGTTATTTGAAGGTGATGACCTTAAAATAACTTATATCGTGATATAATTTTGAGTAAATGTTGAAATAGATCATGAAAGGATTTATCTTGTAAATCAACAACTAAGTGTTAGATGTCATTAAATTGATTGTCTATAAGTTGTTTGTATAGATATATGATAGGTATTTGGTGAATATCTTGCCTTGATATTCTAATAGGCCATTATTGTATTAAGTACTTGGTGAATATCATTTAGTTGATATTCTGATAGGCCATTACTTAAGTACTTGGTGAATATCATTTGATTGGTGTTTTGATAGGTCAATACTCATGTTACCTAATGTGATATCAAAAGAGTATTTGGTGAATATCATATGTTGATATTTTGATGGGCCAATACCCATATGATAATATATATAATGGAAGTCTTCTAATCAAAGATTTTCTTGATGTGATTTCCCAATATTACCACTGATATAATATATATTATATGTTTATCCTTATTAGCTAAGAGGGAGTGTTAATGTTTTATAGCTTTAGATGGGTAAACCTATGAACAATTATATCTAAGATATAATGTGTCTATTATAAGGTTATATATACATATACATAATACACACACACACACACACACACACACACACACACACACACACACACAATGAATAGACATGTCCTTTGAAGGGACATGTCTCTTCATAAGACTATTCTCAATATAAATGGATATTGGTGTATTTGAAAGATATAGAAATCACCAACAATAAATTATTTCATATGCAGTAATCCTTAAACTTTAACACTTATGGTGCTTGTATCTCACCATTTTTTCAGGCCTACTAAAGTTGTTAGACTTCCTTCCAAGAACCAAATGCTCTGATACCAATTGTTGGTAAGTTAGAGTTAACGTGTTGAGAGGTGACCTGAATCAGTATTGGACAAGACTTTGATCTTAAACACTTCATAACACAAATTGATAAGTTGTTAAACACTTTCATTGATATCTCTTGATGTAACTGATAGTATTTCTAATAGAACCTCTATTGTTGTTATTTAATGTCATGTAAAGTAAATAAAACAAACATCAAACTCATAAATGCATAACATGGTATTTTGGTCTCATGGATTACCCTTGGTCAAAGGGAAGAACTGTGATAGTGATGATACATACAACTCATCACTACAATAATAAGGTACCCTGTTAAGAGCTTACAATAATATCATCTTATGAATGACTACACCCTGCTAAAAGTGTCCAATACCCTATTAGGAGTATCAATAGTCATGTCAAAGACTATTCTTTTAAGAGATTTAATCCAACTAATACAATGTTCACCTTAAAGGATTTACAATAAGTTCAAAAACAAGAACTTCTAAGTCCTATTAAATACCACCTTGTTAAAGGATTTGCGATGAGTTCAAAAATAATAACTTCTAAGTCCTATAAAATACCACCTTGTTAAAAGATTTAGAAATCTTGTTGATAAATTTGTTAAATATAAACAAGAAGAAACTTGACCTATGCTAGCCTTCCTTTACTACTTAATAGGTCCTCAATATTCTGTACTGTCTTATTTTCTCTCTGATAACTTGTTGTAATACCTTTAGATAGCTTATTGTTATGCCTTCCAATAGTTAATCATTGTTCCATACACATGCAATACTTTCTCATCACTTCGTCATTCTTTTTTTATTTTTCACTTATATCACTTTCTTGTTTCTTAACCTAATTAGGGTTTCTCAATGTTTTTGATTAAGTAAAATAAGTTTTAACAGGTGACCGAAACCCAACGGTTTACAAAAAAAATAGATAGCAAGTCCTAAACCAACAAAAACAACAAAGAAACAACCAGCCATAGAAGGCCAAGAGAGCCTAACAAAAAGGAATAGCGTCTAAAAGAGCAAGCGAGCAACAGGTTTTGAAAGGGCCCAAAACTTTATTCATTACAAACCATCAAGATTTTTATTTTGGTCTCATCTTTTGAGATCGTACAGACATATCAAACAAAGGTTTGGAGGACTTAACTTTTTTTCCTTTTCCTGATGTACATCCATCCTCCACCTTCCTAGTAGCCTTCTACCAATCTAGGCAATCAACCCCACAACCAACCCCCAACACCCTCACAGCAAGTGTGAGGCCTTGCCCCAACCCATCCTAGCATCAATGATACATTATTATTTTGATACTCATGACTCGATATGTCAGAACATTATTTGATGTACTGAACATTATTATGTTATTTATGATGTGTGATGCTTTACTTTTAGATATTTGATTCGTCATTTAATTCTTTATGAACATGTATGATGATGAAGTGAATGAATGCAAAACTAACATTTTGATTTTTTTCCAATTTTAATGAATAGAATGAGATAAACAATTGATTTGTAGAAAAATGGATGTTTTAATTTACAGGAGTTTCTTGATATGTATTTTTACATGTATACATGTGTTTCTTGAACTACTGATGTGTGCAATGAGTGTGTAGGAAATTTAGCCGGGAAACCCAATGGAAAGACGGAACTGAACCCCTTGTTTATTTGTGCTATCTTTACATTATCTTTCTTTGAAGGTTGTTATTTGGTCTTACTATTCTCCTAGCTTTTGGTTGTTCCTATTAAATCTTTAAAGTTTAAAAACATTAAATTTAAGTACCCTAGGGGTAAGGGTATGGGTTGGGAGTACTTTCCACCCCCTTAGCCTCCTTGATTGACTTTTAGGGTCACTCAAAAACCCTACTTTTGGTTCATTGTGAAAATTGATTGTCTCCTCCGTGAGTTGGTGACTCAAACTTCATCTTGAGTTACTTGAAGCCTAGTTGAGTTAGGGATGATACTTAGGGGCATTTTGGAGAAGTTTTGGGGTTGTTACCCAATCTCTAGTTGTAGAGAGAAGTTGGAAGATTGAAGGAAAGGAAGGGAAGCTCTTCTCAACTTGTCATTTACCATAACTTTTTGTGAAGGTAAGAGTACTTCACTCTTTTGATCATGTTCTTCATAGTGTTCATGCTTTGATTCATGCATAAGGCATGTGTTGTTATTTTTGTTGTTCTTTGTATTGCATGTATGTGTGTTGAGGTTGTTTGGGAGGGATCTTATCTTGTTCTTGGATGTCATTCTTAAGTTTTGCTTTGAATTTTTGAGAGGATTTTATGGGGTTGTTTTGGCATTACTCACCCTTGGATAGGAAAGAAGTGGCCATGTACAGGGGAACTACCTTAGTTGGACCTCAATAGTGTAGAGTCTCCTCTCATAATGAGAAAAGAGAAAGAGGATAGGGTGTTATGGGCCCCTACTTATCATCACATGCCATGATTGAAAGTTTCAATTCTTGAAGAAGTGAAGGAATGAAAATCCTTGTTGTATTGGCCTTGAAACGGCATTGTAGAAGAACGAAAGTTCTTGAGTTATAGCCCCGAAAGGGCTATGTTATGGTATGGTGATTAACGTCTCTTATTGAGAAAATCCACCTCCACACCAAGTCTGGTTCAATGTTTGAACCTATTGTGTATAATCGGGTTGGGGATGCATGCTTGAATTATTCATCATATTATGTTGTGTACCTCTAAGTCAGCTCTCATCTCCTCCATGTTTTCCTTGAGTTATTGAAGGTATTGGAAGAAATCACTTGTGAAGAACCTAGAAGAGAATTCATTTGAATTGTAACATTATGTAAAATGTATTAAAATTTGGATGTATTGGCAAGGACATCGGGTTTTCTTACTGGTTCTTTCTCGATGGTGCCTTGAACCAGGATGAATAATAGAGAAAGAAAAAGATTATAAAAACCACCTTGCATTGCTCTTATGTGATTTCAAATTATGCATGTGTATGTGAGAAAATAGATTAATAGATAATGTCTTCGAATTATGAATTCTCAAGTTCTCAATTATGTTAAGAAAAAGTAATTGAATATGTTAAAGTTTCCAATTCGATGTTTTATGT
Source organism: Cupressus sempervirens (assembly GCA_028749045.1). Taxonomy (NCBI): domain Eukaryota; kingdom Viridiplantae; phylum Streptophyta; class Pinopsida; order Cupressales; family Cupressaceae; genus Cupressus; species Cupressus sempervirens. The sequence continues at coordinate 739,987,031 of CM053785.1, forward strand.
ATTAAGAGGAAATGAAAATCCTACTTTGTAGATAACAAAGTTATCTCTCTCCTTATTAAATTATATAAGTGACAAAATCAAATTTGATTAAGAAATTATATATCTCCTTGAATTCAAAAGAAGGGGTACATATACCTTTGTAATATGATGAATTATAAAACCTAAATTATAGGAGAAAAGAAAAAAATATAACCTTACTTACACATCCTTGTATTAGTATACTTGTTCAAAGGAATCTATGTTGTCACTAGGATAGAAATCACTCCTAATATAACACAAAAAATATAGCAAAAAAAAAAAAACATATCAACACTTTAAAAAAAAAAAATTGGCTTCAAAAAAAATTTGCATCTCCAGGAGTAAAAAGCTCTCTGGAAAATGTATGAAGGAAATTTTAATTCCCCCAAGTTCACAGAGAATATTCTCTGATTTATTCCTCTTTGAATTTCAACAAAAATCATTTGCTAATTCTTTAAACAATATAAATTAAATAAATTCAAAAAAATAAAACATATAAATGTATAAGTTAATGCAATCTTATGGTCTTCTCTCAACAACAAAACTTTTAGCATTTACTCCTATAGCTATCTAGCCCTTCACTAAATCAAGCTTCAAATCACTTCCTGCCAAATTTGGGCGCAGACCTGGCATTAGCATTAAACTCCATGTTGCAAGAAGGCAAGGTACTTGCCTAGGACATACTATCTATTTATTTTATTAATCAAAAAAAAAATTCAAGCTTACCCACTAAATTAATACCCCCCCATCTCTTGCCTTTTATTTTCACTTCCCATTTAAAGGCAAGGCATGGGCAACCCCAACCACCTGCCAGTGATAGTATCGATGTCATATCAAAAGGGGATGGAGAAGGTTTATTTAAAAATATATTACCCTTGCTAAACTTTACCCCCATATGTTTCTATCCCCCATGCGTTGGATCCAATGCATGAGCATCACTCATGCAAGGGGCAAAGGGAGCAGGTCTGCGCTGATAAACCTTGGTCAGCACGCAGGGACCATGGGGCAGCGTGGAGAGTAGGTGGGGAAAGCCAAGTGGTGGCTAGGCCACTTGGCTAGGGAATTGTATAGGTTAGTTTTAGAGTATGTGGGGATAGGTGGGTAGACTAGGTTGGTATAGGATATGTTGGTATTAGTTAGAAATTATTGATATTTTAAATCATGATTAATATTAATGTAATATTTAGATCAGTAGATACTTTATGATATTAGAAAGTAGTATAATGTTTTTATGTGCTTTGTTAGTTTAGTGTTTATTGTTTTATTCATATATACTTAAGTTTGTTTAGTTAAGCTTTAAATCTAATGTTTAAAATGATGTTAGTATAGAATAGTAACTTAGTTGTTAGATTATTAATTAGTTCTAATTTAAAAGTGTTAATTTGAAATTAGTATATTTTAATTAAAATAATTTGAGTGTTTTATTAATTAGTTTTATACTATTGTGAGTTAGTTAGATTAATCTTAATATTGACATTTTAATGTTGAGCTTAAATTTTATAATAGTTTAGAATAAAGTTTAGGTTTACTTAACGATTTAATTGAAATAAGTCTAGTCTTCAATTTTAATTGTAAACGATAAATTAATAAATTAGATTGTTATAGGTATGTTAGAGAAAAATTTAAATTTAAATGTAGATAGTAGAATGGATGATAAAGTTTACCTCTATTGTATGTGTATATCTAAGGTGAATTAGATTTTGGATTAGAGTTTTAAAACGTAGTTAGCATGCGTTGAATAGTTAAATTTAATTGATCTTCTAGAGTTTCAGATTCTCTTAATGTTAAATGATTTAAATTGTAATGTCGATCAAGTTATTAAGTTAATAGGAGGGAACTAGTTAATTAGTTCATTATAAGGTTAGTGGTATATTGATCATAATTAAATTGATGCTAAACAAGTTATGTAATTATGAGATAGATGTCATTTTAGTTAGTAGGTCATTTTGGTGTATTGAATAAGTGGTTGTGTTAATCTATTGTCATCCTTAGGAGGTAATATTTTAAGGAATTATTAAAACAAATTGATGGATTAGGACTTTAGTTAAATGAATTAGTTGTTTAGATTAAATAAATTGATTTACTAAGAAACATTAAGTTCATCCAAACTATCTATTTTATGATATGCTTCAAACTGAGTCGTAACCTATTTATATCAATGGTGAACTTGCATCTAGCTTCAAAGTACCTATGGCTATCTAAATTTTAAACTACTCGAACAATTAGTTCCATTATAGTTAAACATCTAAAAAAATTTACGACCATATTATCTTATTGAATCATAGTTCTTATACATATTTAAAAAATTGTATGTGTTGTGCCCATGTATTTTGGGCATGACAACAAGAGATAAAACATCTAAAATAGCACCAACAACAATGTTCTAGATAGCAACAGAAGAAGGGACAAAAACACCATGTTGAATTAGATCCGCCAAAAGGACAGCATTCTAACCAACAATTCAAACCATAGAACAAGGGACAACAGCAGCAATCTGAGTCACCACCATAGGGACAACATTTGAATATCAGAGACAGCAATGAAATCTTCCATCAAAGAAAGATCAATTTGAGAAGAGCTATCCTTCCCATCCACAACTAAGGATACTTTTTGAACCATGTAGGGATCATCTGAAACCCCCAACCACCAAGATGTGATTTATTTGATCTAACCTTTTCTGAGGAGCATCGTGCAGGGAGATAGTTGGTCTTATAACATTTCCTGCATCTAAAAGAAATTCCCTCATAATCAAGAAGTTGAATCCAAAAACCAAAAGGAGAGGCCAACTTAATCATCTCAAGGAGCCCCTTGGAGACATCAATCTCTACAAGAATGCAAGCATACGTTGTCTTATACACATTGGAAGACTCTAAATCAACCAACAAAAAGTACCCAAGGGCCTCCCCCACAGCCTCCAAGACTAAATCTAGCCACAAGTGAAGGGGAAGATTCAGCAACTGAACACACAGAGGAATCTTATTAAGGGATACAAAAGTTGGGTCAAAATCCTTATACCAAGGTTTGATCATCAAGGGGAACCTCTCCTCCCAAGAGAAACCACAGCATAGGATAGACTTTCTATCTTCAGCATTTGCAAATTTTGCAATAAAAAATCCCCTTGCCATAGGGTAAATCTGAACTAAATATGAAATGATAGGTTCCCAATATTTAGAGATCCACGCATGCAAATTTGAAAGAGAGGGCCAAACCCCTAAAACAAAAAATAGCAGTAGTAGCAGAGTAATCCACCTAATATGTGTTGATCTCATCGACAATATCAGAATCTAGGTGAAGCACAAGCGGTTTACTAACTGAAATAGGTACAGCTAGATGGGCATCTCCCTTCATAGCAGGACCACCAGTACTAGCCCCTCTTCATAGCAGGACCACCAATACCTGCCTCGTAAGAAGCTACATCCACGTAGGAGATAGCAGACCTACCCACAGCAGCCCAAGACCCAAAAACATGGTGAGCAACAGAAACAACAGGGGCAACAAGAGCAAGAACAACAAGAAAAATCTATGCTGCAGTAGGAGCATCCAGAGCCATACCCTAGGAATGAAGAACCTCCCCTGAAGCAACCAGAGGACAATGGGTCGGAGAAGCAAGAGCAAGAGTTTGAAATCCACCATGAGTAGGAACCTTCATGAGAGCCTTCATGTGAACAAGAATTTGACGAGAACAATGGTGGAGCAAAAATACATTTATAGGGTTTCTCAATGTTTCCTTAGTTCATTTATACCTTTTCCTTGAATTCTTGAATAAGCTTCTTTTTTGAATATAATGGTTCTGATAATACTTAGAGCTTTCCAATAACTCTTCTTTTTGATAACTCTATGCCAATAATGTCCCTTATGTTTAGAGTTTCTTTTTTGTCATTTTTCTAGCAATGACAACCTTCAAAATCTTAACCATAGGGATCTAGGATTTTGTCAACTTAACAATGCCAACAATCTCCCTTTTTGGAATTTAATGGAAAACTCTTATGTGAAATAACAAATAGGTAACCTATCAATACTTCATCAAAATTATTTTCACCACTAATGAATGCAAAACAGACAATCCATATTCCATGAATCCCCCTAACACTGTAAACCACTCAACTGAAATTATTCTCCTTTGCTAGACTCCCCTTTTATTTTCATATGCTAGACTCCTTTTGTCAACAATGACAAAGGTATATAGACTACACTCCCTCTTGTTGTTGATGCTTACATCCTTTTAAATACCACCTTTAAGTTTGTCTTGGTTGACTCCAATGAAATCTCACATGACCTCTTCAAATGATTTATGGAAATAATGTTCCCATGAATTAGGTTTGTTGTCAACTCTCCCATTAAGTCCAAAGTGCCCATGTCGGGTAAGCCAATTAAGAATTCTACATTCTTTACATTTCCTTGCATCTGCTCAACTATAGGGGGAAAATATAACTATAACTCTAGCAAAGTAATAACCCTCTTCTCTTGTTCATATTGGAACTGCCTCACCTTATGTGTAATCATTTTCACTTTTACATTGTACTCCATTACAAAGATTTTTATAAGATCGAATACATCAAGTAGTGCATCTAACTCTTTTTATGCATCTTCTACCTTCTTCTCCAAAACTCTAGTAAAGATTTAGAGATTTTACACCTTAGTAAAAAACTCCCCGACTTCCTTTAATGTGACCTTAATCTAGTTGACAAACTCTCCAAATATTTGTGTATCTCTAGTTATTTTCTTCATCAACTTTGTGGCTCTCTTCTTCTCATAATTGTTCTCTACTACATTCATTTTTGTAGTCTAGTAGTATGTCCCAAGTTGATTTCAACACACTGACTTTCTCCTTTACTCTCAACCTATCCCTTTCTTCATTTCTCTTTAGCTTCTTTGGAAACATAAGTACCTCCTTGGGGCTCATTCTTGCAATGTCTATGGTAGTTTAGGTCTCCTCTTCCTTATAATCTTCTTCTTCTACTAGACTAGCCTCAATTAGAGATGTGTTCCTCTTTGTTCCTCTTACTTATTTCAGGCTTGGTTTCTTCTTTATCATCACCATATCCTCAAGTACCTTGTGTTCTTCTTTCTTCTAATGCATTATGAGTTGTAATGTTTGGACCTTTAGGTATGTGTTCAACCTCTTCATAAGGAATATCTTTAATTGTTATTGTATCTACACTAGTTCCTCCAACCTCTTGTTTAATTTCATGAACTCGTTTGGTAATGTTATTCAATACTGCACCAATTACTTGTTTTGTAGTAGTTGTGTCAACAAATTGAACAACTACTAGATCATCAACTTTCTTATGTTCTCCAATTTCTTCTTGTTTTGTTTCCTTTTGTGTTGGCATTCAATCATCTTCCATGTTTCCATTGTTTCATCATGCACATTGCATGCATCACCAACTACGATCACTTATACTTTTTCTCTAACCTTAAAAAAAATCTTGTAGAATTCAACCATTATCTTAATGTCTACAACATCCAAATTAGATATCACTTGCGTAATCTATCTCTCCATAATCTCTTTTTCATTGTGAATGTTTATCTCTATATTGCATCAATTAACCAATAAAGGTCCATATATAAGACATTATACACTTCGCTAGGAGTCCTGCAAAACTTGTGCATACACTATATAATTGCTTCCTCTAATTTTTTCTTGTCCCCATAACTACTAAGTTAATATTGTCTACCAATAGTCCCCAGTATAGCACTCTCCATTATGTCTTTGGCAATAAAATCAATAGTATGTGTTATCTTTACACCACGTTCCTTTAACTTCTTAAACTCCATATCAGACCCAATTTTGCATTCTTCCTCTTCTTCAATGTCTTTTTTCTTACTTTTTCCTTTCTTCTTACCTCTCCCTTTCAAATCCTTCTTCTCCATAGATGGTTCTACTTATATTGAATCCTTTTCCTTTCTCTTCTAGTGATAGTTTCATTTTCTCTTATGAAGCTCTAAAGTGCCTAAGATACTATGAGTAGCATGGTATCAAGAGGTGGATGTCAGCTCTCAAAACACCTAAGCATATGGTGTTATTGAAAGAAGGAATAGGATAATAATAGCTCTAATGATTTGGAAGAATATTGCACAATTCTACTAGAGAGGAGCAGTGAACACAACAGTGTATACCTTAAATAGGGTACATGTGAAGAAAGCTACACATAAAATGCCCTATGAGCTATGGTTTGGATACTCACCAGCCATTAGTTATTTTTAAAATTTTGGAAGACATTAAAATGGATGAGTATCGAGGGAAGTTCGAACCTAAGAATGATGAAGGAATATTTTAATGATACTCCACAAAAAGAAAGGCCTACCAATGTTTGAACACCAAGACGAATAAGATAGCAGAGGCTGCCAATGTAAGAGTGGATGAGTTCTCAAAATAAAATGATAAAGGAAGTAACAAAGAAATAGTAAACTAAAAGAAGTTTTTTTCACAAACCACTTATTTCACCTAGAGTAGATAGATAAGATAAGATAAATCTATTAATGTCCAACAAAAGACCACCAAGGGTCTAAGGGACTGAGTACATACAAGCAAGGAAGCAACGAACTATAGGACACCAAATGGTGTCTAGGAAAGAGCAATCAAGAACAAAATAAACAAAACAACAAAGGGGCCAACAAGGAGGCAAGAACTAGGGACCCTTCCTCCACTGAAAGAACAACACTGAAGATGAATTTAGGCATGAAGGACCTCTAGTATGTTGTTGTGAGTTGTGGGAGTGGTGTCACTAAGGAGTAAGCGTAGTAGTAGTAGTACTAAACCTAGTGTGGGGTCTCACTGATCTAGAGTGGCCAACCATAGGGATACTGATGGCACTAGAGGTCCGCTTCACCTCCCTCGTCAAAGACAAGGGAGAGAAGAAAGTGGTGATGAGGGCTTGATCTATGACCTTATTAGGGGTCAAGTGCTGGAAAGTGGGGTCCTAGAACTACATTGCCTCACTGAGATAAAGCACCAGGCATCTCTTATCTGTATACATGAAGAAAGTTGTGAGGGAACTATACTCTCTGAATAGGCAATTTTACCTCCCTCTAATCTCATAGTAGTATGGGCAACAGAAGATGAAATGGGTCTCTATCTTGGCCTCTGACAAGGAGCATAAGTGACAGATCCAGTCCTCTCTGCTCATATGATGATCAGTCTGGATCTGTAACCAGTGGGAGCCAACTCTAAAAGATCCAAGGGAGATGCTTAAGGCATGACACCAATGACGTGATAAGTAGCTAGGTCATGTAATAACCCCATCAGTGATAACCAAGAAGTGCCCAGCATAAAAGGCCATCTTAGGACATAACCCCCCAATCGGGTTACTCTAGGTCATGGTGATGTATTGTCTATAAATATGTCCTAACATGCCCATTCAACTCTTGTGGTGATGGGAGGAGATGAGCGAGAGCATCCAATGAAAATTGGAAGGGAGGGAGGTGGTCAAGATCAATCCCTATTGAGCTCAACAAGGAGGTCACCTGAGCATACCAACATCGACCTCTAGGGGAGGGATCTGAGGCAGTAACGGCAACAAAGGAGCAATAGGCCAAGTAAAAATATCAGTGACTACCAACTGCTCAGTCTGCAAAGCCACGGAGACAATGAAGAAACCAAACCAGATCAAAAATAACACAGTATGAAAAAATGAGCTCTGAATTTTGCCAAAATAATGTCATGGGGGATAAATCTATGGCATCTGATAATGTGTCTAAGAAGCAGAGTCTGAACACACTCAATAGATGCCCAGTCTGAGTCGAGAAGAGACGGTCCCCAAACCATTGAACCATAAAGCATTCTCAGTATAACCAAGGAGTACAGGAGGGACAACTTAGACATCATGTCCTAGAAGTGGTGTCTAAAGCATTGTCTCTCTAGCATAGCAAGGGAGCACATTCTAATGTCTCTGAGCTACTAGAAAAGGGGGCCCCACAAGACAGTGTCAAAAGTCTTACGAAAGTCTATGAAAAAGCAGTAAACTTTTGCATAGCAGTGCTGAGCCTCCTCAATAATAGCCCATAATGTCATGATGTGGTCCATGGTCTAGTAACTTGCCTAGAACCAAGCCTCACCTCTAGGTCTACAATCTCTCTAGTTGAGCTCTTTAGTAAGAATAGTGTTCAGTATTGTGGCATAGAGCTTCTAATGATGATAGTCCTATAATTGTCGAGGTCCAAAGTCAACCCGAACTTGTGGATCAAATAGAAAATGCCTTGACCAGGAGTTCGAGAAGCTAGTGCAGACCACTCTATTAAAGAGTGTGAGAAGAAAGGAGCACAACACCAAGGCGCCAAGTTTGAGGAGCTCCACCTAAAAACCCTCCTTGTTGGTCACGATATTGCATCTCATGTAACTGATGGGTTGAAGGGGGGTTGGTCTGAGATGTCAAACAGAGTGGAGGCATGGGCGGTGAAAGAGATGAAATCGAGGGAGGAAAGCAGGGTAGTGGAACAACTAGGAAATAAAGTGCACCAGAACAACTTGGGATCCTGAGAAAGCATGGCACACAAGGAGAGGAGGAAGCTATTAAAGCGACACAAGAACAAGTACAGCAAAGAGTTCAACCTAAAGATTCTATAGTTGGAGTGCCAGGAGAAGAACTAGTGTTGGCTAAGTCTGTAAGAAGACGCCACTCAACTAACCAGATCATTTGAGATAAGGATGGAGTGATGAAGAGGAGACAAGCAAGAGAGACTACCTATCTACTCTCCCAGCTTGAACCCAAGGCTACAAAAAGAAGCCTTGGAGGATGAAGATTAAATAAAGGCCATAGAGGAAGAAATTGAACAAATAGAAAAGAATCAAACATGGACCTTAATTACCTAGCCAAAGGATAAAAGTGTCAATGGCACAAAATAAATATTCAAAAAAAAAAGATGAATGAATACGAAGTAATCAAGAACAAGGCTAGACTTATTTGCAAAGGATATGCACAAGAAGAAGGAATAGGCTATGAAGAAACATTTGCACCAATGGGTATTATTCTATGTAGATCCCATACTTCATAGTTGTTCTTAAAATAAATGCAATTGTAAAACTAAAAATGGCTCCCGCTCCCGCTCCCATTCCAGCTCTCGCTTCTGTTGAGGCTTCTGCTCTCGTGTCCACATTTGCTTTGGATTTTGCTCCTGCTTTGCCCGATCCCTTTGGCAGTGATGTTGCAATTTTTGTGCATTGGGCTTCTCCTGCCCTTTCTCAGGTGATCTTTGAGGGAGGGTTTCTCCCTTTTCCCAAGGCGGGAGACAGCCCCTCTACTACTTTTCAGGCTAAGGCTTCTCCCATTCCTGGTGGGGAGATTCATTCCCCATGAGCTATGGGTGGTTCTCTCATTTCCTATGTAGATGTGGTTGCCTATGAGGCTAGTCTTGGTGGTCAGGCTGTGCATCCAAGGCCCTGTGATGTTGAGCATGTTGTTGTAAGTAACCCCATTGTGATCAATCTGGAATCTGATCTTGTCGATGAGATTTCTACTTATGCAAAGGACTTCTCCTCTACTGCTGCCATTTTTCGTTTTAGGAGTTTATGGCCCTCTCTGTCGAAACTACATGCCTGGATTTCAAAATTTTGGGAGGCTATAGTTTCAAATATAGTCTAGATTTTCCTTGTGGCAAGGGGCTTTTTCATTTTGAATTTTACTTCTATTGATGATCGAAATGCCATCCTTCGACGTGGTTTCTCTTGGGAGGAGAGGTTTCCCTTGATGACCAAACCTTGGTTTGTGGATTTTGATCTGTCGATTGAATCATTTAACAAGATTCCTCTATGGGTAAGGTTACCTAATCTTCCCCTTCACTTATGGCTAGATTCAGTCCTGGAGGCTATGGGGGAAGCCCTAGGGGATTTTTTGTTGGTTGTTACCGCATTTTCCAATGTGTTTTGGACGACATATGCTCACATTCTTGTGGAAATAGATGTCTCTAAGGGGCTTCCAGAAATGATTAAGTTGGCCTCTCCCAATGGCTCTTGGATTCAACTTCTTGATTATGAGAGCATTCCATTCAGATGTCAGAAATGCCATAAGACTAGCCACCTCACAGCGCAATGCTCCTCTGGAAAGGTTAGATGGGAGAAGTCATCTTCTTGGTGGAAGGGGGTTTCGAACGATCACTATTCTGTTTAGAAAGCTCCTTTTGTTGGGGGTGGGTTGGTTGATTCTTCTCAAGATTCTTTAGAGGCAGATTTTGTTGCTACTCCTCATGATTTAAATGTTTCCCTATGGTGGTGGCCAATATAATTGTCCCTCCATTGGATGTTGCTATTGCTGATTTGATTGTTGTTCCTCATGTGGCTCTAGCTCCGAGGGGAGTTGTTGCCCCTCTTTTGTGTGGTGGTGGTACCCCTTCCCTGGCTAAGAGGGCTCTAGGGGTTTCAGTGGCTTTGGAATCAGATTGGAGATTTGGTATCAGAGCTAAGGTGGCTTTTGAATTATTGGTATGATTGCTTGAGGTGAAATGGTTTTGGGATCAAATCATGTTGGGTGATCAAGTATCAATGCAACATGCAAATGGGGTACTGAATCAGTGATTTGGTTCAGTGCATATTCTGGTACTTATTGGATCTATGTTGGCGATATGGGTTGGGGTAAGTATTATGGCTGATTGGAACAACTTTCTTGGTCTGGCATCAACCTAGCTACTGCCACTAATTGGGATGACTCCGATGATTTGATAAGAGAGCAGTTATGTCTATGCGAGGTGCAGTGTGGCCTGAGTCACTTAATCCAAGTGGACTAGGTTGCAACGTTCTCTCTTATGTGAATGGTTTTCCTCCCCTAGGGAGGATGAGTTGAAGTGCTAGTGCTAGATGAGTTGTGCTACTAATTGGTTTGGTAGCAAGTTGGATTAGATATCTCATTGCTTAGCCATATCTTGTTCTTTGGCCTTGTTTATGTGTCACATGAGTTGTCTAGATTGGAGTACTAGACAATGCGATCATTTAAGGGAAGTGGTTTTAAGCAGTTATCAATTGGAATGGAAATGCCAAGTGTTTTGGAGGTACTAATGGATGTCTCAGTGTTATGCACGTAGATTTACCTCAGCAACGAGTCAGAACATTGTTGAGTCTTACCAGTGCTAGCTTGGGGCGTGAATTTTCTAAGGAAGTTGATTGATTTCTTTACGCTCGAGTGCCGAAGGATTACTGGAGAATTGCTTAGTACTACGAAGCAAAGTGAGAATGTTACCATAAAGGGCTTGCAGCGACTCTTTTTTAGAAGTCGGTATAGGTGGGCCTATTACCCATGGTCCTAGGATCTGTCTCGTGTTCGCCATGGTTGCAAAGTTTGATCTGAGCGACATGGTTATTTTGATGACCACCAATTCTATCACCTTTTCTTAAATTTCTCCAAGTTGCTCTTAGATCCAAAAAAAAATGAAAAAAAAAAAACTCTAAGTGTAATTTAATTCTATACCTACATATTCAGCCTTTGTTGTTGATTGAGAGACAATTTTACTTCTCACTAGTCCATACTACAAATATACCTCCAAAAAAGAATGCATCTCTAGTTGTGCTCTTCATGTCATTTATGTTTCCTGCCTAGTTAGCATCATTAAAGACACTAAGCAAAGGTTCCTTTGTGAGGATACTATAAACCATATTTTGTAGTACCCTTTAGGTATTTGAAGATCCTCTTTACAATAACTAAGTGTGACTCTTTAGGGTTGACACAGAATATAGCAACTATTTCCACTGGTTCTGTAATGTCCAATCTCCTATGCACCACATACTGTAGTTCATAAGTCATGGATTGATAAAGTGTTTCATTGACTCTAGGACTCTCATCCTCCTTCGACAATTTCCAATCGATCACCATTAGGGTACCTACTGCTTTGGACTCCTCTAGTCCAAATGTCTTCAAAATCTCTCACATATTTTGTCTCACTTATGAAGATTACTCCTTTTAACTAAGCTAATTTTAGGCCAATGAAGAACTTTATTTCTCCATTTATGGACATCTTGAATTATTTCTTCATTTCTTAAAAAACTCCTTACTCATTTTATCATCTCCTCCAAAGATGATGTCATCCACAAATATCTATGCAATCAACAACCTAACTCCAATTTCTTTCTTCAAATAAGTGTTTCTATTGTCACTTGTCCTCGTTAACCCAATTTTGATCAGATTTAAGTGAAGTCTCTTATACCATCCATAGGTTGCCTTTTTTAGTCCATAGTGGTCTTTCTTCAATTTGGATAGTTCCTCCTTACCATCTTTAGGTGCAAACCCCTTAGGTTGTTTTATGTACACTGCTTTTCCAAGGACTCCATTTAGGAGTGCAAACTTTACATCCATTTGATATACTTTAGATCTTTTGTATGCTCTAAAATCAAAGAGTACCCTGACTTCTAGTTTGGCCATTGGTGCAAATGTTTTTTATTAAGGAAAATAGGTTTTGGAGGGTGTCTGAAACTTTTTACAGATCATATAATTTTCAGTGAAGCCCAAATATAATAATAACAAACCTTAGTTGAAATAGGTCACCTAACAAAACAAGGTGACTAAGGTGGCCTCACAGATAACACAGTGCTCTACTACCACCTAAACAAGTTTTAAATGGGATCCTGAAACCCCATGGTTACAAAAGAAGACATTTAAACCAGAACCATGTCAAACTACAAGACAACAGGCCAAAGAGACCAAGAGAACCAAAACAAAGGGACAGCCTCAAAAAGACCATGCAAGCATCAGGAAAAGGAAAAATGTGAGCCTCAAGATTTACCAAGCCTCAAGTTTTACATTTAGATCTTGTCTTTTGAGAACATAAAGGCATCAAATGATGGAATAGAGGGCTTGACATTTTTTTCCTTTTACTGATGTCCATCCATCCTTCACCATCCTAGCAGCCTTCTGCCAAGCAAAGTCATCCACACCACAAACAACTGACAACCATAGCTCTGATACCAGATAATTATGCTTTATATGTTTTTGCATTCTTCAATATAAATTATTATTTGTCTTATATATTGATAGCTATGTGCCAAGAGTTGAAGAATGGTGGAAACTACATAATCTTACACTTGAAATTTCACAATGTTATATTACTAGCATTTGTGTTGCAATTGTAAGTGTTCAAAACCACATGATCCATTGATATAAGGTCTACTATAAGATTGACCAAATCTCATTGCAACTCAATATATATTATGATGGTGAAGGATATTTTGGTTTGAAAAAAATATTTTTTTCAAGTCCAATTACAAGCCACAATATTAGCTTTCAAAAAATATTGGAAGATATCATCAACATTTGTAGCTTTGTGACTAACTCCACTTTAGTGACATAGGTTCCATATGGGTTGGATATGGAAGATTAATAAAAATCAACTTCAAGGTTGGCAAGAGTCAAGGATGCATATGGTATGGTATGGTATAGTATGGCCCAGTATGGCTACCCCAAAAGTGGATTATTGGTCAAAATGGATGAGAGAAAACATAATGTAATTGCAAATCAATATGGTTTAATGATAGTGTTAGTGCATTAATATGTTGGGGAGATGACTATTAGTTATCATATGCCCCATCCAAATAACTTATGCTAACATAAACTATATACATGGATTCAATAGTAGATAGTCTAAAATTCCTTACCATGTCACTCTAAAATTCCTTACCATGTCAAAGTTAGTGCAAAGTCTATGCCCCATTCAATTAACTCATGCTAGCATAAACTATAGGAATGAATTTAGTAGTAGGTAGTCTAAACTTCCTTAGCATGTCAAAGTTAGTGCAAAGTCTAGCTAAGGCAACAACGTATCCAACATAGAAGTTTAGGTGTTTCCATTAGTTTTGGTCATTGTTGAATAGCATCTTTACATAGTCTACCTGTCTATTACACTTTGAAACGGGTTGTTAACAAAATATTGATTTATTCTTACTTCTATTTATATTTGGATGGTATGTTGTTAATACAATGTTTCCTTTTTTACATAGGATTTAATAATAATAAATATAAAGTAAAAGAGAATAAAATGTATACTTCAATTAAAAAGTATTCAAAAATACATATAATATAACATTATTAAAATTTTCCTATGCATTTTCTCATACACTGAGATGAGAAAAGGTTCAAATTTTAAATGGTTAATGTGTATTGGGAATGATAGAAAAGATTAGGAGAAAGATAGAGGCGGTCAACATGTGACATTAATTTCTACAAAGGACGCTATTATAATTACTAACAATAATGGTCATTATGTTTGCTTAAAAGATATTTTTTTTGCCTAAGTGTGAAGTCATTCTTAGCAAGTGCTTCTGAGTTTGGAAGAAGAAGAGAGGTTTAGGGGAAATTGCAAAGATGGGTGGCAACCTTATGCATATTGAGTTGTCCATGATAGAGGAGAATTCCAAGAAGTCGTTGGTGTGGTACATGTCGAAGGAAGGTGGTTTCATTCCATTTATGGAGGTGCTAAATGGACACGATGAAAATTGTTCCTTACAGTTTGTCAATTCCTAGGAGGATCGAAGAGTCACGATAAATGGCATCTCATTTCACATCTATGAGGAAGTCATCTCTCTGGCGACAAGTTTTGCTATTGAAGGGAAGGAAATGGCAAAAGGTGACAAGGGTGGTCAACGAAGCGAATCTACAGCACTTCTTCTTGGACGAAAAGGAACCTATTCGACACAGAGGTGGTCTTATGTAGGAGAAGCTCCCTAAGCCATGGAATGAGGTATGTTTGATGTTGATGAAGTACCTAACTCTAAAAGGGAGGTATGTCATCTGTTATTACTACCACTTTCCTCTCTTAAACCACTTTCGCCACTGTGATTTAATTTACATTCTATTCTTTCTGTTGCATGATTTAGTGGATCATACGATTATTGATGCAAAGAAAAAAATGAAGAAGGGTGTTAATTTTACCATTTCAAATCAAGGGTTAATGTTTTGACTACATCAATTTCACCTTACCTTGGGCCCCCCTTGAATCGTGGAGATTGGTATTCCTGCCCATCCCAACCCCCAACCCCAACTGGTTCCCCTTAAGATCACGAGTCCTAGAGCCCCTACCCCACAACCTTCGCCTATGGATCCCCTTGTTGAATTGAAGCCCACCCCCTCAGGAAAAGAAGGGAGATAGGATAAAGGGAAAGAGAAGAAACCGGAGGAGTCAACGGATGAGGGGAGAGAGGGTATGAGGAGGTTGGGGAGGATAGCAAAGTCCAATGCTAAGAGGAAACTGAAAGCTAAGGCCTCGCTAGAAGAGGAGTCAAATTCGGATGACACAAGTCGTCCCAAACGAAAGATGAAAGAGAAGTCGTCGAATTTTGGGGAGGGGAGAATGGAGGAGGAAGAGGAGGTTTTGGATTCCTCACAGTTTGGCTCAAGAGAGGGGATGAAGGGGAAGACGAAGATGTCGCATATTTTGGCCACCGTTGGATTGGGGTGTGTCGACTTAACTCGAGACCAATTCCCTGAAACGGTGAATAAAGTGCCCTCCCCTATAACGATTTCCTCCCCTATTAGGGTTTCTTCCAAAGATAATGCTAACCCCCCCGATTGTGCAGGATGTTACTATGGTCCAAGCAGACGACTTTCCTAACAACATGCAAGAGGTCAACGTGGAAATCAAGAAGACGGCTAGCAATGAGGTATGGGAAAAAATTCATGCGCTAGAAGAAAGAATGTGCCTTTTGAAAACGTTAACTGTCAAAGTGACACATGCACCTACCACCACACTTCACCTACTTAAAGATATGGAGGGAGATATGCCAAAGGAGGACACCAACATGTTGTTTGACTTCCTTGCGGAAGATTGGGCAAAAATCCTCCTAGGGAGAAAGGAGGCTAAGAAGCCTTAATGGCTCTCTCCTTCGGGTTTTTCATGTTGTTTATCTGCTAGTTGTTGAACTTGGTTGGGTTTAAGGTTGTTATGCCTTTGTTTATATATTTCCATAGCTTTTCTAGTTTTAATACAAGCAGTATGTGTGTCAAGCATGTTGATACTCTTTTAATTATATTTTCGAACTATGTTTTTGTTTTTCTAAGTGGTAGGGGGTAGTTTTGGTTGTTAGTATTCTATTGGTAGTTGACCAGTTTGACTGTTTAAAGGCCAACCCCCTAGTTTTGGTTGCTTATAATTCAAAAACATTATTAAAATTTTGATGAATTAATAAAAGTTTGGCATGAAATGAAAAGTTGACTCCCTAAAACATGAGATTAAAAAGAAGTGGGTAGAAAAGAATTTTATTTGACAGAGGTAGAGGGGAAGGAGAAAAAATGGGGAGTGGAATCACCGGAACAAAGAAATAAAAAGAAAATAAAGAAATAACCCACTAAAAAAGCGTTGCGACTCTTCTAAAGGGTTGTAATTATGAAATGTAGTGATTCTTATAAAGGGCATAAATTATTAAGGGTTGTGATTCATTCAAAGAGACAATTATGACTAGTTGACTCATTCAAAGACTGATAATTATGAAAGGTTATGAAGGGTTGTAGCTCTTCCAAAGGATAAAAATGATGAAGGGTTGTGACCATTGCAAAGCACAGCCAAGATGAAGAGGTGCGACTCCCCGCCATTGAGGATATAAGAGAGATCAAGTATTCGTTTGAAAGGAACAAGATATATCTATCTTTTCATTAGACTAAATATAAGCAGGATTAAAAAGTATGATAAATAGCAGCAGATATAAGAAAGATGAACCAAATCTAAAGTGGTCAAGGCAAAAAGTGGTAATAATATAATAGACAGTGATCTCGATTCTTAACTATGGCAGCAATCAGAGTGAGCTTATAGTAAACAGCAGAGGTTGCAATTCATTTTGAGAATAGCAACAATACCTGGAAAAGGCAGCGTTCAGTTAAAGATGGCATCCCATCCTCAAGGAATCATATCCACAACAGAACAATCATATCTACATCAGAGGCCTTCATAAATACAGTTAAGTCGTAAGGATATTTCAGAGAGGGACATTACAATCACGAGGTCATATAAAGATCCTGAAAATATGTTTATAAAATATTAAAAACATTTAAATCTAACACAGGGCATTGACAAGCTGATCAGTTGTTATATAAATATTTTAAGTGTCAAGTTGAACTTTTATGTAAGTAAATGGTAAGTTCAATGCATGAAATACTCTTGCATGGAAATGCATCTCCAAGCCCCTGAGATGCGTCTACAAAACTAGGATCTGTCTCCAGTACTAGAGAACCGAGACTGAGACATCTCCAACAACAACAGATTTTCAATCACGATCTCTTTAACACTCTCATCTCCCATGCAAAAGGTGCCATCTTGCATACAAATAAAGCAAAAGGCAGGAAGTTTGACACAATGAATGTCATACACTTACATGTCATACTTCTGTAAGTCTGACATCTTGCTTCACGAGGAATCGCCAATAGGGAAATCTAGCTGACGACCTTGATATAGATGATCGTGGCATAGAAGTATAGATGATAGACATCTGATTTTTGTTTTTGTTTGGATATAAGCTTGCTAGTTATCAAGCTAATTTAAATGTGTAATCAGTTTCAAACCTTAACACAATGATTATATGACATTTGTCATTTCTGTGCTTAAAACATCAAAGTTATGTTAAACAGCTAAGTTGCCGGTTCAGATTCCGGTTCAAGATTCGGGTTTGAAATTCGTCTAAATTTTTGTGCTTGGGTTCAGATTCATTTTTAGTTTATCCATTTTTTTAAATATGTATGTTATATGTGCAACAAAAAATAAATCCATGCTTGAATATGTTAATAGTAAGGGCCCGTTTGGTTGCAAGCGTAGGAATTGAGAATTAGAATAGAAAATTTGAATGAGAATGGAAAATGAAGAATAGGAATGGAAAAATGCAATCCAATCTTGTTTATCCCTTGTTTGGTTATGCAAGCTTAAATTGGAATAGGGTTAACTTGCAATCGGCGCCGTTTGAAAATATTTTGAAGATGCAATCGGCGCCATTGGAAAATCGCTGAAATATTTGAAAATATTGAAAACAAAGTTCCCGCGCTCACCCCAGGTCAGAGCGGATTTGAAAATTTAATCAAATTTGAGAAAGCGAAAATGAATGCAAGAATAGCAATTCCAATTACAGGTATTTTTTGGAATGGACAAAAGCTCATTTTGGGGCTAAAATGAGAATACGTATTCCTATTCCCTATTCCTATTCCACGCACCAAACAAAGAATACAAATCATACTCTAATTTCCTATTCCTATTCCGGTTGTATTCCAGCAACCAAACGGGCCCTAAAGGAACATAGCAAAATACACCACCAAATCTATGTTTCAGTTCAATAGAACATTAATTACATCATTTAGCACTACAGACAACTTGATACACTTGCTTCGTCACATGCATGGAACATATTTCCATATCATGGGGACAGTTTGAGAATGAAAGGAATTGTCAAAAAATTACTGCAGTCATCTGAATTTTTATTTTGTATTGGTGAGAGCATTTCCAACCAGGCTATATCAAAAGGTGATACAAATTTGAAGTCCTGGAATCAAACATATCATATTTCTTAAAGACATTCCTCTATAATCATCAATTTAGATGTCACCTATTGTCAATTTAGATTTCCTTTATAAGCAAGTTTTCATTTTCATGCACAAATGCATAAATGACATATAAACATCTTTTTTGGTCTTTTTAGTGGTCACAATAGGGTTGAGAGGTAAAAAACACTTTCAAAAGTCTAAAAAACATGTTCCAAGACCAAATTCAGCCCAGGTCTAGACAGCAAATTCTTCAAAATTCACTGCAAATTCTGCCCAGGTTCAGGTTCCTCTGACAGAATTTGCAGCAAATTCGCAGCTCTGCAAGAAAATTTGGGGAGAATTTGACAAGCACCAGATTTGTACAGAATTGAACCAGACTTTGAGGGCTGCTGGAGAGAATCTGGTAACTTAGTTAGCAGTAATCGTTTCAAACATGCATATTTGGAATGTCAGTATAACCTGAAATCAGTATTCACCCATTTCGTGCTTATTAGATTGAGTCTTCCTAGAAGGTTACCCTAAACATTCAAAAACAAAGAACACCACAAATAATTTTCCGCAGATCATTTCAAAAAAGATGTGTAGTTGCATAATTTGTGCGGATGTGCTTGAGGCTTGAGACTTGAAGTGTAATTAAGGAAATTTTCACTTAGCCAAGAAATGTAATGAAAGGCGGACACGCTAAAAAGATGATTATGAATGCAGCTATCATTTACGCAGATCATTTCAAAAAAGATTTGTAGTTGCATAATTTGTGCGGATGTGCTTGAGGCTTGAGACTTGAAGTGTAATTAAGGAAATTTTCACTTAACCAAAAAAATGTAATGAAAGGCAGAAACACTAAACAAAGAACACCACATATAGTTTTCCGCAGATCATTTCAAAAAAGTTTTATAGTTGCCTAATTTGTGCGGATGTGCTTGAGGCTTGAGACTTTAAGTGTAATTAAGGAAATTTTCACTTAGCCAAGAAATGTAATGAAAGGCAGAAACACTAAAAAGATGATTATGAATGCAGCTATCCCAAAAACAACAAAGAATGTCTGGTTATATGGAAACCCACAAAGAAGGTACAAGGAGAGTGTTTCTCCATAAAAAAAGAGTGATTGTTCATGAATCAGTAGCAACTAAAAGTTCACAGGGTTAACTATACTACACGTGATCTATTCTTAGCTCTCTTGACACATGCTTAGGAGATATTAAGACACTCTGTTGGAGTGTTCAAATTATTAACTAAGATTTTCTCCTTTAAAATACTATATGAATAAATGTCAATAGCATAACTTTCTCACGAAATATAAATTCAACATAAAGCACATTCTCAGAAAGAAAATATGCAAAAACCCAACGGTACAACTACAGAATGATTTTGGCCAAGATGTCACGATACTGATTACTCTCTGTTGTCTGAAAAACACACTTAACTTTCAAGTAGCTCTGATTTTGAAAAGTTTTAAATGTTAAACAAGCAATACTGTAGATATGCTATCACAAAACAAAATGGAATTTCCTACCATCAGTTTTCTATGACAAATTACTTCCGGCATCAATATCATAAACAGTACGCATGTAGACATGAAGATTGTCCATCTATTACCTTAGTTACCAGATTCACGAATCAGACCCCGGATCCGGATTTGGGTCCAATCCGGGTCCAGATCTGCAAGTGGATCCGTGAGGATCCGGGCAGGGTCCGTGATTCTGCCTGTGGATCCGCAGCCCAAGGATCCTGCATCTGAGGATCCAAGCACGAATCTGTAGCAATACAAGGCACAAAAACATAAAATCATGAATGTGAACATTCTGATTTTCTTTATAATCATGAAAATAGATCAATTATCAAGTATACTAGATTCATACTATGAAATGATTTCTCTTAGTTTTTTTTTTTTGTGTATATATATATATATATATATGATTCTGCCTGTGGATCCGTCAGGATCCGTGGCCCAAGGATCCTGCCCGGATCCTCAAGGATCCAAGCACAAACCCTGAGGATCCAAGCACGAATCCGTAGCAATACAAGACACAAAAACATAAAATCATGAATGTGAACGTTATGATTTTCTTTATAATCATGAAAATAGAACAATTATCAAGTAAACTAGATTCATAATATGAAATGATTTCTCTTAGTTTTGTGTGTGTGTGTATACACACACGAATCCTCCATGGATCATTATTGGAAAATAAAAAATCCCGAATCCACAGATCTGATTCGTGTACCCGAATCAGATTTGTTTCACGAATCGGCAACTAAGTCTATTACACATTCCAACCTGTAAAGGAGACATTTTAATCCTTGAAGCAGAAATCCAGCTAATATGCAATTAATCATGAACAAGAAGCATAGACAATCCAACCCATAACAGATAACCAATATTTCTAAGAGACATGGTACAATTTAACAGTCAATAAATTCTAAAATCAAACGGGAGATAATAACCCTAGGAGTAGAAATCTGGTTAGAATTGCAATCAATGACAAACTACAAGCAGAGGTAATCTAATCCAGAGCAGATCACCAATTTTTAAAGAGCATCCGAGAAGGCTTTTGAGACAAATTATTCCAGAAAGTAAGTTGTAAATTGCAACCATAGAAGCCGAAAATGAAATCCAAATAAGATTGGCAATTAATAATATAAGTGCAAACCAGAAACATTGGGAATCCAGTCCCTATTTGATCAAATTTCACTACAACATCTAGCATGCCTTTCAAGATGCCTTCAATCACAATTTACTTTTCATTTTTAACTATAGGCACTTTTGGCAAGCCAATCCCTATTTGATCCAATCTCACTACAACATCTAACATGCCTTTAATCACAATTTCTTTTTCATTTTTTTTATCCATAGGTACTTTTTTCTATTTTTCCCGCCTTTCTACACTGCAGATTTCGATTTTTTCAGTGCACACACGCACATGGAAGGTTCAAATTGGCATTTAAAGAATCCATGCAATTTATCTGCCAGCAGTTAATCCAATTAAACTATAAATACAGTTTCCATGGCCTAGACACCCAATCCAAAAATCAAGTATTTGGCACTTTATTAAAAGTGGTATCTGACGTTGCTGTCTTTTTTAAAACAAAAAAGAAGAATTGTTTTGGGCTATGCACCTAGAAGTTTTAATTTTGAATCCACAGCCATAAAGCATGTTTCCAAGTTCAAAACTCAAACTGAGTACTATCTATTGGGGCTAAAACTTAGAGCCTGTATCAAATTGGCAGCACAATAATGAAGGAAATGATACAGGATATAGCATTGTTTTGTTTTTTATTATTGATTTTAAAATTTGGAATATGTAAGGTGAATATTAAAACTATTGATTGGAGATAAATGCCATTAAGACACAAAATTTCTTACATCAAAATCAAAAAACTGCATGGCAGAAATTTAGAAGTAAAAATGAATCGCCATTGACAGGTGCATGAAAAAAACACCAGGTGCAAAGGGCCTATTTAAGGACTATCGGTATTAGAAATGAACCATCAGACTTCCGGCTTCACAGAATGCCAATAATTGAATTAAAGATGAATCACCATTCATTGGCTGGTGAATGAGAAAAACGCCACATGCAAAGGGCCTACCTAAAATACTATAGATATAGGGAATAATACATCAGAGTTACAGCTTCATACAATGCCAATAATTGCCAATGGAATGAATACACTCAAATGAAATGGCATAAGGCATTTGTTTGATCATAAACATGTAAGCATACATATCGATACAAGAAAGGATAACATATCATATGTTTAATCATGGAAGCTAGATACATGTGTAATTCAGGTTTAGAAAATAAAATACAAAAATTAATGCAAGAGTAGTTTTGTAAAAAAATTAACTTATGTGAACGTGGAGAAAGTAATCAAAAAAACCCAAATAGAAAATTTGTTTTAATTATGCACCGTGCAGCTATGTATGTTCTACTGCTCATTTTCATTAGTTTCTATGACTTAACATCTTGTCCAAGACATTTTACAGGTAAGACTTAAGGCAAAGTGAATGTGCCCTGAAAAGGCTAGCTTCCTACAAACGTCGGCCTCGTGTGATTGATCTTCAGGTAAATTAAAAAGATTTAGTTTTCTCCCAACCCTTCGTCATAAGGACGGAAGAGTACAAAACTTTAAGAATATAATGTAAGTTGAAGGGGTTACAAATCCTATTGAGACGTTCCACACAGTGTCCAATACGCCAAATTGGCATCCAAATTGATCAATAACTAACCAAAAAAAACTGCTCGTCTTTATAGTAGACATTACAATTAGTCTTTAAGAGCTTTATGAGAATCCTCAATTCTTGGCTTTCGTAGCCAATCCACTTTCATACTTTATCCTTCCCGTAATTTTGGGACATGGGTCACTCACCTTGCCCTCTTTGCCATGATAAAGCATTCCATAATCAACAATCTCACAAAACTAAGTTATGAATCCACACTCCATAGCTTCAAATGACATCATAAAAAATAATCCAACCAGTCCATTGATTGTATCAAAAAAAAAACCTGTTTGAAATTATCTGAGACACATAAATAACATATAACAATATAAAGAGCTCGAATAAGTTATTACCATGTCGCTATACATGATGTTCTTCGAAACATCGAGTGTTTGATTATTAGAAGCCCTACAACGAAAATTACCAGATACCCTGGAAATGGAAAAAACTAGATTTAATTCGAGATCTATTGCTATAAAATCAAAACTGTACACAAAAATTAAAGCCCTTACAAGAGGAAATCACTCGTTCATTAGTAAAACAGGGACACAAGATTACACAGGCGCTGGCTAATCGACAAAATGCACGAAAGGTTTAAAAAAAAAATCAAACGTGATTCTTTTTCACATACATGAAAATTCAGAAATTTTTTCAAAAAATTTTGTTGTTTTCCATAAAAAAAATATAGATCATGAAGCTCAAATGCTGAAAATTTCAAAAAAATCATTGTGTTCTCATTTTTTTAAATTTAGTCAATAGTACAATTTATAGGGAGGATAGCCGCGTCCGATTATATATATATATATGTATGTCTATGTAAATATTCCCTGATAAATGCCCCTGATATCAAACCCTAGCGATGAAATCATCAAAAGTATCATAGAACTGCGCATAATAATTACAAATACAAATAAATAGAAAATTATTAAAGCCATCCCCAACGAAAACAAAAATCCGCTGTCTCTTTGCACAAACAAAGCTCTCTTTGAGATCTGACAATTCAAAACCCCGGCTAAAGACTTGCAATTGCTCGCTAAAATTGAGAAGGTGCGGATAAAACTTACCAAATTTCGCATGCCCTAGTGCTGGTGTGAGCAAGAATTCCCGCCGCTACTTTGGCCACGGTCACATTGCACAGAATTGTCCCCGTTTTTTCTCTGGCTTTCATCATTGTCGTCGTCACTGTCGTCTTCGTCGAAGGGCTTCTCTCTGTGAAAAATACAGCATTTTTTAGAGCTTTTCTTGTTCATGAACTCGTTATCGACGGTGCCTTCCTTCCATGTGACTTTCTTTCGTCGACGAGGGGCCAAGCGCAGCGTCAGAACCTGCCGCGTAGGCGTCGGTGGTGTTTCGGCTAACGTGAGTGTGGAGGAAACCCTGCTTCCTTCACCGCCTGCAATTTGCTCCATTGTTATTATTATTTCTTAATGCTCCACAATTTATAATAGAGGCCGATGTTTGCCTGGGATTCCGGAATATGTAGTCGTTCAGGCTGTTTCGGTACTTATTGGTAAAATTTTGCAGTATACTTTTAGGAAAGCTGCCAGCTGGAAAGACGATTGTATTTAAAATGCTTTTTATTTTGAATATACTAGTAACTAATTCCACGTCAGTTCAAGGTTGTCCACCATTTTGTGAACTAACACTTTCGTAATGGGTATGTGCAAGAGGTGTCACAAGGTGACTTTCGAAAAAGACGATTAGTCTAGTTGTTTAATATGTTTAGGTAGTTCATTGGATCAATTGATAGATTATTTAACAAATAATGTTAGTAAAAATAGGTCTAAATGGAGAAGTGATATTTTCAAGTGAAACATGTGTTTATCTACATGACTCCAAACACAACTAAAATTCATTTTGAATTGGGCAGATAACCATATCCCATTATCAACAAAGACGAAAAGGGAGAAACAAAGATGAGAAAAAGGAGAAGAGATGTTGAAAATGTGATTTTTGTACCTTCTTGTATATTAAATATAATTTGTCCTTTGCATGATGAAGTAAGGCTTTGGAAATGTTGTTTATTATTTGAGACTACAATGTTTTAATTGCTATGGTGGAAATTGTTTGGTTATAATTTCATTAAGGGATTGGAAGTGTACTATTGTACATTATATGTGTAGGTATTCTTATTTAAGAATTACATATGCAAATATGATATTAAATTTGTATTGTGACAAAAATAAGAAGATGTATTCTCCTTTTTTCTCTATTTAAAGGCGAGAAAATTTAAAATTTAATTATTGTACATGGCTTGATTCATTTGTATATATAAATGATAATTGATTTGAGAACGGTGAACCTTTGATCCTGAAAATTATGTTAAACTTATCAAATGGGATTATTGTACAAAGCTTGATTCAAGTATCTTTGTTGGAAAGTATAACAAGGTTTAAGGATATTTATGTTGGACTTACAAGTCTCAATGGCATTAAGAAAGGTAATTAGTGATGTTAACACTTAGCACCCTATTAGCTCATGATTTAACAATGATTTTAACTACCAAGTAGCTAACAACAAAATATATCTAAGGGCATTTAACTCCTATGATGGATACATTTTGATTAGAACCCAGGCCAACCATAAGGCTAAACTCTTTCTTCACTTCAGGCTCTATAAGACCTACGCAGGTAGACCTTAGATTCATCAATATGTTACCAGTGCAAAAACCATAAATTTGAATCTATATTAAGAAGAATAAAACCTCAATTTCTTCTATGCTTATCAATGACAAAGGCATGAAATAGCTACTAATGTGACCTATGAGATTGGCAAGCTAAGTGTTGGTATCCTTTTCAACTCTATAACATGAAAGGGAAAATGATTTTGATTAAAGATTGATTTCAGCATAACCCACATATGAAACAACAAGAAACATGTAGATCCCATGACTGATCAATGCCCTATCCATTGGGTATTCCACAAATTTATCATAACATACATCAGGATATTGGTGATCTATCCATTCACTTTGTGAATCAGGCATCAATGCTCGCAATGAATCTCATGCTCATCAAAATCCTTCCATGAAATATGCAACCTTGCTAAGACATATCAAGCATTCACTTGATTCTTTGAATCAATGGAAAAATACATTTAAACATACAACCCAAAACAAGTTGCAACTAGGATTTATGTTCTTTGCCCATAAATCACCAAGAAATTGCAAACAACAGAAATAGGAGACAAGTGATTTTTTTTGCTTTGTATTCATTTCCTTGAGACAAATACATTCAAAATGCATGAAGATAACTCATAAAACACCAAATGGATCAGAACCAAACACTATAACTTCAAAATTTCTTCATTATTACCACAAGATGACTAGAACCTACACTTGCGAACCTTCCATGATTGTCATAAGACAAGATGTCTTTAGAAACTACTGGGTTGTTCTATGGTATATTAAAATAACTAAAATCCACATCGCACAGGCAATGTGGGATAAAGCCACTTCATTTTTTAAACATGATCTCTAGATTTTAGACCTTCTGCAACATGTTTCCAACTCCTCGAAACCAACAAAAAAGATAGCCTAGATTTCTCCCTCTCAAAATGATCGGAATGGTCATTCACAATGCAATAACATTTGTGCATAATGATGTTCTTTTGTCTACCAGTAAAAATGAATCTACCTGACAAATCTCTAACCACTAAAAGCTAAAAGAGAAATTACTCAATGGCTACATGTATGCCCTGGCTATGGTGATTTTTTAATTTCAAGAGGTTTTTAATATCATTAGGGGGGGAATAATTAAACACAAACAAAAACACATGGTTTCTAGTTCGCCCCTTGTGACTTCCTATTTACCAAAGGCATGGCAGCATCTGATCTTCTTAGCATGTTATGCCACATTCAATGTGGCTATCAACAAATTACCTCTAATGTCTCAAACATTAATTACAACTTCATAAATGCTTCTCCTCATCAACACCATCAAGACTAACCTTTGTGTGTTTTACATTGAGTGTATAATCTTGCATATCCATTTGAAGGAAGAAGGTGATATGTGCACATATTAAAACATTATAATGACTAGAAATCTTATAACATCCTTCAAACATTTCCAATCCCATAATGTACAACAATCTGTTGAAGTCAACCAGACCCCAAAGTGGGTCTAGCTAAAAAGATTTTTCTTTTCAAACAATCAACTTCTCAAAATAAGCTCCCAGTATCAATTGAATTTGGATTCAATCACTAATTGATCAATTGAAACTCATCTTTTAACTTCTCTGATAATTGTCCACTTTATCTTGAGATGCCTCAAAATCGGCTTTAAAAACAATTTTAAAAACTAACAAAATCGACTGATATGATCTTACCTTTTAACACACCCATTCTCTAGTGTATAATCTTCCATTCTGCAAATTTGTACTTCATGAAAATTTATGAGTCAAAATATTCTAATCGCCAAAGTTTCTCATTTTATATAGATCCTGGCAACATGATGTTAGAAATAGAAAGATGCATTTGGATTTGGCTCTAAAAAATTGATCAAATGACCACTTGGGGATATGAAACCTATGGCATTAGTAGACTCCTATATGGAGAGTATAAAGGCACTATTTGGGCTCGAGATGAATAAATGGGAAAATTTGGAAAGTGTGCAAACTTGGCTTCTGAGATTTGCAAAACTGGATAACTTGTCAAAACAAAGATTTTTGTATATGGAATGGGCTTGGGAAAATATGTAGATGGATTTGTAAAGGCTTGCGAACTAGCACACTTGAAGAATTTTTAGAGTTTAACACAGTGGTGCAATATGTTTGGTATCATCTATCATGGTGTCAAAGTTATAACATCCTGAATAGGTCTACCAATCAATCTACAAATCTGGTTACCAGTAAAACTTTAGAAATCGCATTTGAAAACTAGTCAAACGGGTTCGTCACAGCCTCAAATATTAAACTTAACATGTCTCTAACCCCTAGAATATAGTGGAAAAATAATTTTCACATTTCGGTCAACTGGGTCAAAGTTATGATTGGTCAAATAGGGTTACTAAACTGTCATAAATACAACTAGGCAATTTTAAGTTTTTGCAAATGGAATTAGCTTGGGAAACTCATCAAAAGGATTCACCAGACCTTGAAAACATAAAAATAGGATGTCATATATGAGTAAAACACAGTGGTATGACTATTTCTTCAAAATGCTAAACAGGTCATGAAAAATTCACTGTCAAATAGGGCTTCCCAAGATTTAGAACAATGTGCATCAACATGACAACAATAAACAACCAAATTTGGGGAACTCAAAACCTTATTTAAAACATATCGAAGTGACTCAAAATATGAAACATAGGTTCTCTAATTTACATACTAAGCACTTCCAAAGTGATGAGTCATGAAAATTTATTAGGTGCAAGATATTCAATTACAAACTAGGCTTTTGATCACTACTTGACACTTAAGCAAAAAAATACAAATTATGACAAGTGCTTATAATGACACCTCACCAAATGACTTGAAACTTTGAACCAATGATCTAAGGTGAATGAAAATAATAAATAAAAGGTAATGAGCACTTGAAACACCTCCTAGGCCTTGAAATGATGGTGAGGTACATATGCATGAAAAGCGTTAATAGGGCCTTAATTAGCAAAGTTCTCAAATATGGTACTCAAAATCATGATGCAAATTTGAGCCCCAATATGTCCTAAGGTGTTGTCATTGATTGGAAATTGGTGGAAGGAAGAAGAAATATGCATATTGTCTCATGACCATTGTTAGACTTCTACACTGGTAAGATCAAGTGTAAAGATGAGGTTGATGCAATGTATCAGTCACAATCAGCATAGTGAGTTACCATCAATGTGACACTATAGTGAGACACACACTATGCCATGATGTGACTAGAATTCAGACAAAAATGTGGAAAGAAGAAAGGAAAGAGAGGCTATCCCTAAGCCTACTATGGGATTGGCAGAGTTTTTGGTCTAGACCCTAGTGGGTAGGTGACAGAGATTTTTCATGCATAGCCCAGACATGCAATTCAAACTTTGAATGAGTTGACTTTAGACAGGATGTTTTTAGGGTTTTTTCATCTGAAAGATTGTAAATATATATAGATTGGGCACTTCATTATTAGACAACAGACTATGGATGATTGATTGATAGAAGTGTGCAGAAGAATTGTGAAGTGTTGAAAAGAAGAAGAACTAAACTAAACAAACAATCTAATGTGGATAGGGAAAAGTAGAAAAGTGAAGAGGTGATGCAACAAATATCATGAAGGAAGCTAATGATGTGTAAGAAGATCAAGACATCTTCAAGGTATAAAATGGAGATCTACAAGGCAAGGTGTGCCACATATTTAGATCAAACTTTGATTTCTTTCTTGTCATTGTAATCATTTGTGATCTCTTGATCGGACATGCTTTAGCAACAAGAATATCGTAAATCCTCTAACAAGGTACCTCCTAAAAGGTGAGTTTAAATCCTTTAATAGGGTAGCTTTGAAAAGCTCATGTAATCCTAATAGTTTGTTGACATCCATAATTGGATGTGCTTTTAGAAGGAACAATTGTAGTCTCTAACTGGGCAACCTTTTATCTATAGTAAAAGGCTAGTGGGTATTTTATTCCCACTATGGTTCATCCTCTCATCAAGTGTTTCCATGTACAAAAAATTTATGTCACTTGATGTATTCCTTTGTATGTGAGATTATATGTTGTTATCTTACTATTTTCATTATTGTAATGTCAATTAAGTGGTTATTATTTACTTTACTTGGAATATTAGTCTACTAGACTAGTTAGAGAATTTTTACTTGTGCTCCCCCTGCCACCCCCACCCCTTATTACTAGTTGGAACCAACAATTGGTATGAGAACATAGACCCTAGCATTGACAAGCTTAACAACTTGAGGAAAGATAAAATGGAAACCATGAGACTCAAGAAGTAACTTGATGAAACTCTTGACACCAGTGAGGATTTAAAAGAGAGTTAAGGGTTTAATTGTCCAAGAGAAAGAAACTCAGTAAAAGTCATGAACCTATTAAGAAACTAGAAGAGCACAACAAGATGGATGAATTTGAAGAAATTATCTCTGGTCACATCACTGATAATGAAAAGTAGAGCAAAACTATTACATGTGTGAAGAAAGAATAAGAAGAAACTTCAACAAAACTAAGTCAAGCTCAAGATGAGAAAGATAATGTTGCACTAGAAAAATAAAAAGTTTAGGATGCATTGAGAGAAGCTCTAGAAGTAAAGAGAATGACTAAATAAGATGCAAAAAAAAAGGATGAACATATCGACAAACTAATTGAAAAAATAAAAAGCATAAATGAGAGAAATAAGAAGCTGAAGAAGTTCAATGAAATCTTTGAGAAGATAGATGAGAAACTCAAAGCTCAAAGAAACACCAAGAGTACAACCAGTCTTGGCTATGAAGGTGACAACAAGATTGAAGAAGGTAAGTCCTTAGGAAGAAAGGACTAGAACCACAAAAGGAAAGGGAAAACATCATCCAAAGGTCTAAAACCTAAGGAACCAACCTATCATTTTTGTGGTAAAGTAGGACACATTATAAATGTTCATTGGCATAGAAAGGTTTCACTTGTTGTTTAGAATACCTTCAATGGATATTGTCATAACTTTCATCAGTGTGGTCTACTATACAAGAATGTTGATCTCACTCAAATGAGAGAAGATTTGATGGATATTGTTACTTTTATAAAAAAGTATGGGTGTAAGGATGTGGTCTTTATATCTAAGGAGAGATCAAACCAATCATCTCTCAAAAAATCAAGTCTTTCCTGGAAGAATAGGTTTGCCACATTGGTATGCTCACCTATGGAAATGATGGACATCTTGCAAAAAAATACAAACTAAAGACTAGCCAATATAATCATTTAGGACCCTAGAGGGGAAAAAGCATGACCTATTATTATTATAGCAAGATAGGTCATCTTGCTAGAGAATACAGATTGAAGTAAAGGTCAATGAAGCAAAATCTCAATGATAATGGAAAGAACAAGACTGTGGATATAAAGTAGGAAGTTAGAAAGGAGTTCTATAAATTTTGGACAAAGAAGACTCATGAAGCTATAAGGCCAAGCTCGTTGGGTTTTTGATCCCATTATTTAATGGTGAGACTTTTGAAACTAATTAAGTTAATCTAGCTTAAATGGCTTGTGTGTAAAAGGCAAAGATTTCAAACCAACCCCCTAACCAAAATTGATAAATCATGTATTGTGATGTCAAGTATGAAAAAGTAACAAATAGATTGGTAAGTGTAGTATACATGTCATAAGATAGGAGTATGGATAGAATATGATCATTGTTGCATGGGTCATAAACATTAAATATGAGTTAAATGGTAGGAAAAAAAATTGTTTATCATTACATATTAATATTAACCTAGCATTACTAATTTCAAGGTATTTTTAGGCTATCTAAGAGGCATTCACCACTTCGTGAATTTGAACTCTAAGTTGTGTATTTGCAAAAAAACCTAGTTTATCATATTATGTGTTGTTATTCTATGAAGAGAAATGCACCCTGAGAGAATAGAAGAGCAATTGTAAAGAAATATAACAAGCGATAATTGATATAATTTATTCCATCATCCACTAGCCATAATCCACAATGGCACAAGGAATTCACAAGGTACAGTTGGTTACCTCCAAGGAAGCTAAACACTCAAAATGTAAGATTATTCCTCTAAAGGAAAGGGAGATGCAAAGAACATGGTTAGAGCACTATCATGACTACCAGTAGAGATCCTCTTCATCAGGAATGTGAGTGTATATCGAAGGTAAATATTATGGAAATTTGTGGTGAGAAAATTCATATTTTATTTGATTCGTTCTACGACAATGGGGTTTTGAAGCCAAAGCAAAGTCATCTCAAAAACACCACATTCCATCATGTTGTAGATATTTTTGACTTTTTCAGGATGGTTGGGAAAGACTTGTGTTAAGTAGGGTACATGACCAACATATGTGGTTGGACATGCCCTCTAAGATCACCAAGGAGGTTATCTAGAGGGTAATAAGATAAAATGGAACTGGACAAAAGCTAACCATTGGAAAAATCCTAGTTGGAAAGTCCATGAAATTGACTAGAGCCCAAAAAGATGGACAAACATGTGTTATCGATGACATTCTAGATCTGGAAACAAGATTTACTGTCATGGTGATTGTATACTGAATCTATTACTCCAGCAAAGAGAATAGTGATGAGTAGAGCAACATATGGCATACATCATATCATTCATAACCATGCCACACTTAACCTAAGTGGGTGATTTCATGATAAATTAATGATAAATTTGTGCAAGATCAAAGAGAATTACAAGACACATCCATTGAAATATGGAGCCATACTGGTAAGTATGTTCTTCTATTTCAAAGAAAATTCCCAAGGCATGCATCCTTCATTTGGGTGAAGAATATACCTATTACAAACCAAAATTTCAAAATGTATATACAATTAGGAGACAAAAGGGCTGATATGGTAAGGTCATACTTCAACAATTTTTAAAGAGACATTCACAAGAGGGAAAGGATACCCTTTACCCTTGTTGAAGGGCATAAACATAAACTGTGCTTTTTGGCAACAAAATTTTGTATGGTGCAAGTTGTTGACCACAAATACACTAGTTAACAATGTTTCAATATGAAATGATAAAGGAAGAGTCAAGGCCTCACATTCATATGTTGCTAACAATTTTGGTAGACCCAAAGTTTCCTAAGTTTGGCACAAGCATGATGAAGAGGAGCACTCTAATCAAACAAAAGAAGGACATGGTATTGGAGAAGAAATATGAAAGGAAATTTAGTAAGAAGAAGAATACAAAGATGACTCAAGAAAAAAGAATTGAACAAATAAACATAAGAAGAGTTTGGACTCATTAGTGAAGCATTGCCAAGTCCACGACCAAAGGTAAATGTTTAAGGTAACATAGATTCCAGTCAAAAGTCCTCACTTGACCAGAGATGGTTGTGAAGGATTCAAGAAAGAAAGTCTCTAGAACTACTCAAAGAAAATGACAATTCGCCTTCTCTAGTGCTTAGGAAGACAAATCCATCAATAAGAGAGTTGTCAGTGAGAGCAACCAGAATAGTGAAGAAAGGTAAGAACCTACCTCCCCTACTCTTGATTAATGACACTATAAATGATATTATGCATAATAATAATTAAAATTAAAAAAATAGATATGCATTCTTAAGTGAGGAAGATAAGAATAAGTTTATTAGTGTTATTCTACTTAGCTCGAGAATCTATAGTAGAACCCCAAGAAAGATAAGGGATAAATTTCCTAAAGAATCAATACCAATTATTTAGGAAAGATAGCAAGCTAGAATTACCAAATTCAAAAAGAAATTAGAAAATGTACTAATAGATGTTAGGCAAGAATATGTTCCATTAGAAACGAGAACATGTGTAGAAGCTTACATTGAAGACTTTTCCCCATAGGAAAACATTGCACTATTAATTACTAGAAGAGAAAATGTCACATTTGAATAGGCAATGAATGATGGAACACTGTTGCAATACACTTAGAAGATTTTGAAAAGCAAAAGAAAGCCAAGCAAGCCAAAAGTCAAGAATTTGGTGAAACATATCTGTTGTCACTTAGGTTTGCACCCTTGTCCAAGGCCTTTGCGCGAGGACAACCTAGTGAAACATGGAAACAACCTCCAAGCTATGGGACTTGAACTGCGAGGTTGAGTCTTCGGAGAAGGCCGGCTTCCTCTTACTATCAGGGCGCACCTAACTACTCTCAGAAGAAAAGGGGAAGAAGGGGATGCAGAAAACAACTCTACCCTACCTAAACTACAGAGGTGATGCACCAAAATAGAGTGTTCAGACCCATTTTTGCCCATATATGCACTACAAAACCAGAATAACATTCAAATACATACACACTCAGACTTATGTAAATCAATAACCACATACAGATCAGATAACTAGCTGAATAACACAAGGAAAAGAGTTTCACTTATGAATTATCCAGTAGGCCAAGAATAGATACAGTATGCCAGTCACAGATCTCAACAGTACACCAATGAGAAGGCAAGATGAATGCACATGCGCATCGACGGCTGAAGGAGATGATACAGAATGTTATACAGTTTAGAGACACAAGGAATTTTACACTGCAAACCTACGAGCAGTAGTAGAGAATAATAGAGAAGGGTCCTCCTTTGAAAAGATCACAAAATTGCCTTTATAGTTCAGGCATAACTGAGAAAAATGATTCTGCATTAACTGCTCAACTACTTCCATTGAACCCCAAAAATATCTGATCAAAGATCACACTCGAGCATGGTTCTGAAGTACAAAACCAGATATTCGACTAAAGGAATGCCTCGAGTAGACAGAAGCGGCGCCGATGAATGATCCTGACATAGTAGATGGATCAACTGAGACGATGGAGTGTTTCCCTATGCCTTGCATTCATTTCTGGTAGGTCAAAATTGATCGCGAAGATCAGATCGCAAGATAACATTGATCATCTTTGCTTCCTGGTTCATGAATCAACAGGGTTGAAGCAAGTCAAACAGGCTATATGAGCCAACTAGGTCATGCAGGCCAATCACCTTTCTTCGTTCTGCCACCTGGGGAAGTCTTTTGTGGTTGACCTTTCGTCATCGAACTAACCGCGCCACCCTTGCAGATATTAATATTAACTGTGGCAATTACATTAACCGCCAGCCACTGACCATCCTTCCTAACCGGGCCAGTGAGACACGTGTCATCAGGATGTGATGTCGCTAACATTATCTTCCAAGCAGTTCCTCATAGCGAGATGGCGACCACCGTAAATATGTCTCAATTTGATGATCAAAATTGCCTCATACTGCTCTGTGTTGTCCTTACCCTGGGCCCATCATAGCTGGTGCCACCTCAGTGACCGCACCCTGGCGAGACCTGGCCCCACTGACACGTGGCGAAAGGGCACCATGTCGCTATGATAAAGATCACACATCTTCACCATGGCGACATGGCGACAGTCGTTAATCTTCTCTAATCTAACAGTCACGAAGACCCACTTTCCTGCAACCTTCCTCCCTCGTAATTCGCTGGGCCCACGGTACATGTGGCACTTCCCTGTTGGTTCGTCGGTCGTTTAATCCCTACTGTGCTGGCAGCATGAAATACAGTCCCACCAGGACACATGGGGAAAGGGCGCCCTGTCGCTGATGTTATCTCCCGAGCAGTTTCTGATGGCGAGATAGCGCCAGCCGTAGATCTCTGCAGATCTGATGATTGTGAAGACTCATCTCTTGACTGTGCTGGCTGAACTGAAGATCTGGCGCATGTGGCTCCCTCTGATTTGCCGTCATGACACTGGACTCTGCCAACTGGGCAGATGAAGTACCTGACGTGACCCAACCGCTTGTCTGAAACCTCGTCGCTTATCTTCTCCGGCCCACCAAACCTTGTTGCCGAACATGCCGACTCACCGTCATCGGCACACCTTTCCGACAGGCGCTATGTCGCCATGGGAATTTCTCAGCCAACACGTGATAGCGACAGCGCCTACGGCATCGCAGAACATTTCTGACCTGTCCTCCGTTGTAGCCCGCCGCTGGACCCACCGGACACGTGTTTTCCTGGTGCTATGTCGTGAATATAAACTTCGTGTGGCTTTCGATGGCGAGATAGCACCAACCGTAGATCTCACTTAGATCTAACGATAGAGAACTTTGTGGGTCATTTGAACTTTTACAAGGTTTGAACTTTGGCATTAATATAATATTTTCGTGGGCATTTGAATATGGGTATTTTGAAGGTGGGAAGGGCAATACGAATTACAAATTATGGCAGGAGATTTAAGATATAACATTTCTGGTGACTTGCGGGGGGCATGAGCCTGCTCGATGCATGACGAGTGCCTGTAAACAATCCATTGGGCTATGGAGTCAAAAATGGGTCTGAAAGGTACAAATCTGAGAACTGCAAAACCCTAACCCTTCTACAAGGAAATCAAAACATTAAAAAACCCTAGATCTGCCTCTATAACTGAAACAAAACAAAACTTTCTCTGCAACCCGAGACACTTCAAAATCTGCTACCTCATAGGGAGACGGCTGTGCCCGTGCACTTCGTGAAAAGCAGGAAAGAATAGAAAGAACTAAACTACTAATGTACATGGATTCACAATCTTCATCAGAAGCAAGCTTTGAGATAAATCCCATTGACTGGGATGGGCAGAACTTCACCGTTGGGTCTGCTCAGTTGGAATGCATTAGCCTGTTTGCGACTGGCAATCAGATAGGGGCCACTCCATAGTGGGTCAAACTTAGAATGTCTTCCTGGTTTTGCTCTGTCTGAGTCCCACTTGAGGACTAAATCTCCTTCTCTGAAGGTTCTGGCCCTTGCCTTCTTATCAAAACTCCTTTTCATATGTTGCTGATGCATCTCCAGGGCTTGCATGGCCTTGTTTCTCTTTTCTTCCAGTTCAATAAGCTCTACCATTCTTACTGACATGGCATTATCTTCAATCAATTCCAGCTGATGAGCCAACTCTAAGGAAGGGAATTCTAGTGAAATTGGGAGTCTAGCCTCCCTACCATATACCAGCACAAAAGGTGAATTCCCAATAGATCTCTTGGGTGTTATCCTATCAGCCCACAGAGCAGTTCTTAATTTCTTATGCCAGACCCTCTGATTGTCTTCTATTGTCCTCTTCATGATTTCGATTAGATTCTTGTTGGAAGACTCAGCCAAACCATTGCCCTAGGGATAATAATTTGATGATGTGCTCAGGTAGATATTGTGATTCATTGCCCATGCACAAATCTGGGTTCCAACAAAAGATTTAGCATTATCTGAGATGATAGTAGAAGGAGCACCAAACCTAGACACAATCCCATCAAGGAATTCAACAACTGATGGTTCTGTGGCATCCTTCAAGGCAACTGCTTCTGTCCACCTAGTGAAATAATCAGTAGCAGCCAAAATCCATTTATGACCTGCACTAGATGGAGGATTAATCGGGCCTATAAAATCCAACCCCCACTGGGTAAAGGGTTGATCCACCTCAATAGGATGAAGGGGGAGAGCTGCAAGCCTTTGTTTGCCTGAAAAGAAAGCACATTTCTCACATTTTGTCACATACCTATAAAAATCATGGAATAGAGATGGCCAATAATAACCAACCCTCATGATCTTCATGGCAGTTGTTCTTGCAGAGAAATGGCCGCCATCAGGGCCATCATGAAGTTCTTTAATCATTCTTTCAGCTTGATCCTCTTTAATGCATCTCAACAGGGTCCGATTAAAATCCCTCCTGAATAGGATACCATCAACTACAACATAGGGAATGAACTGCAATCTATATTGTCTTCTTTTAGCTTTGTCCAATCCCTGAGGGTATCCATCCCCTGATAAGAAGCTCTTCATATTATTTATCCAGCTCTTTGGGCCGTTAACATTTCCTTCCTCCTGCTACTATGTTAATACCATAGTAGCCTCTTCATCAGAATCCTGACCTGATAACATTTCTTTGCACAATCGTCTCCCTCTTACCAGCTTGGTAATTTGAATATCAACATCATATTCCATTACCCTAGTGATCCATCCAGCTCTCTTTTCACTTATATCCTTGCTTAACAGAAAATCTTTTACACTGGCATGGGGCACCAACAAATGGATCCTATTCTGGGATAAGAGGTGCTTGAATTTCTTCAAGGCTCTAATGACTACAAGGGCTTGCTTCTCAACAAAGATATACTTATCTTCATATTCTTTGAGCCCTTCACTAAAGAAAGCTATGGGCTGCTCCTCATCCTTGCCATTTGTCTGTGTCAAGACAGCAAAGATACTTGACTCACCACCTAAAGTGTAGAGGATGAAATCTTTCTCAAAATTTGGGTTCATGAGAGTAGGGGATATGGATGTCTTGATCTCTTCAAAACTCTCCTTCCCCTCCTTGGTCCATGAGAAGACCATGTCTTTCTTAAGCATTGTTGTAAGAGGTTTCACCATGGTAGCAAGATTAGGGATAAACCTTCTCACAAAGTTGATTCTACCAAGGAAACTTTGCAGCCCCTTCTTGTGTTTAGGAAGAGGAAGGGCAAGTATTGCCTTTGTTCTTTCTGGATCAATGGTCAGACCATCCTCAGATACAATGTGTCCCAATAATTTTCCTTGGCTTGTAGCAAAGACACACTTGGCTGGATTGAAGGAAACCCCAAACTCTCTACATCTTAGAAATACCTGCCTTAGATGATCAAAATGATTTTCTACATCTTTTGAATATACAGTTATATCATCAAGGTATACTAAGACAAACTTATCAATTAATTTTTTGAAGGCCATCTCCATTGCCTTCTGAAATGTGGCACTTGCATTTGTTAGTCCAAATGGCATCTTGTAGTAAGCATAGGTGCCCCATTTAGTAGTAAATTTTGTTTTATGTCTATCAGATTCTTTAACCAGCACTTGGTTGTAACCAGAGAATCCATCAAGAAAAGAGAATCTCCTTGACCCACTGACCTTGGATAGAATTTGCTCCATAGAAGGGAGAGGATGGTGATCTTTAAGAGAAGCCTGATTAAGATCCCTAAAGTCCACACACAATCTGATTTCCCCATTCTTCTTCCTTACAGGGACAAGGTTAGCTACCCATGATGAGTGTTTGATAGGAAATATTATATTGGCCTCTATCAACTTGGATAATTCTTTTCTCATTAGGGGCTCAATCTTAGGATTCACTGGTCTCTGTTTTTGCCTTACTGGTTTGGCCTTATCAACTAGATCTATGGTATGCTGAAACAAACTAGGGTTAAACCCTTTTAATTCATCATATGTCCAAGCAAATACATCATTAAATTCTTGACATAAATGAATGAAGTTTTCTTGCTCAGTTTCAGAACATACCTTCCCCATATTTAGAGATTTTCCATCAACAATTGTAACTGGGGCATAATCATCCTTTTCTGCAGCTAGATTCATTCCTTTGCCTCTTGTTTGATCATCAGTATTAAAAACACTCTCCAAAGTAATGAGACCCTTGGGCAACTTGTTAGAACTAAGGTGAATGATCTGATCACCATACTGATCTTGCAGCCTTGACTGGTTTCTATTTGAGAATTCTGCCTCATTCTACAAGAAACTCACAATTTGTTCATCAGAGTCAAACACTTGCCAATGAGTGTTGTTATCAGGGATGGCAGGCCTCACTACCACCCTAATTTGTTGCTTCTTCTCCTCCTCAAGATACCCTGGTACATCATAAGCTGCACCCACCACTGCAAGTCTATCAGCATGTTTATTTTCTTTCCTAGGAATGCTCTGAATATTAAATGCATTGAAACCCTCAAGCAAATCCTAGACTCTGTGTTTGTAATACTTGAGCAGGCCATTTTTGGTGATATTTTGGCCTCTCATCTGATTGACTACCAACTCACTATCTCCATATACTATCAAGGCTTGAATCCCTCTCTTTTGGGCAAGTAGGAGACCTTGAATCAAGGATTCATACTCGGCTACATTATTGGTGCAACTGAATTGGAGCCTAAAGGAGAAGTAGTATCTTATTTGTGTAGGAGAGACCAATATAACACCGGCCCCTGATCCATTTCTATTCCTTGAGCCATCAAATTACATACTCCATATTCCATTTATATCATCATTAGTCCCAACAAGATCAGGAACTTGAGCCTCTTTCTCTATTATGCAATATGTACTAAGGCCTGTCTCAAGAGTTTCTGACATAGGATCAAACTGATATGCATTTTCCCACTCATCCAAGAAGAAATCAGGAATCTCTGCTATGGAAGTGACAAGCTCATTTACTATGTCATTTTCACCCATCTCTAGAATAGGGCAATTCATATTGATGAAGTTGGAGGTGTAAGATTCAGTGTGATGAAAGGCTTGAGGTTCTGCTCTAATTGAGGCATTGGCTCCATATCTGGTCTTAAATGACATATATGACCAATCAGCAGATATGAATCCACCAATCTGAGCAGTGAAGTCTCTTGAAAGACAGATGGCAAAATAGGGCTTGAATTCAGCAACAGATATATCTTGAATCATAGTGCAACCAGGGCATGCATGTAGGGCCATCTCCACATTCCTAAGGATACCTATGGTTTTGACGGTACTACCATCTAGTTGTAACACATCCCTAACAATGGGCTCATATTTCATTCCTAAAGCATCAGCAACACACCTAGGCATTACTGAGCTACTAGTCCCTGAATCTATCATGCAATTATGGACTAATTTGCCTCCTATGATCAGAGAAACATAGAATGGGGGAGGTCTAACATTTTTACTTGTTTCCACATCTTCTGCTAGTTGTACCAAACTTGTGGCACTCTCCATGATAGATGGTTGATCCTTGAGTTCAATATTTTCTAATTCTTGTTGCAGCATCCTCTTCTGCATTGGTATGGTAGCAACAACATCCCACATAGAGATATTCACATTGGTTTTCTTCATTTTCTCTACCACACTGAAAGGTGCATTAGGAACTTTGGTAGAAACTTTGGGAGCTGCACTTATAAGAGGTTGAGATGGGGCAACATAAGGATCACTTGCATCTTTCTTTCTTGGATCTTGCTTTTGCTGTTGTGAAGTACTTGTTTGTTCATTTGCTGCTTGTATATGAGGTGTAGCACTTGAAGTTGAGGCCTGCTTAGGAGAAGGAGGGGCATCATGTTCCATAGCTCTCTTCTTGCTTCTTGTGTTATGAGCAACGAAATCCTGGTTTACATTGCAATGCTCCCCAACTTGATGATTCATGAAAGAACAATCATCACGTCCTTGAATATATGATGCCTCCTTGGGATGATCCTCCTTATATGATTGCTTTGCTGCAGGTTCTTGGACAGTTAGGGCCATATAAGATTCTACCTTCTGGCACATGCAATAGGTATAAGAATAGTTGCAAGAAGGACAGAAATCTTGATCTTGGGCCAAGTTATTTTGAGGGACTATAGCTCTGTTCTGATTTGAGCTTGAAGTAGAAGCATGACTATTTTTCCTACCCTAATCAAAGGAGCTATTCCACTGATTAGGAAGCCTACCACCACTTGGAGCTTGATATTGTAGTTGGGGAGGCTTGCCACTTTGAGCTTGTTGCCTTTCTAAGGCCACCACCTTGTTACTCATTTTTTGTATCATAGAGAGACTATCCTCTAATCTCTTCCCCTGGTCCTTCAACTCCCTCCCCTACTCTTGCAATTTTTTATCTAGGGTCCTCTCTCTTTTATCTGTATTCAGCACTAGACCTTGGAGCATTTCTTTGAGCTCATATATCCCATTTGAGGATGTAGAAGCTCAAGGGACTAGAGTAAGGGTTTGTGATGTAGAAGTTGTAGGAAGAGGGGCCATTGCTGGTTGGTGATTAGGAACATCAGGAAAGAAAGGCATAGGGGGGCCTTGGAGCCAATTTTCCTCCTTGTATTAGGATGTTCTCAGCTTTTATGGCTATCTCATAAGCATTAGGCAAGGTATCTCGTCCCATAGTTTGGATTGTAGTGGTAATATCACTGTTAAAAGCTCTAAGGTAATGCAAGAAGGCATTACCAGGGGTAGGTTTCACTGCAGTAGGTATTCTATCCCATGTCTTTTGGAATCTATAATTAAAATCAGTCATACACTCATGGAGGGCTCTTTTTATTGTAGTCAACTGCTCTAATAGTGACAGATGGTCACTTCTATCCTCAAAATGTTTGCATAATCCTACTCCTAGTTCATCCCAATTAGTTATAGAACCATGAGCTAAGCCTCTATACCACTGTAATGCTTTTCCTTTTAAAGATGAGGCTAGAACTCTGTCAGCAACATCATCCTCTGTAATACCATGAATATTACAGACATTTGCTACTTCTTGGATATGCTCTAAAGGGGAGATGGAAGTTTCACCAGTAAAATTAGGTATACTTTTTAGTGCAGATACTGGTATATCATGTCTTTGGGCTAACAATAGAGGACTCCCACCATTAAAGGTGGCAAAAGCATGAACTCTTGGCTGTGCCATGTAAACAAGTGTTCTATTGATGAGTGTTGATGGCAATCTAGGCTGAGTTCGGACAGTAGGAGGAGTAGAGACAGATCTTACAGGTATATTAACTGTTATTATACCCCTAACTGGTGATAATGAAGTTCTAATCCTCCTTCTTCTAGGATTCAAAAGAGAAAGCTCTTGATATTGAAATTTACCTTTGGAAGATGCCCTTGTTTCAATTCTGGGCATGAATCACTGCAACTTTGGCCTGGAACTAGATTTGTTGATGTTTAGAGTCACCAAGTACTTTGAAGAACTAGTCTCTTGAAGGCTTGAATACTGAAGCCAACACTACCGCTTCAACATTAATCTCTGAAACTCTTCCTTCTTTGACACCAGTAGACTTTGAATCTTCAATAGGATTGTCCAACCGAGCATGCCAAAAATTGTTGTCACTTAGGTTTGCACCCTTGTCCAAGGCCTATGCGCGAGGACAACCTAGTGAAACATGGAAACAACCTCCAAGCTGTGGGACTTGAACTGTGAGGTTGAGTCTCCAGAGAAGGCCGACTTCCTCTTACTATCAGGGTGCACCTAACTACTCTCGAAAGAAAAGGGGAAGAAGGAGATGCAGAAAACAACTCTACCCTACCTAAACTACAGAGGTGATGCACCAAAATAGAGTGTTCAGACCCATTTCTGCCCATATATGCACTACAAAACTAGAATAACATTCAAAGACATACACACTCAGACTTATGTCAATCAATAACCACATACAGATTAGAGAACTAGCTGAATAACACAAGGAAAAGAGTTTCACTTATGAATTATCCAGTAGGCCAAGAATAGATACAGTATGCCAGTCATAGATCTCAACAGTACACCAATGAGAAGGCAAGATGAACGCACATGTGCATCGATGGCTGAAGGAGATGATACAGAATGTTATACAGTTCAGAGACACAAGGAATTTTACACTGCAAACCTGCGAGCAATAGCAAAGAATAACAGAGAAGGGTCCTCCTTTGAAAAGATCACAAAATTGCCTTTACAGTTCAGGCATAACTGAGAAAAATGATTCTTCATTAACTGCTCAACTACTGCCATTGAACCCCAAAAATATCTGATCAAAGATCACACTCGAGCATGGTTCTGAAGTACAAAACTAGATATTCGACTAAAGGAATGCCTCGAGTAGACAGAAGCGGCGCCGATGAATGATCCTGACATAGTAGATGGATCAATTGAGACGGTGGAGTGTTTCCCTATGCCTTGCATTCATTTCTGGTAGGTCAAAATTGATTGCAAAAATTAGATCGCAAGATAACATTGATCATCTTCGCTTCCTAGTTCATGAATCAATAGGGTTGAAGCAAGTCAAATAGGCTATATGAGCCAATTGGGTCATGCGGGCCAATCACCTTTCTTCATTCTGCCACCTGGGGAAGTCTTTCGTGGTTGACCTTCCGTCATCGAAATAACCACGCCACCCTTGCAGATATTAATATTAACTGTGACGATTACATTAACTGCCAGCCACCGACTATCCTTCCTGATTGGGCCAGTGAGACACATGTCATCAAGACGCGATGTCGCTAACATTATCTTTCGAGTAGTTCCTCATAGCGAGATGGTGACCACCATAAATCTGTCTCAATCTAATGATCAGAACTGCCTCGTACTGCTCTGTGCTTTCCTTACCCTGGGCCCATCATATCTGGCGCCACCTCAGCGATCACACCCTGGCGAGACCTGGCCCCACTGACACATGGAAAAAGGGCTCCATGTCACTATGGTAAAGATTGCACATCTTCACCATGGCGACATGGCGATAGTCATTGATCTTCTCTAATCTAATGGTCACGAAGACCCACTTTCCTACGACCTTCCTCCCTCATAATTCGCTGGGCCCATGGTACATGTGGCACTTCCCTGTTGGTCCGTCGGTCATTTAATCCTTACTGCGCTGGCGGCATGGAATACGATCCCACCAAGACACGTGGTGAAAGGGCACCATGTCACTGATGTTATCTCTTGAGCGATTTCTGATGGCGAGATAGTGCCAGCCGTAGATCTCTGCAGATCTGACAATCATGAAGACTCGTCTCTTGACTGTGCTGGCTGAACTGAAGATCTGGCGCATGTGGCTCCCTCTGATTTGCTGTCGCGACACTAGAGTCTGCCAACTAGGCAGATGAAGTACCTTACGTGACCCAACCGCTTGCCTTAAACCTTGCCGCTTATCTTCTCCAGCTCGCCAAACCTTGCTGCCGAACACACCGACTCACCGTCGTCTGCACACCTTTCTGACAGGCGCTATGTCGCCATGGGAATTTCCAGGCCAACGCGTGATAGCGACATAGCGCCTATGGCGTTGCAAAACATCTTTGACCCGTCCTCCATTGTAGCCCACCGCTGGACCCACCAGACACGTGTTTTCCCGGCACTATGTCGCGAACGTAAACTTCGTGTGGCTTTCGATGGCGAGATAGCGCCAACCGTAGATCTCACTTAGATCTAACGATAGATAACTTTGCAGGCCGTTTGAACTTTTACAAGGTTTGAACTTTGGCATTAATATAATATTTTCGCGGGCATTTGAATATGGGTATTTCGAAGGCAGGAAGGGCAATACGAATTACAAATTCTGGCGGGAGATTTAACATATAACAATATCCAAAGGGGAAAAGAAGATCAAACCAATTAGATCAAGTAGAATTATAGAAGAAGAGGGATGCGTTGAAGGTCTAAAGGAAATACCTGTCAACTTTAACCCCCTCACATTACCAAGGAGAGAGGTACACACTACTTTTCACAATGTGGAAAGCTCTCAAAGAGAGAAATATTCATAATTGATCGATCCACAAAGGGATTCAACAACAGAGTAGACAAAGATCATAATTGAAGAAAATTCACCTAAAAGGAACTACACTTTAGTTAGGGAGAAGCAAGATGACATAATAGGAGAGGCACCCAAGAATGCCTCACTGGTCTCTCCTATGAGTTCACTCACTATGGAAACACAACAAGAACATGCAACAAATGATGATAAAACAATAAATGTTGACGAGAAGAACCTAGAAGGACAAGAAAACATGTCAAAAGAGGACACTTCTACATAGGTAGAATAAGTATAAAAGGAAAAAATTCCCACAAAGAAGTAAGGATGAGTCTAAATA
Organism: Cupressus sempervirens; assembly: GCA_028749045.1. NCBI lineage: Eukaryota > Viridiplantae > Streptophyta > Pinopsida > Cupressales > Cupressaceae > Cupressus > Cupressus sempervirens. The sequence continues at coordinate 740,031,806 of CM053785.1, forward strand.
AGAAATTGTTCAAGAAAAGGAAGCTACACAAATAGAGGCACCAGCTAGCATCACCACACTAGTCATAGAGGTAACCCAAAGATTAGATACTCAAGTGCCATCAATAATAACAAATCCTATAATGGAGAAAATAAGGGAAGTAAACAAGAGTCCACCATCTGGGATGCCATCTCAAGGAGATAGTATCTCTATAAAAGAGAAAAGCCCTAAAAAAATGTGATACATGAGCAAGACAACATATCGACACAAGAGGAAGCTCAATAAAAGGATAGCAATGATCCACCTATCCCAAAGGTCACATCAAACAAGTCTCACATGACTAAGGATATACCTCAAGAGCCCAAGAGCACAATGCAGTACCAATCTACTATAAACACCTAAATCTAATTACATAATTAATAGTCACGTTTAGCCATCTTCTAAGGTATTTTTAATTAAATATTAAATATTAATTATTAATTAAATATTAATTATTAATTATTAATTAAATAATGTTATTCCCTAGTTAATTGATTTAATTAATTGATTATAGTCCAATTAATAATCAAACAACAACCAATAGTCTAGTTTGTTTATTAAATCCTTATTCCTCTATTAAATTAAATAATTGTACAAATAATTTAATTTAATTCCAAATTCCACCTCCCATGTCATTAATTAATTTAATTAATTAATCCTTAAAATCTTAACTAACCCCCAACCCAGTGGTTTAGCGTAATCCAACCCATGCACCAATTATTATCCTATCTGATTAAATAATTTAATTTATTTAATTAATCCCTCCACTTGCATTTCTATAACATATCCACTTACCAACCACATAACCCCCTTATCTAAGCCACTTAAGCCACATCACCCTCATTATCCAAGTCTAATCACCTCCCCTATATCACTTACACAATTGTAGGCATGAATTAAGACTTCTTGACTCAAGCCTAAGTCCACTCTCATGCCGCATCTCTCTCTCCCACCTAAATGCACTTAAGTTTGTCTCACACCTCCATTACTTAACTATCCCTCCAAAATTCATATCACCTCACACTCATTCACCTTGTGACACTTGTCATGAGGCTATGGATTTGAGAAACTACAATCTTTGTGCTCATATTTCCTTGCATCCTAACCCTCCCTCACAATCTCTCTACTTTGTATCTTGGTTGTCTATCTCCCTTACCCTTGGCCTATAAATTGAACCCTGCATCCTCTATACATCATCCACCCTTTGAGTAAAGTTGATATGCTATTTTAAGATAAAAAAGCTACCAAATCTCCATTCCTATACCCAAATTTATATTCATCATTCATTATTGAATCCACATTTGAAGCTTGAAGCAAAACTATTGAGCACACATTCTGTCCTTGGACCAAATCTACTCAATAAAGGAGTTATCTAATTACAAGGTTTACACTTTGATTGGTTATTTTATGATCTTTCTTTTATTTTTGTTGTCTAATTATCATTTTGTATGTTTAGTTTGAATTTCATATCATTTACATTCCAATTTTCACATCATATATTTTGGTACACCTAGAGGGACCCCACAATAGGGTCATTTCGCTATCCAAATTTTGTTTTCTCTTTATTAAAGAATAATGAAATATCTAATGTGTGTGTTTTTTTTAGTGGTGTTCTTTTGTAGTTTCTCACATTTTGTAGGTTGCAGGTGCAAGAGAAAGAGAAGACATCATCCATACTTCAATCAAAATTTACAGAGTGAATGAAAAAGCATTTTTAAATTTTTTGATCCCATGACTACAAGAATGCAAGAGTAGTCAACAAGAACATGATCTTGCACTTGTAGGAACACTAATTTATAAATTAAAAATTAAAGATCCTTGATTTTTTCCTCTTTTCTATCTTCTTATCTCTCTTTGGCAATCTTGCCTTTGTAGGAATACGAGTTGACTCAATGAGAATGTCAATTGACACTATGTGATCACTATCTATAAGCCTTCATGCCTTAGAAAAACTACAAATTTTTGACCATGAGAATGATCTCTTCTTCAATGGGATTGTGCTTTTCTAGGAACACTCTATTGGTTCTTTGCATGCATGTTAGAAATTTTTGTTTGATTGTTTTTATTTGTCATTTTTGGCACATTTTTTCATCCTATGAGAATGCATTCATACAGTTAAGGGAATTATTCTTAGACCCACAAGAACACACTTGTTAATTTTTTGACTAGTTTGTTTGGGTGTGTAGGAATCATATTCTAGAGTTAATCATTTTAGATCTTAAAATAAACTCACAATTAAGTTTGGACACCGCAAACAAACTTTGTATGTATGCACAACACACTTCATATTTTTGGGGTTTTAAAATCAATCAAACACATTCTTGAATGCCTACAACAAAATGAATAATTATATGAATAACTTTTTGATTTGGATTATAAATAAACTCATCAAATCTTGAATGATAAGGGAGCAACACTTTAATCTTTTTAAAACAAATTTTCCCTTTTCACACACACACAATTTCAATTTCCAAGAATAAAATTGTATGTTAATCACAAGTGTTTGCAATCATAAACTAGAAAACACTTCATATTTTTAATTAATTGTTAATTTGGAAATGAACTCTTGTTGGCATGTTTGAAGGAGTGTTTCTTAACACTTCCATGGACTCATTTATTTTTCTTGCAAATAGATCCCTTTAATTACATGACATATATATTAAAAATTTGTTAGCAAGACTATTCACAACAACTTTAGGAGAACTTCTAGAGAGACTTGTCCTTTGGGAGTGCTTCCCCATCAAATTGCTAATTCCCCAACTAATATATAAATATAGTACTAACCAAACTCTTGCTTATCCCCGCCAAGCTCAAGCGAGGTGTGTTGATGGTAGCCCAAGGTAGATGAATATCTCCATGATTTTAGCATGGTCAACCAGGTTCTTAGGTGAATCACACGTGTCCAAACCGATTGGGAGGACACCATGGATCTTATTAAAAATCAATTCTAGCAAGCCACCCCATTATCCTTGGTATGTTATCCATGGTGAAAGAGACTATATGTCTTCTCTAAAAATACTTCTCATATGTGTTTTCCCTAGTATAAGCATAAGGCTATTTTGGCTTCATATCCAAGAGTCATCGATCGCGTAAAAAGGGATCTTATATTTATCATACTTTGAAGGTTCAATAACATGTATTTTTTTTTGAAGTGTTGTTGTATTGGCTCACTTCTTAGATCAAAAGGGACACAGTACACTAGAACCAAAAAACATCAAACTTGAGCTCCTCCCTACAACCCTATTGAATACCATATTGAAGCCAATTTGATCATAGGGATAGCATGTTCTTGAAGTGTCTTTATTTTGATTGACCATGCAAAAAATATTGTGTGAACATACACACTATTGGTTTTATCAAAATCCTTTTGCCAAAAGAGATCATTTTCATATCTTTCTTAGAGTTGTTTGTGCTTTGAGGAATTCTTTGTTCACTTGACTCATTATCAAAATTTGCATGTCTTCCAACCTAATTTAGGGTATACTTATCATAGTCACTTCCTAAATCTGAAGTTTTTTCACTAAAAAGATTCAAGTTGAGTTTTCATGACAGATCAACACAAGCCAAAGTTCAAAAAGGTCAATCTCAAACTATCACTAGCCTATAGAGAATGATAAGAAAAACTCAAGACATTAGTACCTAGAAATAGACTTCTAAAAGAGCTCCAAATTGAGAAATAAGGTATTGAAGTGGCTTTGCAAAAAAATTGGGATTACAAAGTTGCATGAAGTTATTCATAGACTTATCAACTACACAAGGTACCCCCAAGATGAACAGATCAATATTAATCCTTACACATCTTGGATTTTCAAAATTCCACCATAGAGTTGTCATTAGAAGTTATCATTTAGGTCATCATACTTGAAGTATTTCTAGATCCGTCATCCTTAGAACATATTTTAGGAACACTTGGTCAAAAACCTCATCCAACCTAAAAATCCTAAAATCAAACCCCCATCATATCTTAGCATTTGGTGTCATTATCCTAGAGCTATCTATCGCATATCCTAAATCCATCTCACCATTGCAACTATCCTTTGGACCACAAATATGTATAGGGTAATTAATCTTATCACGTGTGTGCCTCATCACCTTATTCCTTAGGTTGGCTCCACATTTGATTATCTCACATCTCCCAAAGGTCGTTAGTCTACCCTAGGTTGAAAAAATGCCATCCATCCTTGATACCAAGATAATCTCTAGGTACTTTGGGCATCATGTCCTTTAGACTAATTCTCATAATCATCCTTCATATCACTACACATCCTATTCCTTTTACATTAATCACTCATCCTCAAATTCTTAAGAAATATGTGCATCATAGGTTTGATGTCATCTCTTTATCACTAGAGGATCATCAAACATACCACACACTTTGCATCCCACAACTAGGTTTATTATCATTTAATGTCGCCAACCACACATCTTAACAAGAACAAACAAAAGAAGAAAGACATGGATCCAACTCCTAATGACAGTTCGACTAGCTCATAGCTTAACCCTGAGGCCCCAATGGTCATGTATGACCCACCCCCGCAAAATCTAAGAACAATTATAGAAAACATAACAAGTTCAAGGCTTACTACAACTTCCACAGGGGAATTTATGGATAAACCTATAAATGCAACATTTGTCAATGCTAGCAATTATAGAAACAATGATACCATCATGGAAAATTTGTAGAGAGATAATGTTGGAACATTTGACTTTGTAAGAACACCACTTCCCATCACTATTACAGACCCCACACATCCTCTTCTCAGAATTCCAACATCATGGGGACCCATAGATCCTGATAATCCTCTTCACACTCCTGGAGGAGAAAATCAACTAGTGATACAATAGACCTCATAGACCCAAATACAAGATTTTCCCACCTGAGTGCCCCTATCCCTTATAATAGTCAACCATCCATCGCACAACTATTGGTTCATTCCATGTCATAGTAATCCACCACATCACAAACAACATTTACTAGCATTAGTATCATTACTAATATCACATAACCTACTGTTAGTTTGTGGTAACTAATTAGGAAAGCACTGTACATACTTTATAATTACTTGAAACTCCTAATTACCTGAGAATTTCTAGTATCAATTGTATCAAATTACTAAGATGCCTCCAAAAAGGGATATTTTTGAGAAAGTTGATTACCAAAAGAGGAATGTCCACGATGATTTTCTAAAATAATTGCCTCTTTCCTCTAATGAAGCAACTAAGGGAAAAGAATTAGTGCCCAAAAACCCTAGATTGCTAGTTAGTGAGGGTTTTTCACTATAAGGAAAATTGGTTGAGGGACACCCAAACATTTACTAGTGGTTTGGATTTGTTTCAAAAATGATTTTCTTAGAGGAAGCATGATACTCCTTTGAGCAATGTTTGGCAAATTGACATTGGAAAATTAATTGTTCTTGGTGTCTTCTTTGATGATGATTTATTGACAATAATAACAAAGACATATGATCCAATGCTAAGGGTCATCAAGAATCATGTGGGAGAAAACCTCTTTAGGGTCACACCTGAGGTAATTAGGGAGGTCTTGATGTGAAACCCTAACAATGCATAGCATGAAAAGATCAGCCTAGATGATTTACAAGCATGATATGATGCTTAGAGACTATACCTAAGGAGAGGACTACTGCAAGAGCATTTTGTAAAGATAGGGCATCTTCCATTAGTGATAGCTAATACCCGAGAACCATTTTTAAAGAAATGCTTTAACCCAAGGGCAGATGCACTTTACTTCTCCCTTTGTAGACTTTTTGGGATAGATGAACAAGATCACATACAAGGATGCATAGTTTTCATTATTGCCCAGACATAACAATATGGTATGAGTTCCAACTTTTATTTTGCCCCATATCTAGGAGAAGAAATCCATAATGGATTAATTGGTATAAGTAAGGCCAAAGTTGAGAAGCCCTTCTATTGGTATTCAATGTTGATGTGCATGTGCATGTATAAAGGGATTTTTGCTTTCTCTAAGAAGATGGAGCTAGAATTAAAGAAGGATGAAGAAAAACTACTAGTCCAACTATGGAGTGATAACATGACCTGGGAGGTTAGTGATGCCAATTTTGTTAGGTTTGATCAATATTTTGCCTCAAAGATGAGGATTTTGCTAATAGGAGATCATCCCAGAATACTCAAGCTCTTATTGGAGTTGATCAAACTTAAATATCATGCCAAGGGATTGAAAGTGAGCCACAACTGGGTGCACATCATCCCATACTCTATTTATACTGTCTTCAAAGTTAATGGTTTCCAAGGAAACCTCCATGTCCTGCCATATCAAGTGTCCCTAAAGCTTAGAATTGCATAATTCTTATGGCAGATAGGAGAACTAGAAGTAAAGGAGCTACTGGGTAGGTCAAGAGATAAAATTTTCCCAAACTTCACTATCATCCATAATTTTGTTCTTGGAAAAGGAGGTTGGAGGCATCTAGGTAAGTTTTTGGATATATATCAAATGGCCCAACCTCATTCATGTTTCATTGATCCTGAAGCTTTTTATGATATGTTCAAAGACAGAACTAAGGATAGATCTTATGAGAATTTTGTTTACTTCCCTGAGGATAAATTAGAATTGAGTTTTCATTACAAGAACATGAAGAAAGAAAAGAAAAATGGAAAGTGTACAACATAATTCTAGAGTTTATTAATGCATTTGACAAGAAATATGACCCCCTTACTAATTTCAAATATTGGGGAGATAAAATTAATAAAATTATGATCAATTTTGTTGGGTTCATGCAAACCCTAAATGAGAAAAAGGAAATTTTGATAGAAGCCTATCCAAACCAGGCCGTAGAAATTAAGAAGAGTCTAGCAAAAAGGGCCATCATAAGCCCATGTTAGTATACCTTGTAGAAGAAGGCATGATATGTTGTGGGAAAGAGTGTAAACATACAACCTGTTCCTTTATATATGAGACAACTTTAAGAAAGTCCTCCTTCAACACCTATTGCTAAAAGACAAAAAATTAAGCAAGGATCTTCATCTAGTGATGAGGAGTACTCCCCCTCACAAATGTACATTCACATTGATGATGAAGACTCCTTAAAGGAATAGTTGAAACAAATGGGCAGTCAGGATGACATTTTGATAACCACATCAGAGGTGGAAGAAGGAGCACCTACAGAGCCCCCACTACCACTCCTAACCCTCTCAATAGAGAATTTCAGAGGGAAGGATATTGACCTTGTTGTGGAGCAGGCATTAGAGAAGTTTTTGGATGATGAAATTTTTGTCAAGTCTAAGACTTTCATTCAATTTTTGTAGAGGAATAACATTGAAAATTTTGAGGCTAAGTGCAAGAAAATAAAAGCAGAGAAACCTTATAGACATGACTCTAATATTTAAGGGGAGCTTAAATCCAACCTTATGGAAGAGTTCAATCAAATAACCTTTGTAGGGGGAAGATAGTTATTGAAATACTCGGGAGTCCTAGTACTACCAGAGTGGGACATTGCTAATGTAATAATTTTTGATGCAGTGAGGAAGGAGAAAGAAACTAAATTTAGGACTGAAGATGAAGTAATGCAAGCCCATACGGGGTAAAATATAGTGATGACCATAAAGTCCTAGTCATGTGGTCAATCTAGAAAAGAGATAAGGCTAGAATCCAAAAGGTTTCAGATTCTAAACATACAAGGAGCCTCATGGTGTACAAGGTGGAGGAAGTGGACAATGAAAAGGTAGCTCTAATGAATAAAGAGGTAGCATATATTGGCATAGTGGTTGCTACTAAAGATAAAAATAAATTCCTAGAACTAAATGAAAATTTTGAGAAGGTGTTGGAAGCATGTGATGAAAGGGGTGGAAGAATATACCAAATGGAAAACAAGATTACAAATATGGAAAAATAATTGGGGAAGAGGAAAGTGGGTAAGCAATTTAGTCAAATCAGAATTGTAGTTGCTCATGTTCCATTGCCATCTTTTGGTCCTGGTCCTATTGTGGAAATTTCAAGCACACCTCAACAACCAAAATTTTATATAGCTGATGAGCTAAATGAGGAAAAATCCAAAATATGGTCATTATATGTGGAGTTTGGAATCCAACATAAAGATAGGATCATAGATATAATTATGTATTTGGTGAACAGAGTCAATTGGCCCCTTTTTGACTTCGAACTATCAAAGTTGGAAGAAATATGGAAGGAATTGAAAAATAATGAAGCCACCTTAAGGCCAATTTTAAATAAATAGATCAGTAAAGGTGATCCCATCACTGCTCTCTATTTCTATGTCATAGATAATTCTTATGATCAAATTGAGAAAAATTTTGATCAAACACAAGATCTGCTAACTTTTGATCATAACAGGGATTTACTATAGAGAAGACTGAAAGTTTTCCTCTTAAGATATCTTAGCAGAGATTTTGACCTATTTTCCCATGCTCTAAAAACCTAGATTGTATAAAATATAAAGAAGAATGGGGAAATGAGTTGAAGGAGCTATTAAGTGTTAGAATGAATGAAGTAGTAAATAAAGAGAATTATATCTAGTTTTCTAGAATCACAAAAGAAGTTGTATAGGCTAAAAAAAATTTGACACACTTTTCAACAAGTGAATGACAGACTACTCTCCAAAAATACAATTATTGTAGATGGCAGATGGAGAGAAAGTTGTCGACAAAGCAATTGCAATAGAAGAAGTACAGTTGGTTGATGAAGTAGTTCAAATAGATGATAGAGAGAAAAATTAGCAAACTGTAATAGTGGATACAGCCACCCAAATTGATGATTTGGTAGATAAAAAACTAGTTAAAATTAATATCTAGATATCTGAGCCTAGCACAATAGATGAAGAGAAAATAGTCCCACAATCTGAAGAACAACAAAAGGAGCAAGATCAATCATTAGGTGTAGTTGATGTGCAAGAAACTGCCACAACAAAATTGGTCCCCCCATAATGCAATCAATAAAGGAACCATTATGTTACAAAGAAAAAGACCAAAAACTTTTTTCTTCCTATATAAAATTTTGATGGTGACAGTTTTTTCCTTTTGTAATCTTTTTGTTTAAGGACTATTGTCCTTTCCCTCTAGGCCTTGAGCTTGTTGCAACTCATACTATATAAGGGAGTTCCCAAGGCTAGAGGAGGGTTTGCATTTCTTTTATCGCATGAGTCTATGTAAATTTTGAGTCAGTCCATGCTTACTATAAATCAATTCTAGTATTAAATACAAAAGTTGCAGTTGTTGGTCTCTATGTGTTGTTTCTAGTAGCGATGATCACTGAATTATATACATCAAAGAAATGAATACAAATATTGAGAGTTCATTTCATCCCAGACCTTGTCTCTTTTCTTGCCTCTATTTTGTTCTCTGAAATTTGATATAAACTTTTGTTAAGTTTCAGTTGTAATTCACTTTGAATTATATTTCAATTTACTTTTTTCAATAATGTAATGGATTATGTAAATGCATGATGTAAATTGAAACAACATTATGGTTTTAAGAAAAGATTTGATAAGTATGAAACCTGGAAATGGATATAGATAAATTTCTACACAAAGTGTTGAGATAAGATCCAAAAGTAGGTGTGCAATCTCTATGAGTTATAGCCCAATGGATAATGCACTAGCCATCCTTGTGAATTGATCTGATTAGAATGTTTTACAAAATGTAGAAAACTTATAATCAAACAATCTTTAATGTTGTGTTATCTGAGTAATAATTGTTAGCCTGTACTTGATTCATGGTGTCTAGGGTTTTGTTAATATAGCTAGTTATCATCTCTTCATTTCTATTGAATTAGAAGAAAGAAGGATAACTAATCTATTATTTCTAGTATTCATGTTGTAAACATTGACTTTGAAGTAAATAGATTGAATTCCCAAGGTAAAACTACCTGAATCTTGTAGAGTTCAAAGTGGAGAGGACTCTAATGTCTTGTTAGTTGATCAATTTATTTTGAAGTTTCTTACTAATTCATAGGTTTTTTAGATATCATAAAAGGTAGTTGAGATTTTGTCAAATCAAGAGCCAATAAAATGGTGACTCTACTAGGGAGTTGTTTGAAGAAACCCATGTTCTAAAATCATTGTAGTATCTTGTGTTTTGCCCATGTTTGTACTAGTTCTTTTCTAGTGACAAACCTTGAGAATTTAAAGAAAAATTCCAAATCAATGGGAGGAATGTGACATGGGTTTTATGCCTCAAATGGTTCCTTTTCTGCAAAGTAGAGTTACATTTCCCAAAGTATATGTTATTAAAGTTTCTTTGTGATTGAGATTTTTATGCCAGATCTATCTTTAAGCATTTGCTTTGCCTGTGATATTATTTTGTCTCCGAGCCTTTTTAAAATATTTTCCCTCCATTGGGTGGTGACTCGGTCAAAGATTCTATAGCGAGTGCTATATTGTCTAAGTTTTCTCACTTTCAAAAAATAATTAATAAAAGGATGAATACAAGAGCATTCACAAAAGAAAATCGAGAAGTGCCTCTATGCACAGACTTAGCTCATGTGGGTAGGAATAACAAAGAAAAAAATAAAGAAGTTCTTAACCCAAAATGGAAGCCTAGGGGTAGTGTATCAGTTCATTCATAATACCAACTTGTGGTAGAAATAGAATCCTCTTACATAAATTTTGAATCAAAGACTATGAGACTTTTGGGAGAGATATTCACCACCCCATTATCAGAAGAGAGGATCTACTAAGATGAAATTGTTTCTTCTATAGGATACATCCCTATTAGGCCTAACATGGAAATAGAAGTAAACCATAGGTGGGGATATAAAGATACTTTGGATGCTGGATTTAATCCTAGACAGATTCACATGTTGAGAGAAATCTCATAGACTTAGATGACCTAGTTGATGCAGAAAATACTTCTACAAACCCAGATGAGCTTTTGACAAAAATTGAGACTCTCAAGAAGAAGGTTGTAGAAGAGGATGCTAAACAAATTTTTTAGGAAAAGAGAAGGAAATCATCACAATGAATGCTATAATAAAAATGAAAGCCCTTCTTAGAAGGATGCAGGTCTTGAAAGAACAAAACAAAAAGTTAGAAGAAAGATCCTCTACTTTACACTCTGATGTCTTTGGAAATGTTGAAGGTTTGAGATCCAAAATATAAGAATAAGAACACCTCCAAAAAGAGAAGGAAGGCCTTGTTATTTCTCAAATCCAACCTTACAAACCTATTGAAAAGGATATCATAGATTTGACTATGAAGAATCTGGATAAAGGGAAACAAAAAGTAGTAGGGATCCAAATTAATGAGCCTGAAATGCCTTCTAAAAAGCCTATTATGTCTAAACTTGATTTAGATTTAGGAAAGGAAAAGAAAGAAAAGGAAGATCTAGCTAAAGAGCTTGAAAAGGCTAAAAATGAAGCTCAGGCTATAGAAACCAAAAGGAAAATACACTTTATTAAATCCACTTCTACCCTAGCATCCTGGCCAAACCTACCCTCACAAGCTATGCCTTATGTTCCTCTCTATGGACTAGTAGTGACTAACCAATATCCATCTCAGTCAATACCTACTTCCTCTTCAACAACTACTACTAGCCAAATATCTGTTGTTTAACAAGCTCAAATTCCTATACAAAACCAAGGGGCTAAACCAAGTACTTCAAATACCATAGGTTTTTTAGAGATGGCCTGTTTATATGGAAGAATATTTCAGCAAGCTCAAATCCCTAGACAAAACCAAGGGGCTAGACCAAGTACTTCAAATACCATAGGTTTTCACAAATGACCTATTTATATGTCTTTTATAGGCATGCCTAGTTTTCCTCATCCCATTTCTAATGATATGAGAGACAAAGTCATTAAGTTTTCAAACAATAATGCTATAACTGATGAAGAACATCTTAGAAGTTTCATTGATATGCTAAATGACTATGAAGTAGAGCATGAGGATGTAATGATGAAGTTGTTTGTATATTCTCTTACTAAAGATGCTAAGGACTAGTTTAGAAGACTTCTTGATGACAATATTGGCTCATGGAATGATTTGGAAAAGCTTTTCAAGGAACAGTTTGGTGATAACACAATGCAAGTTTTATGTTAATGAGTTCAATAACATAAAAAAGAATCCAAAATGAATCAATGTTTGACTTCAATGTAAGATTTCAGAAGGGAATGTACAAGTTGTTCCAAGTGATGAGGTTAGGAGAAGATGTATATCTTACAACTTATTTCAATGCTTTTGATAGTGAGATGGCTTGCACCCTAAGAGATAAGGATCCCATAACATTGATGGATGCCTACAAAATGGTTGTCAACATTGAAAATAACAAAAAAGCATCTAGTAAGCTAGGGAGAAGAGATGGTTTAAAGTTGTTCAATCTAAGAGGTAATAGGAAAGAAGGTGATAAGCCTATTGTACCCAAGAAACCTGAGGATGATAAATTAGATCACATCTTGAGTGTTCTTAAAAATCTAAATCCATCAGGACATTATGCACACAAGCTAAATAGTGGTGAGAAGCCCCAATTCAATAATAACTAGAATAAGTAGACAAGAATGCAAAATTATCCTTACACTACATAGTGGAAAGATGGTAAACCCATCCCTAATCCTTCCCAAGGTACAATAGATCCATTACAAAGAAACTCTATGAATGTGATCGAAGATATGCCTTGGTGTATTATATGCCAATCCCCTCATTCTCGTGATTAGTGTGTTGTTGCCTAGTCATTTTCTTCAAATCAGCAAGCCCATAATGAAGAAGGAGAGGAAGAAAAGAACTAGGAAGATATGACATGTAACACAATAAATCTATGGGATAATGGTTAAGAGTTAGATTTAGAAGACACTGAGATTTATGTTAATAATTAGAGGAATATGTATCAATTGAATCATCAACAAGTATTTTTAGATGATGAAGATAAAGATAAGGATAGAGTGTGCAATATGATATCAGATGTTAAGTACATGAATTTAAAAAAACCATCTAATTAAGAAATTTATAAGATAATTGTAGAGATGGTAGCTCAAGTTCATTGTACTTACAATCTTAGGAATAGAATAGTGAAAAATGATGTTGGTAAAACATCTGGTATTTTCATCAAGGATATAACTCATAAAATGAATGATGAAAATAAAAAGATAATATAGTGATAGTTAAGATTAAAGATAATAAGAGCAAGAAGTGGGAACCAAAAAAAAAGTGCAGTTTCAAGGTACAGAGATAGTTAAGGTCAATGCACAAGAAAAGAAAAGAAATCAATAGTAAATTTGGACCTATTTTTTGATGCAGTTTTGGTTGAAATTTTGACAATTAAATGTCAAAAATCAACATCACTAGAATTGCATCAAAAGTTTGACACACTCCATAACCAATGATGTATGGACATGAAGATCTGTCAAAAATCATCCCCATCAATGTCACATGTTAGTGCCAGAAAACTAATTCAAAATGTTGAATTATAGATGCTAGCTAGAGATGATTCGATAGTTATGGTATACCAATGACGACAAATCTTGTCAAACTATCGATGCCAGCCAAAGATGATTCGATGAGTTTGTTATACCATCGACAAAAAACTACATCAAAATTTTGATCACAGCTAGAGTTTTTTTTTAAACAAAATATTTGCATTGTATATTAGGCTATACACAATATGCCTTCAACATATTTTCAATCATATTGGTTCATGTTTAGTTTTGCTATGTATCTTCATTTTATTTTTGTGTTGTAGACTATTGGTTTCCCTTCCACTCCTCTGTCATCTTCCATGCTTTTTTGAGTGGAGTGATAGAGATGTTGGTTATCTTTTTCTTTCTTGTATTAGAGTCAACTCTAAACAATTGTTGTTTTCTTTCTCATGGATGGGCTCTAAATTGGAGTCATCATCTTTACTTGAGCTCATTGTATAGTCTTTGGATTCACCAGTGACTACAACAAGAAGTAAGAACAAAATTTTTTGAGTGAGAGGGATTCGATTTGACACTCAATGTTTCATTAAGGGTATTTGATCTATTCATTTTATACTAGGGTTTTGAGAGGCGAAGCAAAAAACATAGAGAATTTTTGGAAGAAGTTGAAAATGGTGACTGCTATATAATTCTTCAAACTTATAATTCTTAAACAAAAGTTTTGTCATCGTCGGTGTGATTCTTAAACAATGCATGAATTTTCTATCTAAGGGTGTTCATCCTACCATTATGTTGGAGGCTTTTCATAGGGCCTTTAAGAAGGCCATCAAGGTTTTAACTACCACGTTTATTCCTCTCAAATTGACAGACCGTGACTCTTTGGTGAAAAGTGTGAGCACTTCTTTGAACAATAAGGTTGCCAACTAGCATTCTACCTTATTGGCCCTGCTTGCTATTGATGCCATCCTTAATGTCATCGACCCTATGAAGCTTGACATTGTGGATTTGAGGGACATCAATTTTTTGCAAAAATTGGGTGAGACTGTTGATGATACAAAGATAGTTAAGGGTTTGGTGTTTAATAAGAAAGTAATCCATATGGTTGGAAGCCCCAATAGGATTGAGAATGTGAAGATTGGCATAATATAGTTCCAAATTTCCCCTCCCAAGACAAACATTGAGTAGAACATTATGGTCTCTAATTATACAATGATGAATAGGATTTTGAAGAAGGAGAGGAATTATATTCTGGGCATGATAAAGAAGATCAAAGCTAGTGGATGCAACATGTTAGTGATCTAGAAGAATATTCTATGAGATGTCACCGTTGATCTTTCATTGCATTATATGTCCAAGGATGGTGGTCAAGGATGTGGAAAGGGATGAAATCAAGTTCATTACCAAGACGTTGCATAGTTTACCCATTACTAATATTGAACACTTTAGGAAGGAGAAGTTGGGGCATGCTGATTTGGTTGAAGAGGTTTTGACCAATGACATTGAAATGGACTAGGTTGTCCAAAACTTTTATTCATTTTTCAAAAAATCTCATATCCCTAGTCTGTCACACAATCTTTCACTATATCAAGTAAGAAATTTTAACTAGTAATAGTTGTTGTTGTTACAAGTTTTGGTATAGATTTTGAGAAAGCCCTATCTGCAACTATTAGACCTTTAATTGAGGTTCTAGTTTTACTTTTATTGGTACATGTAAATCTTGATTTTAGGAGATGCTAGTTTGGAGAAGTTGTTACCAAGTCCAAAAATATTTGACATTAGTTGTGATTGTAAGAGATACTTTTGGGACTGGCACGTATACAACACTATTGGTATTTTTTTTATTAAACTTGTTTCATACTGTTACTTAGACAGTGCATTTTGAGCAATGAGGCTAAAAATGGATGTCTTTCTCTTGGTGTGCTAATTCATTAAGTTAAGCACCTGAGTTTGCATTTTAAATCCTGATTTATCTATTTTAGGCTTAAGAACTAGTACAATAGCCTAGAATATCCATCCTTTAACATTCATTAACGGTAGTACATAAATACATAACATTCAATAACATGTGAAATAAGGTATTTAAACATGTGTCAAACAATTATGATTTAAGTTTGGATCACCTACCTGGTACATACATGGTTAAGTGCTACCTAACCATGTCCAAGGAATCTAGACACTGGAGGCATACTTTGCCTACTAGGCTACCTACATACCTATATACATAGGATCAAGACCCTTGAACTACTCCCTCTAACAAACATGTAGTTCTGGTTTCTAATTTTTTTGATGTAGCTATATTCCTATAACCACTGGTGAGTTGTACTCACCTAATACAACTCTTCACCATCATACACCCACTTAAGCGAATTAGGCAATTTTCTATAATTACAATCATGTAATACCCTAGTGCAAACTTTGTGCTGTAGTTTATAGTTAATGCAAGGTTAACCCATGTACGTCCTAAGTCACTCCATATATAGCTATGTTTAAAATCTTGTGACAATAATCAATGGTTCTAAATAGACCAGTCAAGTTAATGTTAGTTGTGAACAACTGATTATTCATTTTATTGTACCTAATCTAATGGCACTTCTACAAGAATTTGTAATCAACCTAGCTAATCAACAACTACACCAATTGAACTAGGTAATGTCTTTTCACTTAGCATGGGTTGAATTTTATTGTTTTATTATTTGGATTTTGGAATATGTATGTAGCTGGAACAATTTTTTTATTGTGCCAATATGTAATAAACAATTTTAAAAATATATATTTGTATACATAGAGAATACAAGTTGTGCATTTTGTCATCTATTGCATCTACATTTTCTTTGCCATTTCTTAGGTTATAAGAGTGTTTCAAGGTTCAGAATGGCTTCAACATCTCTTGCATGGTATAGAGGTAATGTCATTGTGGTAGTGAGAATAACTTTAGTAAAGAGTGGAGTGTAAGGAGTTACTACCCTAAACATTCAAGAAACATTCAATAACATGTGAAATAAGGTATTTAAAAATTCCTTAACCAAATATGATTTAATTTTGGATCATCTACCTGATTATATAGGAATTTTGTTCTCACCAAAAATCATACACCAAAAATCATAAAATGTAAGAACAATTGTGCCAAAAGAACATAAAAACATGATTATTGTGCACAATCATTTTTTTAGCTCTTTTGGCACAATCGTTATTACAATTTTTTGGCTCAATCTCCAACTAGTCAGTATGTGTTTTGAAAAATTATTCTTGGACTGTAAGTTAGGAAAAAGAGAAATATCAAACTTGAAAAAGATGTATATAAATGTAATTAATTTTTAAACTTCAATTTTATAAACTTACAAAGAGAACCATAGAATTATAAGAAACTATTGTGGTTTATAGTATTTGAAAATTATAGTTACAAGTGATAAAGTTATATACCTTTGATTTAGAGAGTGCAAATAATGAAAATGAAGTTGAAGGTGTAAGCTCAATTGCCCCCTGCCCCCCATGTGGATGACACTATTAAGTAGAGAATAATTACATACATACATACATGGTTAAGTGCTACCTAACTATGTCCAAGGCATCTACACACTAGAGGTATACTCTACCTACTGGGCTACCTACATACCCATATACATGGGATCAAGACCCTTGAACTACTCACTCTAATGAATATGTAGTTCTAGTTTCTAATTATTTTGATGTAGTTGTATTCCTATAACCATTGGTGAGATTTATTTACCTGATATAGCTTTTCACTATCATACACCCACACAAATGAATCAAACAGATTTCTATAATTACAATGTTGTAATACCCTAGTGATCACAAGGGCAAGACAATGAAATCCTAGATCTCCACTGATCTCCACAATCCACAAGATCTCTCTCTCTCTATATATATACACATACATACATATATGTATATATACATATACATATACATATACATATACATATACATATACATATACATATACATATACATATACATATACATATACATATATACATATATACATATATACACATAAATACATACATGCATCTACATATGCAATTTTATCACCTTGGAAGGCATTGGAAGGCATTTGATTAGAAATATGGAAAAGTTGCAAAAATGAAAAAAAGTTGTCATGCAACAAATATTGTTACTGAGCAACATTTTTTTGCATATTTGGAAGGTCAACAGTTAGAGTTTTTTTTTAATCAAACAAGTAGGAATGAATATGTAAGGTCAAGAGATATAGCCTATAAATGAATGTTTTTCAACCTAGGAAAGGGTTGGAGTTGATATGTACAGATATCTCGTGTGCACCACTATCAACTTGAGTATGAACACATGAAGACTCAACCATGTTATTGAGTTCATGTGAAATGGATGCTACCTCATGATCAAAATTATTTTCACAAAAATTAGAATAAATGTCATACCTTGGTTACATGTTTTCAATGTTGATAATGGGCTAGGCCATGATTGTAATTTGATCTATTTTGTGATCAACATGAAATCTCATTGGTGTATTATGTGCCTCCTCTTGATCCAAGGTTTTTTTCATCTTTAGGGATATCACATGATGATTGATTTTGATGAGTTTTAGTTCACAATTTATGAATGATTATCATAAAGTAAATATAAATTTTTAATGCAACAATATTTGTTTCCAAACAAGTAATCAAGGAAATAATATTTAAGAAGTAAAATAGTCAATATATAGATTTAAAATGAATATTTTCCCTATGTTTTGAAGAAGACATCATTTTGTTTAAAGGACATGAATGCTGGTATATAATTCTTCAGACTTAGATAAGACAAATATTACGATAAATATATCAAGTAGTGGACATGATGCTAAAGTGATGACAACACTAATGACATATGCAGGCAACTATTTGTGAATGGCAATTAAAACAACACACATATGTATGACATAAATACATAGTTTGAATAACCTCTCAATCATCATCCAATACATAAATATCCATGTTGCTGTTGAAAATGATTAGAAGAGTAAACATTTATAGTCAAGACTAGGAAAGTTATATTCAATAATGTTATCGATGCTCCAAGATAGTGATATAAAGATAAAGACAAGATTTTGAATGAACAATTCATATATAATATAAGAAAATGGAATAATGTTGCCACATAATGTTAGGAAGATAATTAAAAATTTAATAAAAATCCTAATAAACCAAAAGAAAGTCATAACAGGGGTGAAAGAAATGATTGTGATTCCAGTAATACATCTAAAAGAGGTTTGAATATTCATGAAATAGAATAGTGACTTACTAGTTGGCTAAGAAATGAGACACTAGTGTTTGTGTTCGGAATAAATGTCACAAATAAGGTTGTTTTATAATCTTAGGAAAATATTTTGTAGAATTGTATGTTCTCTTCACCATTAGACACCCAATTTCCAAGAGATAGGTTCCATATTTCCTATGTCATCTCGTATTGTAAATAACTATAGCCTCTATCTCTCTAAATTTTGTGCCTACATAGGACACATTTCAATACAATATTTATATAGTTTGTAACTTTCATTTCAAAGAGTTGATAACACTATTTTGTTTCTTCCATTTAAAGCTCTTTAAGTTTTATAAAGGTCTCTTACATATATGCATTTCTTACAAACAAGGTACTAGATTGGTTTAATGGTTGATGCATGTTAGTATTCTATTTTTTTGGAGTCATCAAAGTGAAAGCTTTTTACCAATGTCCTATGTACTTGCAAAAATTATTTATCTTGAAGGCTTAATGTATCATGTTCTTAGAGATATTATAAATGTATTTTTTTGTTTTGTGTCTGTATTGGTTAAGATCACTTTCCTCTAACCTTTGTAGAAAAACCTTTGTCTGGAAAGGTTAACTACCCCTTCAAGTTTGAAAGAATATGGTTGGCTCATCTGAATCTGGAAAAATACATACATGAATGGTGAAGCATTAAATTTGAAGGCACAATTGTATTAAAAGTGGAAAAGAAACATGGACATGTAAAAGAAAGGATAAAAAATTTGAATAAGGAAGTCTTTGGAGACATATTCTAAATGAAAGTGGAAACCCAAAATGATCTTAAAATTATGTAGGATTAAATTTAAGAAGAGGGCTATACTGAACATCTAATAAATTATGAGAATGATATTCTAGTCAAGTACCACAATATAACATCTAAAGAGTAAATATTCTGAAGGAAAAGGTCGACAGATTTATGGTTGAAGGCCAATGATAGAGATACTAAGTATTTCCATATGATAGATCTTAAGCATAATGTAACAAATAGAAAAAATAGCATTTAGCATGATAGAGAAAAGTTAGATAAGGATCAAGATATCAAGGAAGAAATGGTGGGGTATTTCTCTAATATTCTATTAATTGACAATAATTTAAACTCTCTTGATCAAAATGATCTTATCACTTCTATTCCTTCTAGAATTGATGATATTTTGAATAAATATTTTAGTTCTATCCTATCCTCCAAAGTAATTAAGCAAGAAACCTTCTCGTTCGAAGGAGAGAAGTCCCCTAGGTTGAGCAATTCCCATATGCTCTTTTTCCACAAGTTTTGGCATATTGTTTCTAAGAAAGTCTCCAATTTTGTCAAATAATTCTTTGGAAGATTTGTTTAGGATAGAAAGATTTAGGGTCTCTAATATTCTTCTAATTGTTCTCCTTATTCTTGTGAGCAATTTTTTGATGACACTATGGTGATGAGAATGGATTTTGTCAAAGACACAAAAGAAATTAATATTTCTCTTCGTATACTTAATTCTATGGGCCAACTTATCAATTGGACCAAAACTTCTATTTTCTTTATCAATAATCCATAAAAAAGACAAAAAGAAATATCTAAAATTCTTCATTGTAAGATTGATTTTTTTCCTTTTTCTTATCTTGGTCTCCCATTAGGGATCAAGCCTTTTAGTTCTTTTTGGAATTCCATTATTGACAAAATTAAAAGCAAGTTGACTGGTTAGAAAGGAGCCCTTTTAAGTCAAGTTGGGAAAATCCAACTTTTGAAGTCTATTTACCAAAATATGCATGTGTATGCATTAAGCCTTTTCTCTATTCTTGCTAAGTATGCTAATATAACTGAAAAATCTAGGGGAAGTTTCTTTGGATGGACACGGAGGAGAAGGCTAATTGTGTTAGTGTCTTAGGAAAATGCCTACAAACCAATTAAGAAAGGATGTATTGGCATCAAAACTATCAAAATGATTAACAAATTATTTCTCTCAAAAAAAATTTAGAGAATGTTTGAAGAGGAAAAATAATGGAACTCTCTAATTAAGAAAAAGTATGTCTTTGTAGCTCCTAACCTTGAGGATTACCTCTATTTAGATGTTTGGATTTATGGTTACCAGATCTAGAATAGTATCCATAAAGATGAGAACATGTTAAGCAACGAAAAAGATGGAATCTTGGTAATGGAAGGAGGATCAAGTTTAGGGATGATAGTTGGATTATGGATAATCCTATTTTTGAAGATCTTATCTTCTTCCAAGACATAGAAAAATGCAAGAATTTACTAGGGATTGAAGTTAGAAACTGCTAGAAAAATAATGAATGAATTATACTTAAGGATGTGAATCTTTCTCTTCCTCCTATTAACTAAAATCCAAATTCCTATTTTACTAGACCAAGTCTTAATGATAATATGTTCTGCAATCACAATTTTGATGGAAGGTTCTTTGTTTCCTCTATTTTATCTATTAATTTTAAGGACTTTGAGAGTTCATTTTGGTCCAAAGCCTAGATTAACTCTCTAATTCCTAAAATAAATATGTTTGCTAATTGCTCTTTCAAAATAAGTTATTGACTACTATTAATGTATGCAAGAAAAGCTTTACTCTTCCTAATCAATCATGGGCAATATATATGATTTTGTCAGTTTTTTAATCATATATGTTTGGATTGCTATTCTTTAGCCCAAATGGCCCTATGTTAGAAAATATTACTTATTTTTGCCTTACTAAAATTCATGAATCCTTTTGATGGGTTTTCTATGTCTACTTATTGCTTAGGATGTTTTATTCAACAGCCTTGGAAGAACATTTTAATCCACATTAAGGGTATAGTAGTGTCTCATTCCATTTGTTGGATCAACTTTCGAGTTTTAAGGTAAATGTACATTTTAAGCCTCAAGTTTAATTTTCTTAAGGAAATTTATGTCTTTTCTAGTCTTGGGTCTAAAAATATCATGCTCTCCTTCAAATTCAATGGTCTAACATATTTTGCCAATTGTATGCTTATTAGATTTTGTCATTCATGTAAATATCATGCAAGTTTATAACCAATCCCTAGAGTCTGGTGAACCGTCATTATTTTTATTATTCATCTCAAAACCCTAATTGATCACTATATAGGGCTTTTAATGTATTCTAATAATATTTACATGTCAAAGAGATTCGATCTTGTTCAAGGGTATCTCTAACAACCAATCTATAGAGACTATTGCTATGTGAATGAATCAAGTTCCTCTAATAACCAGCCTATAAAGACAAGGGTATCTTGTTCAAGGGTATCTCTAACTGCTAGTCTATAAAGACACCAAAGATGTGGAAATAAGCCTTGCAAATTATTTTTTGAAAACCTTCACCTTCAACGGTGTTGTAAAAATCTTCATGAAGCCTTCCTCCCACCCACACTTTCCCATGTGAATAAATGAAGTTTCACTTTTCTTTTCTTTTTTCTTTATATCCCTGACAACGTAAAAATTTTGACGCTAAACTTAACTATCATTAAAAGTTCAATATTATCGAGATCATTATATTTTTTTAAAATGAACTTGAGAAGCCAAATTCGCCTATCATCAAAAATTTTGGTCAAAAGTGACCCCCAAGTGTACTAGTGAATCCTAATGTCACCAAGCAAATAGAAGAGCCTGATGTTCAAGCATAAGAAGCTAAAGGTAATCTTTTTAAATCTTTTGCATATGACCATGTAGATATGATCTATATGTTGTCACAAATCACTATTAAAGTTCCTCTTTCTGAGATATTTAGAATAGAAGAACACAAAAATAAAGCACTCTCTTAGTTAAGAGGAATAGGGAGCAATAATATTGTTGAACAAGAGTTATTAGTAAGGAAGGAAGTCCCAATAATAGTAAAGGAAAAAGAAGAAAAAGGAGATAGCCCCAAACACCCCAGATGTATTTGGATAATTCAGTTGTTGCTTATATAGAAAACATTGACCCTTTCTTTCTTAGTCTGATCATAAATGGAAAAACCTTGAAGAATTACATGATTGATTCTGGAGCCTCAAATACTGTCATGCCATTTAAAATTATGGAAGCCCTTGGTTTGAAAGTAGATATGAAACATGGTAGGTGTAGAGCTATGAATGCAAGAGGAGTCCCAATTTTAGGAATAATCAATGCATTTCCCTTCAGATTAGTTGCATACCCTAATGTTGACTTGATAATTAATGTCTTAGTAGTTCATATTCCTCCACAGTATGGAATGTTTCTATCAAGAAAGTGGAGTTTTGTAATGGGAGGTAGCCTATAATGTAATTTTCTTTATGCTACATTTCACATAGGAGACAAAGCCTTTAAGGTTGAAAAAGAACCAAGGGTCATTTATATGATTGAAGAAAATATTAACACTGATGCTACATAAATTCTAGACACTAAGGTGAATTATTTTAGAGCTGAAATTGCCATGCAAGAAATTGAGAAGCCAGCTCCATTAATATCACAAGAAGCAACAAAATTCCTAGATTCCCACAATCTCTGGACTATGTATTTTAATGGGGCTAATCCTAGAGAAGGGCCAAGGGCTGGGGTGGTTTTCATATCTCTAGATAAGAATAATTTTAGGTATTCATTTACCCTAAATTTTACATGTAGTAATAATATTGTACAATATGAGGCACTTTTACTCAAATTAAAAGTGGCAATAAATCATGGTATCAAAAAATTGCATGTTATTAGTGACTCAAAATTCTTTGTCTTAGATTAAGGAGACATATGCCTCCAAGAATAAGAGGGTAAAATGGTATAGGAATACTATTTGGGACTAGATTTAAGCATTTGATGCTTTTGGTATTTCTTGGATGGACAAAAGCAACAATAAGATGACTGACCTATTGGCTAATGTAGCATTTAAACTAGATGATATATCATTTGTTGGTGTGTCCAAAATTGAGATGTAAAATAGACCATCCATCCCTGATAACATAGAGAATTGGCAAGTGTCTGAGGATGATAAAGAAATTCTAAACTTTCTCCTCAGTGAAGATAAATACAATGGCCAAGAGTTGAATTGCAGTACATTGGTTGAGATAGTTGATGGAAAAGAAACCATTTTTTACCAAGAGATCTTGCAACTAAAAAAAAACAAGGTACCTAAAGGTTTGGTGGTATTGAAAAGTATTTTTGACAATTAAGATAGAGTGCATTCAGATATTAAAGACAAGAAGCCACAAGATCTTGAAGAAATCAACCCTGGCACAATTAAATCACCTAAAAAGGTATACATTGGTAAGACTTTGTCCCTTGAAATAAGGAAATAATTCATTGATTTTCTAAGAAATTTTAGGCATGTGTTTTCATGGTCTTATGATGAACTTAAGGCTTATAAGGAAGAGCTTTTTCAGCATGTAATACCCCTTAAAGAAAATGTTAAGCCTTTTAGGCAGAGGTAGAGACCTATTAATCCTATGTTAGCCCCTAAAATGCAAGAAGAGCTTATGAAGTTGAGGGATGAGGGGATAATCAAACCAATCAAACATTCTTCATGGGTGTCCAATCTAGTACTAGTTAGGAAGAAAAAATGGGGACATTAGGTTGTGTTGATTTTAGAAATTTGAATATTTCCTCCTTAAAAGATAACTATGGTTTGCCCAACATGGAGGCTATTTTGCAACAAGTCACTGGGTTAGAATTAATGTCCATGATGGATGGTTTCTCTAGATACAACCAAGTGTTGGTGGATGAGAAAGATTAGTTTAAGACAAATTTCACAACTCCTTTGGGAACCTATGTATATGTCAGGATTCCTTTTGGCTTGATAAATGCATGAACTACATTTCAGAGAGCCATGGATGTTGTATTCAAATAATATATTGATAAGTTTATGGTTGTTTATCAGGATGACCTAATAGCATACTCAAAAAAGGCTAAGGACCATTGTAAAAATTTAGTAAATATTCTTGTAAATGCCTTAGAGTATGGAGTTTCATTAAATCCAGAGAAATGCACTTTTGGAGTGACAGAAGGAAAGTTTTTGGGCTATATAGTGTCCAAAGATGGAGTAAATAATGATCCTAAAAGAGTGGCAGCAATATATAAGGTGCCAAATCCCAAGAATGTTAAAGGAATCCAGTCTTTCTTTGGTGAAGTCAATTTCTTGAGGATATTTGTAACAAATTTTGCTGAGATTAGTAGACCCTCTCCAAGAAGCTCAAGAAAGGAGAAACAATCAGTTGGGAAGGTGAGCCTACTATTACTTTTCAAGAAATCAAAGATGCCATAAAAAATGCACCATTCCTCAAGACATTAGATTATGCAAACCTCATGCATATATTTTCTTTTGCTTCTTTTCATACCATAGCAACAATTTTGCTGCAAAAGAATAAGGAAGGCTATCAGAAACCTATTGCATTTTTTAGAAAATCACTCCAGTCTATAGAGTTGAAATATGAGATTAATGTAAAGAAGGCATATGCCTTGGTCAAAGTTGTTAAAGCTTTTAGGTGTTATTTAGTTGGTGCTATTGTTATTTCTTTTGTGCCTAGTGTTATAGTCAAAGATATATTCTCTTAGCAAGAGGTATCCAGCAGAAGATGCAGATGGATAAATAGAATTCAAGAGTTTAATATTGTAATCCAAATCACTAAATTAGTGAGAGGTCAAGGGTTAGCAAAGTTGATGGCTTAGTTAAATATGTCTGCTAGCCAAATAAATGTTGTATGTGAGTACCTCAAGTCATAAACATGTGACATGGACAAGTGTGATTTGTATAAAAATTCGAGACCCTATTTACAACATATGGAAGCCCCATCCCATTTGATAGACAATGAAAAGAGATCTATAAATTGCATTCGATTAGATATATTATTGTTAATGGAAGTTTATGGTAGAGGAATCTTGAGGGAGTGCTTTTGAAATGCATTAATCACAAGGAATTTAAAAAGGTATTAAACGATATGCATTTAGGAATATGTGGAGCTCATTATATGACAAAGAACACTACACACAAAGTAATGAGAGATGGTTTTTGGTGGCCTAGTTTGTTCAGAGATGCAAAAATTTTGGTTAGAAAATGTGATTCTTGCCAAAGATTTGTTGGGAAGCTAAAATTCTCTGGGAATACTCCTTTGAAATTAGTGGAAGTAGAAGCACCTTTCCAACAATGGGGAATGGATTTCATAGGTAAATTTTCAACCAAATCTAGTACTCGTTACTTATGGATACTAGTGGCAATAGACTACTTTACAAAGTGGATAGAGGCTATTCCTACCAGGAATGCTACTAAAAAGTGGTAAATAATTTTTTGTTGAATAACATTATAACCAAATTTGGGTGTCTTGAGAGGATTGTGACTAATAATTCCATATGTTTTGTGTCAGAAGAATTTATCAAATTTTGTGACATATATGGTATTATAAGATCAACATCATCTCCTTATCATCCACAAGGAAATGGACAGGATGAATCCACAAATAAAAGTTTGTTGAAAGTAATTAAGATGACTTTGGATGATAATAAAAAGGTATGGGGTTCCAAGTTGCATTTAGCAGTATGGGCTAATAGAATAATCATCTAGAAGGCAATAGGTGTGTCACCTTTTGATTTAGTGTATGGAATTCAATCTAGAATGCCTCAAAACAACCTGATTAGCCTATACAATTATATCTAGATGTATGATGATAATAGTATAGATGATATGCAAGAAAGAATGAATGAATTGGTAGGACTAAAAAAAACTAGGAAAGAAACCTCTACTAGGAATGTAAAATTGTAGTTGCAAGCAAACCATTTATATGACAAGAAAGTAGTGGCAAGGAAATTTGAACCTGAAAACCTAGTTTTAATGTGGAATGCAAGAATTGAAGATAAAGGCAAACATGGAAAATTTGATCCCATCTGGCTTGGCCCATATTTGATTGATTCTACATGGGGTGAGGATTCTTATGTTTTGAAAGAATTATCAAGTGACATCCTTGAATTGCATGCTCATGGACAATTCTTGAAGAAGTACTTCTATTCAAGATACTTTTCTTTCCATGGATAGTAGTTAGGTTTGTACATTTTGTAAATCCTTGTATATATGTGTTTGTCTCTTTGTAAATATTTGTTGTGGTCCTTAGTTTGTGTGTTGCTCTCTGAAAAAGTCATCAATTTTGTCAAGTGTATGGTCTGCTTCTGCCAGAGATTCTAAGCCGTCGTAAGAATTCATTTCATTTGTCATCCCCAAATAGAGCAACTATTGGCTTGGTTTTTCACCTGATAAATAAACCCATAAATTTTTTTGTGAAAATCTAGTTATCCTTTTGTGCTTAGGGTTTGTATGTCTTTTGATTAATTATGCCCTAGAAAATCCCTAATTGTTATGCCCTGGTTTTTTAAAAAATTATTAACATTCATCAAGTTTTCAAATTTTACATGGGAGAATTAAAAAAGGTCTAGATACACTGTGAAATATCTTTATTTTAAAGTTTTCTTTACAATCTTCTCAAATTTTCTCACAAGACTTCTATTTTTTCCCTAGCTCATCACTCATCTTTTAACCCAAGTTCGTGCTCTGGTTAGACGATATGTTGTCTTTCCTTGTTTGAAAGCCTTTGGATGAATTATTTTCTGAACTATTGATCTCTTCCTAAGTCAATGGTTCTCGCATCCTCATAAAATGAAGTTGCGGAGGGTATAACTAAATTAAGAAAGCAATGACATGACACCTGTCTAATGAGCCCCAAGGAAATGTAGAAGTTCTTTGTTTCATGACAATCATTGATCTCCTTTCAGATCAATGATTGTCACATCCTCGTAAAGTGAAGCTGCTTGTTGTTTAAAAAGTGTGAAGATGTGACATCTTGACATGTGTCCTAGTGGGACAATAAAGTATTGCTTTGATATCTTTGTTGTAGTATGTCAGTTGTCATATTCATATTGGTTCTAAAGGAAAAATGCATCCTTCTTCTTGATCATTGATCTAGATCATGATCAAGGGTTGTTGTATAATCACATATTGAAGATGCAAGGTAGTTGAAAAGTGTGAATATATGATGTATTGACAAGTTTCAATGTGGGCCCATGCAACATTCCAAATAAGCTAGAAGAAAACACATCTTTATAGCCATAGATCTTCAAAAGATCAAAGGATGTTGCAACCTCACAAAACAAAAGTGATCAATCTTTAGCCAAAGCAAGGTTGCAACGTGTTGACACGTGGAGATGGTAGGCTCTACCCATGTTATAATTTGCAAAGTGAGTTTGATAGTGCAGAGTTCTAGGTGGCCTGCTCTAATTTGTTACAAATACTAAGCATGAAAGAAGGTATTTCTTTCTCATAGCTGACAGCTCATCAAGTGATCGACAGTCGTCGCACCCTCACTTTTTTAAGTTGCTGGATGTTTACCGAAAGTAAGAATGTGAGAGCACACCATGTGTCTATGTGGGCCACACTCTACATTTAACCACAAGTAGAGATCTTAACCATCCATCCAATGCAAATCAACAAATGTCACTTTCCATCAAAATGAAGATGCACAGTCTTTAACTAAAGCATGAAAGCAACGGGATGACATGTGGTTTAGTGGGCCCAGGTTTTAAAATAAATATAGAAAAGGCTAACATCTTTTATGATCATAGGATGTGAATGGATTGATGGAAGTCATATTCTTGCATTATGAAAGTGCTCAGATTTAACCAAAGAGAGAATATGAGGATGTCACACATGTCCAACTTGCCAAAAAGTGGTGCAGTCATTAAAGTTTAAAACAACATCATCCGATCATGCCAAATCAATGGCCTAATTTCAAATTTTTGTTGCAATCCACAATCTGACAATTAGAACATTAATGGTGTATCAATATAAGTTTGTTTGAAGGAAATTTGTATAAAACTTGCAATTTGATTCATAATTAGTTACCAAAAGAAATAAACTTGAAGCTTAAATAACTAGATATCAAAGTTTTATTTCCTCACATAGAAAATTATTACAAACATAGTGCTTAACTGAAGAAAGAATTTGTGGGTAAGTACTTGAAACTCTTGATTACTTGAGAATTTCACTGTATCAATTGTGTCAAATTACTAAGATGCCTCCACGAAGGGATTTTTTTTGGAAAATTTGGTTACCAATAGAGGAATGTGCATGATGATTTTGTAGAACAACTACCTCTTTTCACTAACGAAGTAGCTAAGGGAAAAGAATTAGTCCCCCAAAACCCTAGATTTCTGGTTAGTGAGGGTTTTTACAATAACACAAATTGGTTTAGGAATGCCCTTGTTGGAAATATAAGAGAAATAACTAAGATGGGAGGGGTGAATCAGTTACCACTAAAATAAATCTCAAATCCCTTTGATGTCAATACAAAATAAGCTCTGAAAACTAAACTCTACTGATGCTCGACAAATACATAGAAAAATGTTGTAACTCAATAAACACTAAAAATGCTAAAAAAATACTTAACATGGAAATCTTAAGATGCTATCTGAGATTACTATTACTTTAACTTAGGTGAAAACACATAAGAGAAATAACATGAACACATTTGATACCAAGATTTAATGTGGAAACCCAATTTGGGAAAAACCACCAATTGCAACTAGTTACTAATTTTCACTCTTCTGAAGTGAGCCCTGTTAGGAGCCAACCCTATTATAGGTTACAAAACACACTATTAGTTGTAACCTTGTTAGAGGATTTAATCACCCTATTAGGAGTGGCCTTGTTAGAGGTCCTTGGACAATTCAATAGAAATGCCACCTTGATAGAGAATTTACAAATAGCTATAAGCCAACTCTGTTAAGAGATTTAGATCACTGCTACAATGGTTAGAGAGTAACAATGAGATGACCAGCAACTAAATTATTGATTATAGATCTCAATTCTGGGTTGTATACTTGATCCTTCTTGATCAAATGTATCTTTTCAGCTCCACAAGGATATTCTACTTATCCTTTTGATTCTCTTCCCCTTAGCATCATTAAATCTTCAATTATCTTCCATGCATTCCTTTTTCTAATTCTAAACTTGACCTTATATTTATATTTTTCATATTGTCAAGTTGGCTAGAACCAACATACAAATCAATTGAACTCAATATGCCAAAATAAGAAAATCCTTTGTTAGCTGACCCTGCTTGGTAGACACTAACTCAGAGTGATTTTCTTGTGTTAACCAAGTGAACTCAATTAATACTACATATTCATAAAGTTCCTTTTGTAATCAATTGAGTGTAGTTAACACTAGTTCTATCCAATATTTCCTTTATTAATCAAGTGAGTTTGGTTAACACTCAACTTTCACAAACTTTTCTTTGACACCTGAGTGAACTCGGTAGACACTATCTTTTGAACTAGGCAAACTCTAGAATGCTCGATAAACACAGAAAATTGTCTTCAATACCCAAGTGAATTCAACATACACTAACTGGATATGATGTGAAATTTTGTGTAACATCAAAGATAATACACAATTAATAAATTGTTCACACAATCTCCCTCTTTGGCATTTATGGCAACACAACATGTCATAGTGCAATAAAATTTTCAAAGCAAGAATAAAGCAAGGAATTATCCTTAGTTTCATTCTTATTCTCATGCATGAGAAGTCCCTCTATCAGTGTGAACTCTTTCTGGCTTTAGTTTCTCCCTCTGCTAGAAAACTTCTATCTGCTACAACTTCTTTTGATAGCAAACTCTGCCTTTGATATCAAACCAAGTTCATTCTCCCTTTCTAAATCTCTTTCTCTTTCTGTTTACAAATTTTTTGTGAGATATGACAAAAAACTTCTCCCTCTTCAACATCTCATGCCAAAGATAATATTCAATGAATATCAATGTACTTGAAGTACTAATTCATTTGCAATATGCCTTTGTCAATACTACACCAATTGATTGATCTTCAACATACTCTAGTTGATGCATCACTAAACTTCATTTAAAGAGCTTCAGATAGGGGAATGAGTCCTAGCTTACCTCTTAGAAATAGAAATATATCCTTACACAATGGCTTGGTGAATATGTCTGCAATTTGTTCTTTTGTATTCACATATTCCAATCTTACTTCTTTATCTTGTACCAATTCTCTCAAGAAATGATATTTTATAGCAACATGTTTTGTTTTGGTATTCACCACTAGATTATTTGATATATTGATTGCACTGGTTTTATCATAGTATATAAATATTGGATCCTTGATCTCTATCTTCATACTTGCTAATAGTTGTTTTGATTAAGTAAAAACAGGTTTTAAAGGACCTGAAACCTTTTACATAAAACCAAAAGTCTAGAGATAACCAAGAGAAATAAATAGCATAGAAAAGAAACACATGAGAACATGAGATAGACCTCCAAATAAAACAGCCATGAGGTCATGCAAGACAAAGAGGGAAAAGACAGCAAAAGAACAGTAAAAAATAGCAATCGACCAGCTAAGAAGTCTTTATCAAGTCAACAACTTGATCTGCCAGAATATGCATATTTTCAACAATGGCCTTCACCTCATCCTTTTTACTAACATCCTCATTCTTTGTAGAATGGGCTCAAGTGCATTTACTGGGTCCCTGAGTCTCTACCACTGAAGGGGAGTCCTATCCTTTGTCATGCTCAAACCGCTTCAAGAGATTACCCACATTATCAGCCATCTATTTGAACAACTTTTTCAAATTACCCAAGTTAGCATCCATTTTAGAAACCTTCCCCTGAATACCACAGTTGTTTGAACCAAACAATATTAGAATAATTAATAGTTGCTACCACATATTGTACCTCTATTATGGACTGAGAGATACAATTATGTTTCTTGCTTGTCCAAGACACTAGTCTTTTATCAAGAAAGAATGCTCCACCATTGGTGTTTTTTCTATCATCAATACTTCCTGCCCAATTAGTATTTTTGAATACTTTTAAATCCAAATTGCCTCCTATTTTGTACCATAACACATATTCTTTAGTACCTTTCAATATCTCATGATTCTTTTGATTGCCATCATGTGATTTTCTTTGGAATTTGTTGAGAATCTTGCCACCATACCGACTACTAATGCAATATCAGGCCTTATATGCACTACATACAACAATTTTCCAATCATTGATCTATATGTGGTCTAATCTACCAGAATCATCATTTTTGGAAAGATTGTGTCCAATAGACATAGGGGTTCCAACTAGTCTTGAATCTTCCATTCCAAATTTCTTTAGTATCTCCTTTATATATTTAGATTAAGTAATTTAGATACCATCTTTCTTTTATTTGATCTACAATCAAAAAAAGAATTTTATCTTTCCAAACATAGACATTTCAAATTCTTTACTTATTTCTTCTAAAAATGCCTTGCACAAGTCATCATTTCCTATGAATAGAGTGCCATCCACGAATATTTTTGCCAACAAAATCTTTTTGTCTGATCCTTCTTTAATATACAAACTACTATTATCATTTGTTCTTTGAAAACTAATTGGTGTCAACTAGTTATGAAATCTTTCATACCAAGCTCTAGGAGCTTGCTTGAGATAGTATGATATCAGCCTTGTGTAATTTTCATATCATGTCTCTTTTGCTAGAATCTACAAAACCTTCAGTTTGTTCAATGTAGACTTCCTCCTCAAGAATTTCATTCAAGAATGTAGATTTTACATCCATTTGATAAACTTTGAAACCTATGTGAGCTGCATATGCTAGTAAAGTTCTAACACCTTCTAATATTGCAACAAGAGAAAAAGTTTCACCATAATCAATTCCTTCTTCTTGAGAATAGCCTTTACATACTAACCTTGTTTTGTTTCTGAAATTTCTTCATCTTCATTTATTTTATTTCTGAATACCACTTTGTGCCAATTACATTTTTATCCCTATGTCTAGGAACAAGTCCAGGTTTTGTTCTTCTCTATCTATTTTATTTCTTCATTCATTGCTTCAATCCAAATTTCATTATCCAAAGCATCTTTAACATTTCTAGGTTCAAATTCAACAAGTAAACATGTACCTTTCAATTTGTTTATTTTCATTGTTCAATCTAACTTGTCTCTAATGAATTAATCAGGTGCATGATGCCTTCTAACATATCTTGTTAACACAGGTTCTTTGGATTTGGATTTTGTTTTTTAGTATCAAGCTCGGGTCCCACTATCTGTGACTTGGGTCCATCAAACTCGGTTTGCTCTAGTAACAACTCGATAACTTCTGACTATGACTCAAGTCCTTCAGACTATGACTCAGGTTGCACTAATTGCAACTCTGTAGCTATTGGAGATTTTAAGGACTTGAGAGGTGAAGCCTCCTATCTACCAGATAGATTTGGTAGGGTATTAGGTTCATAGTAAAAAAATCTTTTGTAATCCTCAAGCTCTTTGTTGCTTTCTTCTTAAGTCTTTTTTGCAAACTCATCAATTCTCACAGTGCACTTTCTATGATTTTATGAGTAGATAAATTGAAACATTTATATGCTTTACTTCTGTAGGAGTATCCTAGGAATATGCCTTCACCACCTTTAACATCAAATTTACCTTTCCTAGATTCTTTCAAGATATAACATTTGTTGCCAAATACTTTCAAGTGACCTACATTAGGTTTGTAGTCATACCATAGTTCATAAGGAGTTTGATTTGACTCTTTCTTCAGATGTACTCTCTTCAAGGTATACACTGTAGTGTCGATTGCTTGCTTCCAGTATTTGATTGTAACATCCTTTTATATCATTAGTGTTCTTATACAATCCATGATGGATATGTTCCTTCTTTTAGCTATACCATTCTACTGATGTGTACCAAGGGTTGATACTTGTCTTTTAATTCCTTTTTCAATGCACAATTCATTGAATTAAAGTTCACCACCTCTGTATAATCTCAAACATTTCAACTTCTTTCCAGTTTCTTTTTCCACTCTTGCCAGATACCACTTGAATTTTTTAAAAGCTTCAAATTTTTCTTTTAGATACATTACAGTCATCATTCTACAATAGTCATCAACAAAAAGAATGAAAAACTTATCTCCAATATAACTCTCTATTCAAATAGGTCCACATAAGTCCATATGAACAATTTCTAAGACTTCTTTAGAATGATATTTCTTGCTTTTGAAACTAGCCTTTCCCATCTTACCAATTTGATAGTTTTTGCATAGACCCATATCAAGTTTCCTTGAGCTAGGAATACCTCTTCCTATTCTATTTTTTCTTATCTTAACCAAATTATCAAAGTTCACATGACATAATCTTTTGTGTCATAACCATCATTCTTCTACTTGAGTAATAAAACATGAACTTTTACTAAGATCTAGATAGAATAGGCTACCTTTTGTTTGTTTGTCAGATCCAACCAAATTTCCTTTTCCATCTGGTAGTTTGGGATTACCATTCCTAAATTCTACCTTGAATCCAATGTTATTCAAATGTGCCACACTCAGTCAATTGTGTTTTAGTCCTTCAACCCAATAAGCATTATCACATATAAGTTCATTGATCAAAGAGATACATCCTTTTCCTTTTATGCAACAAGTTTCATTGTTTCCAAATCTCACACTACCACCATCATAATGTTCCATGTGTTCAAAGTTTATTTTATCTCTATTCATATGATGTGAGCAACCACTATCAATAATCCATGTGTCATTTTTGCTAATATGAGAAATAAGTGCCATCTTATCTCCTTCATCATTAGATTCATCTTTTACAACAATATATACTATTCCATCTTCACTATTATCAGAATCTTTAGCCATAATACAAAATTTCTTACCTTTTCCTTTATAGTCCTTGTAGTTTTTAAATTCCTTCTTTCCTTTGCACTTATTACTTTTCTTTTCATCCTTGATTTCTCTGTTTGGGCACCTTGCAACAATGTGACCAACTTCTTCACAAGAAAAGAAGATTAGAAGAATCTTACCTTTGTACTCTCCTCTGCCTTTGGAATATTTCCTTACAAGTAGGGCTTCAACAACTTCAAGATCACTATCTAAACTATCTTCTTCTTCTTCACTTTCGGATTGATTGGCCTTTGATTTCTTACTTTTTTTCTTGAGTGAAAGTTTGGCTTCAAATGCAAACTAAATATTTTTGGAACTAGGAACATAGTTGTCATAGTTATCAAACTCAAAAGCTATTATTTTTCCAACTAGAGAATCCAAAGTTATATTTCTATTTGGATTACATCTCATCTCTTGAATAGTAGAGACTCTAATTATATAGATAGGAAGAAGCATTCTGAGTACCTTGCTTACAACTATTTTGTCATCAATGTCTCTTCCAGATGTTTTTATTGCACTCACACTTGATTTGATTCTTTCCACATATTTTGCAATGTTTTCATCTTCTCTCATCTTCATCTAATAAAATTGTCCTTTGAGACTTCTTGCTTTGGCTCTTATTTCATTTCCATCTCCTCCATAGATGGCTTTTAGTTTCATCTACATATCATGAGTTGTAGTACAACTTTTGACTTCATCAAATTCAACATAATTAAGAGCAGATGCAATGTCAATCATCATGATGTTATGATTTTTCTTTTCAGCAATATCTTCAATAGATAATGTTCCAATGGGAGTCTTGTATTTAGTATCAATATACTTACAACTTGAATCAATGATAGTCACCAGATGTAGCCTCATAAGTCCTTTCCATGCTTTAAAATTCTCTCAGTTCAACTTGGGAATATCTCTTCTATAAGACATCTTGATCTTTAGCGTAAGTCCTTGAAACCTTCTTTGCAAGCACCAAATTCTCTGATACCAATTATTGGAAATATAAGAGGAGTAACTAAGAGGGGAGCGCTGAATCAGTTACCACTAAAATAAATCCCAGATCCCTTAGATGTCAGTACAAAATAAACTCTAAAAACTGAAATGTGTTGATGCTTGTCAAACACAGAGAAAAATGTTGTAACTTGGTAAACACTAAAAATGCTCGATAAATATTTAACATTAAAATCTTAAAATGTTATTTGAGATTACTATTACTTTAGCTTAGGTGAAAACACATAAGAGAAATAGCATGAACACATTTGACACCAATATTTAATGTGGAAACCCAATTTGGGAAAAACCACCAATTGCAACTAGTTATTGATTTTCACTCTTCTAAAGTGTGGGGGTGAAATTTTGCTTGAAGCTTGAGTATGGGGTGCTTCATAAAGAAGGACCACCATGTAGTTTTGAGCACTTAGTTTGATATAGGAATATTGGAGACATGCCAAGGTTACCTAGAACATCGAGGCTTTCTCGCTAGTATTACATAAGAATGACTAAAAAAATACGCAAGGATTGCCCCAATGTCACACATGAATCCCAGAGGAATTAGAGTGGAAATGACACTAGGTAATCCAAAGGCAAATGATATTTCCAAATGTATCATGTAACCACAAGTGGTCATATGTTTGGAATATGCAAGGGTCACATTTGATTGACTCGCAAGAAGAAAAGAAAAAGAAAAAGAAAAAGACTTGATCAAGACCTTGCTCTCAATTTTCCCCATTCACAACACGCCATGATATAAAGGATCATGGTGAATTTGAGGGAACAACCAAATTTCTTGGAAAAGATACCTATAAGAACCAAGTTTTGAAAATTTGAAAATAAAAAGAAATTGAAAGAATGAGTAAATCCATTAAAAAAAGGTAACCTTTTGCCAAAGATATTGGTAGGACTAGATACTGATAGACCAAGATCATACATGAGGAAGGATGCATCCTAAAAGGACTTATTAGTAGCATCGAGAGCTACAACAAAATTTGGCAACGATAAACTTTTTAGGACAACTCTTTGATGACAAGGAATCTTACTAGAGGGTTTGAAAAAGGACCTTTTAAAGAGAACCATGGTTTGTGACTAGATACGAACTAACCTAAAAGAGAAAACATGATACATAGAAGTAAACTGGACAAGAAAGGATTTACAACAGAGTGACCAAGGTATTTACGAGGATCATTCTATAAAATTTTAATGCTATAGGATGTGTAGTACAAGAGGTTGGTAGTTTTATTTACAACAACAAAATCTTAGGATAAGGAGATAGCAGAATAAGATAAGATACATTTGACTATAAGGTATGGGGGTGGTATGATACACAAATAGAATACAAGGATATGAGATATATATATATGATATAGCGATACGAGACATGGACATGATACAAGCTTTGATAGGATACAAGGATATAATACAAAGTGTATTTTTTCATGGGGGATGGTGATGGTATAATATGATGTGCTGATTTAAATCATCAACCTTAGGGAGTGGGATAGTGATAGTGATAGTGTGGTGATGTGATTTTGGAACACCCTGGGAAAATGGGGAGATGGATGACTAGATGTGATGAGAGATGTGGAAGGAGGTGGGGGTGGTTCATTGATAGATAATGAGAAGGCCAAGTACACATGGTGCCTATTTCTAGGTTTTCACCAAGGTACCTATCCAAGGTACTTGAATTGCCAAGTTTTCACCATTGGACATTTTTTTAATACTATTTTCTTTTTTTGTTGTGGATATTTTGATTTATTGGTCTTTTTTAAGATTAGCAAGATACAATTAGAGGCTTAGGCATAAAAATGATTAAGGTGAATGATGTTGGTGGGATTATTCAGTGCTTCACCTTCTAGACTAGATAGCTGATATACTCCTAAGCCAAAAGTTGTTGTGACAACATATGGATCAAGCCATGTGGGCTCAAACTTGCCCTTCTTTTTGCAATCTTCCTAGACTTTCATGTTTTCTTTAAGGACCGTGTCACCTACTTGAAATTTTTGTGGGTGAACCTTTTTGTTGAAGTTGCACTTGAGCTGCTTTTTATAGACTGTGTGGTGGTCATAGGCCTGTTGCCTTCTTTCATCTAGTAGATTCAGCTATGTAATCTAGCGACTCTATAGTCCTCATCTAATATTTAGCCTCATAAAGATATGCACAAGGATGGGAGTTCAACCTCAATAGGAAAAACTAACTTGACACCATAGACTAGGGAATATGGAGTTGTGCGTGTGGATGTATGGAATAAGGTGTAGCAAACCCATAAGGTGAGATTGATTTGTGGATGCCAATTACAGTTGGAATAATTGACAACTTTTTAAAAGGATTTTGATTAGGGCTTTGTTAGTTGGCTTCGCTTGACCATTACCTTGTGGAAAGTATGGTTTGGAGAAATAGTGATGAATGTGGAGAGAGGTGCACAATTATTCCATATTGAGGTTTTCAAAGTTACCTCTATGGTCTGTGAAAATGGTAGCAGGGATATCAAAGTAGCATATAATATGATAGAGGATGAACTTAGATACTTGAACTCCTATGGAAGTGACAAGCGAGACTGCCTCCACCCACTTGGTGAAATAATCTATAGCAATGATGGTCCATTTGTGGCCTTCTGAAGATAAGGGTACAATGGCAACAACAAGGTCAAACCCCCAACATGCAAATGGCCATGGTGGTGCAATAGGTTGGAGATCTTGAGCCAAAGCTCATATCAAATTTTCATATTACTAACATGGTAGACACCTTCTGAGAAATTCACAAGGATCATGTTTAATAGTAGGCCAATAGTAACCTTCTTTGAATATTTGTCTAGCTAAGACTATACTGCTCATGTGAACACCATAAAGTCTAGTGCATACCTCTTTGAGAGCCATTGAAACCTCATTTTGGTCTAAACACCTAGAGATAGTATCATGATAACCTCAAAAATGTAGGGTTTTGGCTATGATAGTGTAGTGGGATGCTTTGTAAATGAGGTTTTAGCATTGGGTACGTGTGAGATGAGGTGATATAATACCCTTTTTTAGATAACATTGAATTTTTTGGTATCATAAGGATTGGGTACCAACCAAGACACATACCTATATTGATTTGTCATTCTCTTTTGCGGGCTCATCTAGCTACTTGACTAAGAACTCTTTGTAATATCTCTGTCCAAATCTGATTGAAACTTGCTATATTTGCTTTTAGAAATTTTGTCAAACACTTGTACAATAGAGGGATATATTACTGATTTTATTTTCAATTTGTTTTCAGAATAAGAAAGATGACTTTTCATATCATAGTATGACTAAAAAATGACTTCTCTTCCACTTAGTCTACACCTAACATGAAATGTAACTCTTTTTGTTTTTTCTTGATGCAATATATGGGTACCAACCAAGACACATACCTATATTGATTTGTCATTCTCTTTTGTGGGCTCATGTAGCTACTTGACTAAGAACTGTTTGTAATATCTCTATCCAAATCTGATTGAAACTTGCTATATTTGCTTTTAGAAATTTTGTCAAACACTTGTACAACAGAGGGATATATGACTGATTTTATTTTCAATTTGTTTTTAGAATAAGAAAGATGACTTTTAATATCATAGTATGACTAAAAAATGACTTCTCTTCCACTTAGTCTACACCTAACATGAAATGTAACTCTTTTTGTTTTTTCTTGATGCAATATATGACATCTATTCAATGAAAATTAACACTTACAACCAAGTGACATTATGCCAAATAGTTGGCATGCAAACTAACATTATATTTCAAACTTCAAAATTGATATTTTGCTGATATAAATTTTTTGATATAAAATCAGGTTACAATGCCTTCAACAATCTAACTAGACAGTCCATACAAAACCATGTAGATGTATTTTAAGATAATGCATAAACATAAAGATAAAATGAAGGGAACTTGAGATTGGTAGGAAACTTTAAAACTGATCAGAATTTGTCATGCACTATAGCAGTATTGTTCATAGCATTGTAGCAATACTATTCACGACCACTGTAGCGATGACACTATTCACGATTACTGTAGCGATGACATTATTCATGACTTTTGTAGTGATAACACTGTTCATGATTCCTATAGTGATGGCACTATAGTAGATGGGTATAAACTTCCTCAAACCTTTCAATTAGCTTCTTGGTAAACTCCTCATATGTAGTGATAAGGTTGTGTCCAAGAGTGACTAACCCATGATACCACCACTCGTGAGCAACTCGTTCAAGATGTAGTGTGGCAAGTCTTATGGCATCTTCTTTAGACATTGGTCTCAAAGAAAGATAATTATCAAGCTTTTGAACCCAAGACCTACCTGTGCATTTGTTACTTCCATCATAGTAAGGCATGGCAATCTTACCAAGTGTTTGTTGATAGTCATTTCTTGGAGCATAGTGATCATTCCTTCCTCCTCTCCTATTTCTTTGCTTCATGAATTGATCAAATGTCCATATTTCTCTCATATCAGGAGGGAGAGTGGTATACTCCAAGTGAGCCTATCTAGCTTCATCTCCAAAAGAAACAGCTAGAGCAGCATGTGGTTGTTCTTCTCTTGGTGTAAAGGTGGGAAAAAGAGGCCTAGAGGCTAATCCTCTAGTATCTTCAGCATGATGCATAGACCTTTCCTTATTAACTCCACTATGTTCAACTATGTTTTGATTTTGACAGGCTTGCTGATCCATTTTTGCTAATAAGCATGACATCATATCAAGCATGGTATCAAATTTCCTTTCAACTCTTGCATCCCTATTTTCTTCTTTTGCCATATTTTGAACTGTTTTGCCGGTATCTCTTTCTCTCAATGCTTCTGAGAATGTATCCCCTTCAACTTGAGGATTCTAATATTTTTGTCTCTATTGTTCCCTACTATAATATCTAATTTATTTCTCACTCATCTATTGTTTGACTAATCATAGGATGATTGGATTAAAGCTCTAATACCACTGTAATATCCTTGTCCAAATCTGATTGAAACTTGTTATATTTGCTTTTAGAAATTTTGTCAAACACTTGTACAACAAAGGGATATATGACTGCTTTTATTTTCAGTTTATTTTTAGAATAAGAAAGATGACTTCTAATATCATAGGATGACTGAAAAATGACTCTCTTCCACTTAGTCTACACCTAACATGAAATGAAACTCTTTTTGTTTTTTCTTGATGCAATATATGACATCTATTCAATGCAAATTAACACTTATAGCCAAGTGACATTATGCCAAATAGTTGGCATGCAAACTAACATTATATTTCAAACTTCAAAATTGATATTTTTCTGATATAAAAATTCTAATATAAAATCAGGTTACAATGCCTTCAACAATCAAACTAGACTGTCCATACATAACCATGTAGATGTATTTTTAGATAATGCATAAACATGAAGATAAAATGAAGGGAACCTAAGATTGGTAGGCAGCTTTAAAACTGATCAAAATCTATCATGCACTATACTGAGTGTTGTTCATAGCATTGTAGCAATACTATTCACGACCATTGTAGCAATAACACTATTAACAATTCTTGTAGCGATGAAACTATTCACAATTCCTGTAGTGATGACACTGTTCATGATTCCTATAGTGATGTCACTGTAGTAGATGGGTATAAACTTCCTAATATGCCTCCAAATTAGTTGCTTAACTCCTTCCAAAGTGCAGATAAAATGAGGGCATCGAATGAGACTTAAATATGGCATGTATCTTCTTCATGAATTGCTGCAAAAACTCAATAAGCTTCAATGAGATGAATGAATTATCATCTCTAGCAAATGCAACAATATCAGTCGATAGTTTCATAGCCTCAAAGTTGCCAATCAAAGAGAATTATCATTCTCAATGACTGAAATGTCTTGTAGAAACCCTTGGCTCCACAAGTGCACAAGCAAATGTCAATATCAAATCTAGATGCCCTACAATGAGGCTCTCTCCTCTATTTATTCTATTCCTTCACCCCTTCTAGAAGAACATAGAATATTATTTTATTACACTTTTCTAGAAGCTTCCTCCTTTCCAACAATAATTAGTTGTGCTTCTAGAAGATTCCCCTTTCCATATAATACAATATTATTTTAGTGACTTATGATTTAATATTTATTTTAGTCACTTTTTAATTAAATTAATTAAATATAAAGTCACCTTTTAAATTTTAAATTAATTAATGACTTTATAAGAAATTAATTTAATTATTTCACCTTATTTCTCCACTTAGCCTTCAAAGAATGAAAGGCTAAGAACTCCATTGAGAGGCTAAAAAGATGGGGACATTACACTCATATTGTGTAGCTTCCTAAGGAATTTCCAAGAGTGAACCAATTGTGATCATGACATCTGTAGCCTTTTTTTGTAACCTTGGTACCTACATGAATTGGATTTGGGTAAAATGTTGCTTTAATTGATCAAACCCTTGAGTGCCTTTCTATCGACATATTGGATGTCAAATTCACTGAGGAGCATGACCTATTTTTCTAGGTGATCGATGAACATTGTGCATGATAGTATGTATTTTAAAGGATTGATCTAGGAGACAAGTTGTATAGTATGAATCAACATGTAATGGTAGAGATTTTGAGTGAAAAAAACCACAACAAACCATGCTTTTTCTATAGGAATTTAATTATGCTCATAGCCAACTAGAGTACGACTAATGTAGTAGATGACTCTTTCTTTCCCTTTGTTATCAAGTTGTGCTAGAAGTGCTCCTAATGCTGGTTGAGTAGCTGTTATATAGTATCAAGGGTCTCCCAACAACTAGAAAAAGTAAGATAGGTGGATTAGCCTTGTATTTCTTAATCTTCTTGAAGCTATACTAACATATTGGATCCCATCTAAAATCCTGGTCCTTCTTGAGAATATGTGTGAATGACTGATATTTATTGACTAAGTGTGAGATGGACCTTCTTACTGATTACAATTTTCCCTAGAGAGAATGAAGTTGCAATATCTTGGGAGGAGGCATATCCATGATGGCTTTGACCTTTTGGGGGTCAATCTCAATGCCACATTGTGATATAATAAAACCTGGGAGCTTGCCAAATGTGACACCAAAAATACATTTCTTAGGGTTAAGCATGAGGTGGTACTTTGCTAACCAATCAAACAATTCTTCAAGATGAGACATGTGATCTAGGACATTAATAGATTTGACCAAGATGTCATCAACATAATCTTCAAGCATTTTGTGGATGAGGTCATGGAAGATGACCATCATATCTTGCTAGTAGGTTGTTCTTACATTTGATCCTCTTTTGCTATATGTATGTAATTATATCTAGAAAATCTATACATGAGGGATAATAGTTTGTGGCTAGTTGTGAGATCCAAAATCATGTCAATATTTGGTAAAGGGAATTCATCATTGGGACAAGCCTTGTTGAGATCCTTAAAATTGGTGTAAATCCTAATATCACTAGAGGGTTTTGTTATGGGTATCATGTTGGAGATCCAGTCTAAATAATTGATTGGGCAAATGATCTTTATGTCTAGTATCTTTTCTAACTTTGCTTTGTCCATTAGAGAAACCTTGGAGTGCATCTTTTAGAGTTTCTTCTTGACTAGCTTGACCTTTGGATCTAATGCCAAATGATGTACCACTAATTTAGGATCTAGTCCTAGCATATCTTGATAAGACCATGCAAATTGACCAATGTTTTCCTGAAGTACCTCAATGAGAATATCTTCTTGATTAGATGGTAATTATGTTACAATGAATGTAATCTGGAGTGTCTTTATCAGATTGATGTTAACTAGCTTGGTGTCCTTAGTTAGGATTGATGATACTACATGCATGTGATCTTGTGGGGAAAGGATGAAATCTGCATCCTTGGGTGCCTCAGAGAGGTTTTCACCATTAGATACATCCTTTATCTTATTTTTTGACTGATTTGATGGCTCTTTAGAAGAGTTTTCACTAGAAGATACCTTTTTTTTTATTTTTTTCTTTTTTTTTTCTTTATTTATAGCATTTTTGTGATTGGAGATCTCATCCTCCCCAAAGTAACACTTTGGGTCCAATTTGTAGACATAAGCTAATGGTGGCAGCGGTTGTTTTTGTGGTACTTCAGCTCCAATAATTCTAAGGAGCACATGCTCCATAGAAAATTGGTCAACATGGATTACACTTGGTTGTCCCCAATCAATAAGTTCAAGATGAGTAAGGGAAGGTCTATGAGGTTTATGGATAGTTAATAGAGCACAGAGGCTCCTAAGATGAGTTTGTCAAGGAAAATATTGTCATAGGCTTTCTTTTTAACCTCCTCAAGGATATCTTTGACTTCTACAAGGTTTATCTAGATGTTTAAAATGGCATGACCATTGTTAGTGGTGCCCCCAATTGTGGGAATTCCATAGCCTAGAATTTTCTTCTTCTCCTCTTTGTATGCTTCTATTGGTTGTTTGATGCCCAACTCTTCACATGCTAGGACACCTCCTTGATAATCCCACTATTTGGTAGCAAGTTGGTGTGAGTGTAGATATTTATGTTTGAAGTGGTGAAGGATCTATTTAGATTTTGGAAGTGGGTATTTGTATAACCATGTACTAATGTCAGGGGTCATTTCTTCTCCATTAAGGATCTCATTGACAACAAATGTGGTGGGCCAAAGTTTCTTGAGTTGAGGAATAGTTTCTGGCTTTAGCCCTTGATAGGTCAAGTGCCCCCAAGTATGTAGATCAAGAGGCAAAGCACCGATAGCAAAGGCATATGAGAGACTATATTAACCACAACCTTAGTAGTTGATCTTAATAGGGGAGAGTTTGGAGGCCAAGATGGTGTTGGGATTGTGGTAAGTACTGGAAGAGATGGCAATGGTGGTTCCAATCTCAATTCCAAGGAAATGGTTATCATAGGATTCTTCTACCACATTATAATATGCAAAGGGTTTGGGATTGACATGGATGGTTACCTTAGTGTTATGATGTAGGAATTTTACACACTAATGGTAAGTGGATGGCATGACCTTCAATCAAGGAAGATGTTGAAGGGTAAGTTAAGATCACCTACATGATAAACATTTTACTAAATAGTATGCCCAACTCCCCAATGTACCATGCTTGTTTGATGAACTTAAATTTACATAGGTTTAAGGTTGAGCCATTATCTATCATGTCCCTCTTGATGATGAAGTTAGAAACCATGATGGATATGTGGAGCGAAAGGATGTGATGTGGATAAATGGCTAGGATATCAAAAGGTTTAAAGGATAATACACATGATGTAGAGAGATGGCCTACCAAGTTTCAAAATTTTGTAGTATTGATATTAGTAGGGACACGAGATTCATGAAGTGTACTATCAAGTATTTCTTTGTAAAGTGGGCTAATGGATAGGAGATCTAAGATAGAAATTTGGGTTGGCATGCTCCCAAGGTGATCCAAAATATTGTACTATGGCCCTCACGGGGTAGGCATAGATGGCCTTGTGATGTTGAATTAGGTTCTTCATATAGTGCAAACATATTGATTATTGGGGTCTTGGATATTGATTAAATTATCATAATATTCTCACTGGGATATGCAACCAATCAAGCTACAGTAGTCTAGGTATGTGGAAGTATAGTTTTGTGATTTGTCATGGTTATCACCTTGCTTGGGTTAGATAGTGTTTGTTTTGTTGGCGTCTTTGGTAGTTTTGTTGTACCCAAGGGACTTTACTATGTTGTGTTGTGTGGAGGAAATATGTTTTGATAGATCAATTAT
The DNA here is from genome assembly GCA_028749045.1 of Cupressus sempervirens. Classification (NCBI taxonomy): domain Eukaryota; kingdom Viridiplantae; phylum Streptophyta; class Pinopsida; order Cupressales; family Cupressaceae; genus Cupressus; species Cupressus sempervirens. The sequence goes on from CM053785.1 coordinate 740,076,755, forward strand.
CCTGCATTTAGAGAGGTGTGTGCTCCTAATGTAATTTCTTTTTGGCCAATGAGATATTGTACATAATCCTTGAGTTGCATGCATTTGAGGGTAAGGTATCCTTTGACATGATGAAATTTTCAAAACTCATTTTATCTATACCATGTTTCCTTAGGTTGACTTTGAACTAGTGGTTGTGTTTGCAGGTGGCAGATAAGATTATGTTTTGGCTAATTTTTCAAAGATAACATTGAGTGGTTCACCCAAAGGGGTGTATACTAGAGGTTATCTTTGGGCTTGTAGTTTTGGTCCTACTATAATAGTTATAGAATTGGTTGATTCTTCATTATGTGGTGACTAAGTGTTTGAGTGGTTTGTTGATATTGTTGTGGTGGAGGTTGTTGGTAGCTTTGTTGATAGCAGGTGTTATATGGGTATGGCGATTATTTTTGTTCCTATGTTAGTTGATAAGGAGTGTTTGATGTCTTAGGTGTTTTACTAACCACTTGGATATGTGAGGTGTTAATGACACCATCTATGATAATATTCTTTTTTTTGTTCTAGTATGATGGTTTGTCATTACATTGGCCTCGCCCTTGGGTGTTTTCCTTGTAGATTTTGATCACTCCATCTTTACTGAGTCCTTGCTTGAGGCTCATACCCTTTTTTTGATGTATTTTTATGTTTTTAATCGATTCATTAACATGTGGTGCACAAGATTGGGGTGTGCATTTTTAATGAACATCTTGAAAAGGTGGCATTTGAGTATAGTGCATAAAATCTAGGTTGTGAGAGTTTGCCATTGTTGTAAGTAATCAACAAGGATTTCTCCTCCCTTTTGTTTGGTGTGGAATAAATCCACTATAGATAACTCAATCTGAATTAGGTGATCGTACTGGGCCACAAAAGCTTTTGAAAGACCAGCAAAGGTGTTAACCATGCCTTGGAGTTTCAATAGAACCATTCAAGAGCAAGACCTCCCTAACTTTTGAGAAAAAGGTGTATGAGGAATATGTCATTATAGGCCACTTCTTGGTAGTGCACATAAAATTCCTTGACATGTGTGATGGGATATCCTTTTCCTCTAAATTTATCAAATTTGAGGATTTTAAATTGTTTAGGAAAGGGTGTCATTGTTATAGATCTATCAAATGGACATGGATAGTCATGTTTGAACTTGAAGGTCTTGGATCTTGTTCCATCTTTTAATTCTTTTAATGCATTTTTAGTTTCTTCTCGCTCATGGTTAATGAGTGTTATTGTCGGTGCCCCTAATCCTAGTGCCCCTGACAGAGGGTATGTATTAGATGGAGTAGGTGAGTATAGATGATTTTGGTGGATGTATTGTAGTGGGTGGGATATGGATTGTACTAATATTGGGATGGGATTTATGGGTTTCTAGGGTGGTTATTGGACATATTTTTGTGCTTATTAGATGTGATTTTGGTAGGTTGGTTATTATGGTGGAGGGTAGATGTGGGACTATTGTTCATTCATATGGTTTTGTATGGAAGTTTGAATATGTGATTGTTGCAATGGAGGTTGTTGGAGGGGTGGTGGTGGTTGATATACCACAGTTATGTGTTGGGATTATGAACTTGGTTGACGTGACAATTAGAAGTTGTATGGATCCAAATAGTTGGTGTAAGGGAATGCTCCTATTCTTGGAAATGATTTTTGTGGTATTATTTGGTTACTTTCTAGGGGTGGGATGGAAAAATAATTTATGATAGTAGGTGCGGGGTTAGCTGAGGATGGTTGTGGTGGTTGAAAATTGGTCATGAATGGATTGTTGGTGCAAATATTTGAAGTTGGTCATTATGACTATGAAAAAATCCAAGGACCAAGTGGAAATGTAATAGTACTATTTTGAATGGGAACAAATAGATTGATACTAATGTTGGGTGTGATAAAAGGTGGATTGTTAGATACTGATGGAGGCATCCATGTGGTATACTAAAATTTTGATTGGATGTTCTATTAGAAGGGATTGGTTGTAGCACTAGTCGATGTATATAAGGTGGAAGTGGTAACTTGAGGAAGGGAAAACATAGTATTGCTAAGTGGGAGAGAAGTGGATTGTGAAATTGGAGTAGTGATGGTGGAAATGGTTGTAGGTGTTGGTTGTGTAGTAGTGATATGTTGGGCTATTGTTTGGACTAACGATTGTGCCATGGTGGGTTGGTTACTTTGTGGGATGGGAGCAGTCAATTGGGTCGATGGTATATTAAGATCCATGAAATCTAGTTGTACCTTTTGATGCCATCTTTTTGGTATGAAAAAGGGGGTTGCTATGATCACATGAACCAATGGATGGTGGTATTCTTCCAAATAAGGGATGGGAAAGATATGATATATCCAAAGGTAGTGGTCATCCACAGCCAAATGCACCAACATTGTCTCTCAGGAAGTTCCATGATGGTCTCTCTATTTCTACTGATGATATCATTGATAATGGTTTCCTTCCCTAGTTGATTCATAAATACCTCTATGTTTAGTGAGGGACCTAAATCATCTAGATTTTTTAGTGGAGGGTCATGTGTGGTCAAAAATACCATTGGGTCCAATTGTGTGCTAGTCGAGCCACGACTAAGACTAGGATCCATGTCTTTCTTCTTCCTCTTATTTTTGCTGAAATGTGTGGTAGGTGGCATGAAATGATTTTTCTCCTAACAGTGAGATGTAAGATGGGTATTGCAATAGGTGCAAATATATGCAAGGGGATGCTTTGCTTAACCTTCTAAGAACATGACAACTATAATGTAAATATTTTCTAGGATGTGGAGATGCATGATAGATATAGATGAGGATGAAGGGGATTTGACTTCTAATAATATGATAACTAGGGGATCAAAAGTATTAGTGATGTGATGTTAAAGTAGATGTGGTCCTCCATGTAAACTCAAGATATAATAAAAATTCTATGAAAAACTTGTGACCCTTCGGAAAAAAAATGATGATCAAGTGTGGAGCCCAACACTTAGCTCAAGGTGATGAGGGACACAAATGAAAAAGATAGACTGCCTTAGACAATGCTTAGTCAAAAGAGATAATCATGATGGGATGATGGATGTAGGATGTAGCATAGAAAACTCTAAAAAGGTACCACAAAATGTTTTAAGGATGACAAGTATGATTGAAGATTTTGATCTATGATAGGATTTGGATGGGTATAGATTTCTAACATATGATCCAAGGATGATGGATCTAAAAAATTCCTAAGGGTATTATGACCTATATGATAACCCTAATGGAAAAATATATGATGTGATAAGTGTAAAGTATGTGTGGAAGAAGAGGGACCTAATCAAAATGGGTATAGCTAGTGTATTTGATGAGGCTTTGATTGACTCCATGTCTTAAGGTTATGTTTTCAATCTTTTGGTCCCACTTAGTTTGTAGGGAAACCTAAATACCTTCTTTCTTGATTTTATCTATTTTTGAAAGTCTTGGATTAGGTGTGTGTTTCTTGTGCTCTACTTCTATCTCTCTATATACTTGTAGTTTCTGAAGTTTTACCTTTATAAACTTGGGTTTTGGTTGGCCTGACATCTAGTTTCCACTAGGTTTATCTCAACTTTTGATTAAGGAAGTGAATATACTATGTATACCTTTTACTTAGGTTGGACAACATGAATATTTGGATAGAAAATGAGTCTAAGGGGGAAAGAAATGGTTTTATCAAGGGATGATATAATGGCTTGAGTTTAAAGTAAGAGGTGACATGGAACAAAACTAGACTTAGGGTTATTGTGAAAAAAACTTACTAACAACCTTTTTGAGACATTAAGGATAAGACTCTTTTGATAATAGATATGTTGCATTTGTGAGCAAACAATCTCTCAAAGAACAAAACAACTTTGAGAGTGATAGACAAGTGATATCTTTAGAAAATGGATTTGATAGTAACCAATGTGTATGTTTTAAAAATGTTTTTCACAAGGTAATTTCACAAATAAGAAAATCCAAGTACACTTTATGTTCAATTTTGTTTCAATGTGTTACTCATTGGGCCTACTGGGAGGAGCCCATCTTGATGTTTTCTAGATCTAGTAGGATATTTACCTCTAATTTAATAGCAGGTGTTCTGTAGGTATGATGATTGTTGTTGTTGCTATGTCAATTGATAAGGAATGTTTGATGTGTTAGGTGTTGTACCAACCACTTTATATGTCGAGTGTTAGTGGCATGATTTGTGATGGTATTCTTGTTTTTCTTCTAGCATTGTGATTTATCATTAAATTGGCCTCGCTTTTGGGTGTTTTCCTTGTAGATTTTGATGCCTCCATCTTTAATGATTCCTTGATGTCTTTGTATTTTTTTATGCAATTCATAACCATGTGGTGTGCAAGATTGGGGTGTGTTTTTTAAATGAATATTTTGATAAGGTGGCATTCAGGTATAGTGCATGAAATCTGGGTTGTGAGAATTTTCCATCATTGTAAGTAATCAGTGAGGATTTCTTCTCCCTTTTTTTTGGTGTGGAATAAATCCACTATAGATAACTCAGTCTTGACTAGGTGAGTGTATTGGGCCACAAAAGCTTCTCAAAGATCAAAAAAGGTGTTAACCATGCCTTGGGCTATTCGATAGAATCATTCAAGAGCGGGACCTCCCTAACTATTGGGAAAAAGGAATATGTCATTATAGGACACTTCTTGGTTGTTCATATAAAATTCCTTGACATGTGTGATGGGGTCTCCTTTTCTTCTAAATTTATCAAATTTTTGGATCCCAAAGTGTTTAGGAAAGTGTGTCATTGTTATTGATCTATCAAATGGATATGGACGGTTATTTTCAAACTTGAAGGTCTTGGATTTTGTTCTAGCTTTTAATGATTTTAATGTATTTTTAATGTCTTCCCACTCAGAGTTAATAGGTGTTATTGCTAGTGCCCCTAATCCTGGTGCTCACAATGGAGGGTATGTATCAAATGGAGTAGGCAAGTATGGGTGATTTTGATGGATGTATTGTGGTGGGTGGAATGTGGATTATACTGCTACTGGGATAGGATTTATGGGTTGTTGGGGTCTTTGTGCTTGTTGGATGTGGTTTTGGTAGGTTGGTTGTTGTGGTGGAGGGTAGATGTGGGACTATTATCTAGCCAAATGGTTTTGTAATGTGCCTACTATAGTGGAGGTTGTTGGAGGGGTGGTGGTGGTGGATATACTGTAGCTATGTGTTGGGATTGTATGATTGGTGGCAACTAGGAGTTGTATGGAGCCAAATAGTTGGTGTAAGGGAATGCTCCTATTCTTAGCAATGATTGTTGTGGTATTGTTTGGTTACTTCCCAGGGGTGGTATGACAAAATAATTCATGATATTAGGTGTAGGGTTAACTGAGGATGGTGGTGGTGGTTGAAAATTGGTCATGAATGAATTGCTAGTGCAAAGCTTTGGAATTTTTCCTTGTGACTATGAAAAACTCCAAAGACCAAGTGGAAATATGATGGTAGTGTTTTGAATGGGAAAAAATTGATTGATACTAATGTTGGGTGTGATAAAAGGTGGATTGTTAGATCTTGATGGAGATATCCTTGTGGTTTACTAAAATGTTGATTGGATGTTTTGCTAGAAGGGATTGGTTGTAGCACTAGTGGATGTATATAAGGTGGAATTGGTGACTTGAGGAAGGGAAACCATAGTATTACTAAGTGGGAGAGAAGTAGATTGTGAAATTGAAGTAGTGACAGTGGAAGTGGTTGTTGATGCGGATTGTGTAGTAGTGATATGTTGGGATGTTGTGTGGACTAATGATTATATCATGGTGGGTTGGTTACTTTGTGGGATGGGAGCACCCTGTTGGGTTGACGGTATATTCAGATCCATGAAATATAGTCCTCTTTCTAGTATGAGAAATGGGTCACTAGGATTAGATGGACCAATTGGTGGTGGTACCCATCCAAAGACAAAGGCATCAACATTGTCTCTCAGGAAGTTTTCCATGATGGTTTCTCTATTTCTATCAATGATATCATTGATAATGGTTGCATGCCTTAGTTGATTCATAAATTCTTGTATGTGTAGTGAGAGTCCTAAATCATTAGGATTTTGTTGTGGTTGATCATGTGTGGTCACATATACCATTAAGTTTGGTTGTGTGCTAGTCGAGCCACAACTAAGACTAGGATCCATGTCTTTCTTCTTCATCTTGTTTTTTCCAAAATGTGTGGTAGGTGACATGAAATGATATTTTTCCTAACAATGAGATGTAAGATTGATATGAAAATGGATGAAAATATATGCAAGGGGATGCTTTGCTAAACCTTCTAAGGATATGTCAACTATAATGTAAGGATTTTCTAGGATGTAGAGATGTATGATATATATAATGGAGGACGATGGAGGATTTGACTTCTAATGATATGATAACTAGGAGAACTAAAGGATTAGTAATGTTATGTTAAAGTAGATGTGGTCCTACATGTAAAGTCAAGATATGATGAAAATGTTATGATGGACTTGTGACCCTTTGGAAGACAAATGATGATCAAATGTGGAGCCCAACCTTTAGCTCAAGGTGATGAGGGACACAGATGTCAAATATATACAATCCTAGGTAATGCTTAGTCAAAAGGGATAATCATGATGAGCTGATAGATGTAGGATGTGTTGGCTCTTGACTTGATAGAATTTCAACTACCTTATATGATATAAGAAAAACCTAGTAATTAGCTAGAAACCATTGTGGGCATTTTGACAAAAAAAAGGACCAACAAGACATTAAAGTCTTCTCCGCTTTTAACCCTACAAGATTCAAGTAGGTTTACCTTGGGAATTCAATCTTATTTACTTCAAAGTCAATGTTTTTCAACATGAATTATAGAAATAATAGATTACTTAGTTTTCTTTCTTCTAATTCAATAGAAATGAAGATATGATAACTAGTTATATTACCAAAACCCTAGACATCATGAATCTAGTACATGATGACAATTATTACTCAGACAAAAAAACATTAAAAGATTGGTTGATTATAAGTTTTCTACATTTTACAAAACATTCTAATCAGATCAATTCACAAGGATGGCCAATGCATTATGCATTGGGCTATAACTCATAGAGGTTACACACCTACTTCTAGATCTTATCTCAACACTTTGTCCAGTGATTTATCTATATTCATTTCTAGGTCTCAACTTATCATATCTTTTCTTAAAACTATGATGTTCATTCAATTCACATCAAGCATTTACATAATGCATTAAATTATTAGCGAAAGAAAATTGAAATATAATTCAAAGTGAATTGCAATTGAAACTTAACAAACTTTTCTATCAAATTTCAAAGAACAAAATAGAGGCAAGAAAAGAGACAAGGTTTGGGATGAAATCAACTCTCAATATTTGTATTCATTTCTTTGAAATTGTGTATAATTCAATGATCATTGCTATTGGAAATAACACACATAGACCAACAACTTTAACTTTTGTAGTCAATTGTGGAATTGATTTACAGTAAGCATGGATTGACTCAAAATATAAATAGAATCATGTAATAAAAGAAATTAAGACCCTCCTCTAGCCTTGGGAATTCGCTTATGTAGCATGAGTTGTAACAAGCTTTAGGCCTAGAGGGAAAGGACAACTATACTTAAACAAAAAGATTACAAAAGAACAAAACTATCACCATCAAAATTTTGCACGAGAAGAAACAAGGTGTTGGTCTTTTTTTTTGTAACAGAATGGTCCCTTTATTAATCACTTTGTGGTGGGGTCAATTCCATTGTGATGGTTTCTTGCACATCCGCTGAACCTAATGATTGTCTTTTTCCTTTTGTTGTTGTTCAGGTTGTGGGACCACTTGCTCTTCATATGTTGTGCCAGGCTTAGATATCTAGATATTTATTGTGACTATTTGGTTATCTACCAAATCATCAGTTTGGGTGGCTATATCCACTGTTGTAGTTTGTTGAGGTGTGCTTAGAATTCGCACAATAGGACCAAGATCAAAGGTGACAATGGAATAGGAGAAACTACAATTCTAAGTTGACTAGATTGCCTACCAACTTTCCTCTTCCCAAATTATATTTCCATATTAGCAATCTTTTCCTCCAATTGGTAGATTCTTCTCCCCCTTTCATCATAGGCTTCTAGCACCTTCTCAAATTTTTTATTCAATTCTAGGAATTTATTTTTATCTTTAGCAGCAACCACTACACAAAAATATGCTACCTCTTTATTAATAAGAGCTACCTTTGCATTGTCTACTTCCTCCACCCTATGCACCATAAGGATCCCCGTATGTTTTGAATCTGAAACCTTCTAAATTCTAGCCTTATCTCTTTTTTGGATTGACCACATGAATAGGGCTTTATGGTCATCACTATATTTTACGCCTTTATGGGCTTGCATTACTTAATCTTTGACAATCCTAAATTTAGTTTCTTTCTTCTTCCTTACTGCATCAAAAATCATTGCATTAGCAATGTCATGCCCTATTAGGAACCAACCCTATTAAAGGTTACAAAACACACTGTTAGGTTTGACCCTGTTAGAGGATTTAATTACCCTATTAGGAGTAGCCTTGTTAGAGGTATTTGGACAATTCAATATAAATGCCACCTTATTAGAGGATTTACAAATAGATGTTAGGCCAACTCTGTTAAGAGATTTAGATCACTACTACAATGGTTAGAGAATAATAATGAGATGACCTAATTTTGGATGCAACTAAATAGTTGATTACATATCTCAGTTTTGGCTTGTATACTTGATCCTTCTTAATCAAATATATCTTTTCAGCTCCACAAGGATATTTTTCTTATCCTTCTAATTCGTTTCCTCTTAGCATCATTAAATCTTCAATTATCTTCCATGCCTTCTTTTTTCTAATTCTCAACTTGACCTTATATTTATATCTTTCATATTGTCAAGTTAGCTAGAATATAACTTAAAATAATTAATATCCATCTTCTCAGTTGGCTAGAACCAACAAACAAATCAATTGAACTCAATATGCCAAAACAAGAAAATCCTTTGTTAGCTTACCCTGTTTGGTAGACACTAACTCAGAGTGATTTTCCTATGTTAACCAAGTGAACTTGGTTAACACTGCATATTCACAAAGTTTCTTTGGTAACTGAGTGATCTTAGTTAACACTAGTTCCATCCCATATTTCCTTCATTAACTGAGTGAGCTCAGTTAACACTCAACTTCTTGAAACTTTTCTTTGATGCCCAAGTGAATTCGGTAGACACTATCTTCTAAACTAGGCAAACTTTGGAATGCTTGATAGACACAGAAAATTGTCTTTGATGCTCGAGTGAGCTCAGCGTACGCTGACTGGCAATGATATGACATTTTGTGTAACATCAAAGACAATACACAATTAATCAATTGTTCCAACAACCCTAACATCTATTGGTGGTTTGGAGTTATTTCAAAAATGGTTTTATGAGGGGAAGCATGATACTCCTTTGAGCAAGTTTGGCAGTTTACCATTGGAAAATTGATTCTTCCTAGTGTGTTCTTTAATGATGATTTATTGACAATAATAGCAAAGAGATGTGATGTAGTACTACGGATCATCAAGAATCATGTGGGAAAAAACCTCTTTACGGTCACACCTAAGGTAATTAGAGAGGTCTTCATGTTAAATCCTAACCATGTATTGCATGAAAAGATCAACCTAGATGATTTACAAGCATGATATGATCCTCAGAGTGTATACCTAAGGAGAGGGCCACTGCAAGATCATTTTGTGATGATAGGGAATCTTCCATTAGTGACAACTAATACCCTATAGCCATTTTTAAAGAAATACTTTAACCTAAGGGCATAAACACTTTACTTCTCCCTTTGTAGATGTTTTAGGATGGATGAAGAAGATCACATTCAAGGATCCATATTTTTCATTATTAACCAAACATTACAATATGGTTTGAGTTTCATTTTTTTTTCCTCATATCTAGTAGAAGAAATCCATAGTGGATTAATTGGTATAAGTAAGGAAAAAGTTGAGAAGCCCTTCTGTTGGTATTCAATGTTGACGTACATGTGTCTATACAAAAGGGTTTCTACTTTCTTTAAGAAGATGAAGCTAGAGTTGGAGAAGGATAGAGAAAAACTACCATTGCAAATGTGGAGTGATGACATGACCTGGGAGGTCACTGATGCCATTTTTATTAGGTTTTATAGATATTTTGCCTTAAAGGTAAAGATTTTGCTAATGGGAGATAATCCTAGAATACCCCAACCCTTATTAGAGTTGATCAGACTTAAAGATCATGTCAAGGGATTAAAAGTGAGCCAAAAATGGAGGCAAATCATCCCATACTCTATTTCTATTATCTTTAGAGTGTAAGGTTTCCAAGGAAAGACCCATTTCCTACCATACCAAGTGCCATTAAAGCTTGGAATTGTGGAACTCTTATGGCAGATAGGAGGACTAGAAAATATGAGCTTCTAGACAAGTCAAGAGGTTCAATTTTGTTAAACTTCAATATCATCCACATTTTTTTTGCTTACAAAAGGAGGTTGGAGGCATCTAGGTAAGTTTTTGGATGGATACTAGATGGCCCAATCTCATTCACATTTCATTGATCTTGAAGGTTTTTATGATACGTTCAAAGATAGAACTAAGGCTAGATCTTATGAGAATTTTGTTTACTTCCTTGAGGATATAATTAGAAATGAATTTTCATTACAAGAACATGAAGAAAGAAAATAAAAATAGAAAGTGTAAAATATAATTCTAGAGTCTATTAATGCATTATATAAGAAATATGACCCCCTTGCTAATATCAAATATTGGGGAGATAAAATTAATAAAATTATGATCAATTTTGTTGGGTTCATGCAAACCCTAAATGAGAAAAAGGTAATTTTGATACAAGCCTACCTAGACCAGGCCATAGAAATTAAGAAGAGGCTAGCAAACATAGCCATCATAAGCCCATATCAATATACCTTATAGAAGATGGCATGATATGTTATGGCAAAGAGTGTAAATGTACAACATGTTCCTCTATATAAGGGACAACTTTCAAAAAGTCCTCCTTGAGCACCTACTACTAAAAGATAGAAAATTAAGAAAAGATCTCCATCTAGAGATAAGGAGTGCTCCCCCTCAAAGATCCCAATTCACATTGATGATGAAGACTCTTTAAAGGAACAGTTAAAACAAATGGGAGGCCAGGATGAAATTTTGATAACCATATTAGCGGTGGAAGAAGGAGCACCTATAGAGCCCCAATGCAACTCCTAATCCTCATAGTAGAGGATTGCAAAGGGAAGGGGATTGACCCTACTATGGATCAAGCATCAAAGAAGTGTTTGGATGATAAAAATTTTGTCAAGTCTAGGGATTTCATTCAATTTTTGTGGAGGAATAATATTGAAAATTCTGAGGTTGAGTGCAAGAAAATAAAAGAAGAGCAACCTTCTAGACATGACTCTGATATTTAAGGGGAGGTCAAATCCAACCATATGTTAGATTTTAGTCAAATAACCCCTGTAGGGGGAAGACAATTATTGAATGATTTGGGAGTCTTGATAGTGTCAGAGTGCCACTACCTTTATTTCATGAAAGAGATCTCTCCCATCTCACCTTACCACATCAGTTCTACCAATCCTATAGATCTTATCTTATCTTACACATTAGTCCTACCAATCCTACAGATCTTATCTTATCTTGAACATTAGTCCTAGTAATCCCATAGATCCTATCTTATCATGTGTGTGTGTGTGTCCTAGTAATCTTATAGCTCCTATCCCTGAATAATCCACAAATTTCTTACTTTTCCTATGCCCCATTCCACCCAACCGCAAGAGTCCAATTTCAAACATCAACTCCTCCTCCCTACCCAATTCCGTCACCTACAAAACCCCCTTGATCCCCTAAACAAATTGTGTTCTAAATTGTGCACATAATGTTCATCAATGCCATGTGAGGTTACGGTCAATCAATGATATGCTACATGTCCATCCTACCCATCCCCCTACTCCTGCATCTTTTTGCCTATCATTATCACTTTATTATCCTTGTATTTACATTACACCCACTCTCTTTACCATCATTTGCATTATCCTCTTAGGTTCCTTTTAGTTATCATATGCATTGTCATTATCTTCTTAGGTTCATTTTAGTTATCATATGCATTACCATTATCTTCTTAGTTTCATTTTAGTTATCATGTGCATTTTATTTACCTCCTTAGGTTCATTTTAGTTGTCATTTTCACTTGCATTATCTTCTCAGGTTCATTTTAGTTATCATGTGAATTTTCATTACCCCCTTAGGCCCATTTTAGTTATCCTTTTCATTTTCATTATCTTCTCAGGTTCATTTTAGTTATCATGTGCATTTTCATTACCTTCTTAGGTCCATTTTAGTTATCATGTGCATTTTCATTATCTTCTTAAGTTCATTTTAGTTATCATGTGCATTTTCATTATATTCTTAAGTTCATTTCAGTTATCATGTGCATTTTCATTATCTTCTTAAATTCATTTTTTCTATCATGTGTATTTTCATTAACTTTGTAAAAGTTCATTTAGTTATCCATTGTATTCTCATTAGTAATACATTTCCATTTTCCTTTGCATTTTTTTCCATTATCATTTGCAATTCGCAAACATATCCCTTTTAATCATTACATATTTCACATGATAAATCACTAGGTACATATCATAATTGCATGCATTGTTAAAACAAAACAAAAATCATTACATCCATATGTATCTATAGCATCACATCCTGCATCAAACACATGAGTAATATCATGCATATCACCCATCTCATATAAACTACATCACATCTTGCATCACACACATCAATACACCTCATACTAAGCATATTTATCTAAAGCATCACATCCTGTATCACAAATGTTAGTCCACATCATAAATATATCATATACATTTCATGAAAACATAAAACAATAAAATCACATAGGCACAAACTAATAAAAAATATCTCCCATCCCAAGGAATGCTCATCATATATCTCATATCCTACAAATGAATCAAAGAATACATCACCCACTCCTAAAAGAATACAAAAATATCCATCATAGTCCACATCCACTACCAATACAAAGTCCATATGGTACATGTATCAATAGAAGTACACATGGCTCTATGCCCACAAAATGAATGTTTGTACAAACTCATACCCCCTTATCAACATGAAGCATATCACTTCTCATATGTGCCCTCGTGCATTGACTCCTCTCCATAAGACTCATATGGGTCCTCCTAGATCCTGTGTTGGTGGTTGTGGTGGTGGTGGTGGCCTCATTTCCACCAAATTCCCTCTCCTCCACTCATCTCCCCCTCCCCTGATACTAGAGCTCTACCCCTTATCCATTTATGCAATAGTCCTTGCACTTTGCCTATGGATCTATCTTGACCTATAACTATGCCTTGTCCATTGGGAGCCACCCACACTCCCTCCTCATGCCTACATCCTTGTATGTATGCCAACTATCCTTGATCATGTCAAACACCTTTAATGCTTTATCTGCTCTGTCGACATAGTCACATGATATCTCCCTCTATAGAATCTTGCCCTCTCTTATAGATCCTCCACCTCTCCCCTCAACCATCTCAGCTCCTCAAAACCTCCTCCTATCATCATCTATTCCCAGAAGGTCACCTCTACCATCATCTTCTCCCTCTCCACCTACAATCCATCCACTCTCTCTTAGAGCCTATCTCTCTCATCTCCCATCACCTCTAACCTCCCCTCCAACCTCCCAACATCTAGCCACAACCCCCTAGCTCAATCTCTAATCTTTCTAGCTATCCCTAGGTAGCATCTCGCTTCCTCTAGATCTAATCTTTCTCATCCTTGAGCTAATCCCTCTCCCACTAAATATCTTAGAGTAGTTGGCTTGTCACCTCATGTGCCTACTTCAAGGAGGCATACCTCTCCACCAATCTATCATCCCCTCCCCCAGATGATGACCCTCCTCCTATCTCTCCTCATCCAACTAGCCTCTATGCCCCCTCTCCTCTCTCATTCTCCTTTTTTTATGGCATCTCCTCCTATGGCCTCTCCTCCTCATGTACCCTCTCCTCCTCCTTTCCCTCCCACAGTCTCCTCCACTATGGTGCCTCCCCCTACATTGTTGCCTCCACCTATTTTCTCAAACCCATGGTATCATATCCCCTCTCCTCACCACTTGGGAAATCTCCCCTTCCACCACTATCACCCTCGTCACCTGTGCTTCACCTATCAGTCATGACCTCTGAAACTAGTCTCTATAGCCCTTGATTGATCTTGCATCTGCTAGCCTACCAAAAAAATCCAATCCACTGGTGATAAATCTCGTCATGCCTAGAATAGCCCCTCTCATTGTAGTGTTATCCCAAAAAGTGCACATCACCTATTGGTACCATAGTGGCTCCCCCAACACATCTTGAGGCCATCCAAAGTGTTGCAGCCCCCTTTCTAGTCTATACTACTCAACAATGTAGTCTCACCTCTCAAATATGAAGCAACTACTCTAAGCCCCTCAACAACCAAGAAATGGCCCAAGACCCATGTATGGTCTCCATATAACTACAACAATCTCATCAATTTGAACCCATCAATAGTCAACATCTTTTGTATGATGATATGTCAATGGATCTTTCAAGTTGTATACTATAGGTTCATCTGGTAGAAAGAGTAGAATCCTTCCTTTAATTGAATTTCTTTCAGTAGAATAAATTTTTTCTTTCCAAACTTCATTATATAACTTACAAAGAATTTCATTGGCCTTCTTTTACTAGCTAGGCTTTAACTACTTATTATCAACCTTATGATATGTTTTAACTCTTGGGTTTTAGGATCCCTGTAAAACTTGTTTTCCTTATAAAAAACTTACAAAGAAATTCATTCCCATAGTTTAGTGATGCCAATTAAGTTGGTTTAGAGTGTACACTTTGTAGGAATTGTTTCAAGTTAACATCCTTGGTTAATATTGTAAATGAGTCTGATAAGTCATTTGGTTATTTCTTTAGGACGACTAATCCATTATTTATGAGTAAAACATTCTAGTTTCCAAGCATTTTTGGCTCAATTTTTGGGGATGGTGTCAATCTAAACCATTTCTAAAAGTCATTTTTTCTAGTTTTCATAGAATATAAGTTATATTTTCATCCATTTTGCATGAATAGAAGAAGAGACCACCTTGGGGAGATTCTTTCATTAGAATTACCCCTTTGAAATAGAAGAGATTATTTACCCTGAGCCAGAATTCCCCAAGAAGAAGACCAAGAAAGAAACCAAGAAGTGGACCAACAATTTGGAGAAGAGCAGCAATTTGGTAATCTATTTGCTAACACCCAACAAGATTTTCCTTCACACCCATCTTTCAAAGGATCACTACACTTGAATGACCTCTTTGTTGAACCAAAATACATATGAGCCTTATCACATATGAGCCAAGACAAAAAGGAGTACCACCCCACCATCAAGGATGGCACAACCTAGTTTTCCCTTTCCTATTCTTGACCTACATGAGAATAATAATTTGAAGAACATTCCTTCTTCTGCACTTCCAAAATTCTATGGCTTGATCACCAACCATCTAAAAACTTTTCTTTTTTAATTTTTTTTACTCTGTAGGAGTTATAATTATACAACTAATGCCCATAGGTTAAATTTATTTCCATCCACTCTAAAAAGAAGCAACCTTAAGATGGTTTATGGGATTGGGTGCTAATGTCATAACGAACTGGGTGCAATGAAGAATTTTTTCTTGACAAAATATAAAGAATATTGTAGAGGATATGATATGAAAGTAGGTCATATTTGTAAGATTTCACAAAAGGGCGAAGAGACCTTGGAGTATTACGTCTCAAGGTTCATGTTCAATCTGTAGAAATATACTCAACATCAGTTGAATGAAGAACCTCAAAAACATCTATTCTTAAAAAATGTTAATGATGCATGTATTAAATATATGGACCTTGTGGTAGGAGGTAATACTACCCAAAGAAGATGGGATAATATGAAGAGGATTTTCATCAATCACTCAAGGGAAATTGTGAAGAAAGGAAAAGGGATCTGATACACACGTAGAAAATCCAATGGTTCTAAAGTATCTAAAGTAGATATTTTTAATCTCTTAACTCCCTTCAAGAAGACATCATAAAAAATGTTGATTCCCAACTGGATACCATGCAAGCTAAAAGGAATCATGAGGATGTTGAGCCCTTACTAGCTAAATTCTTCTCTCATTGCAGAGAGAAGATGAGGAATTGCAAGTGCAAGACAATTGCCAATCTAGAAACCTAGCTAATGTCTATTTAATTAAAAGCTATTGATGAGTATGAGAAAGTTCTCTGTGTTTCAAAACAAAGGCCATGGGCTTAAAGATAAGGTATGCATCAAGATCCCTTGCAAAATCTTGGTTATAATAATAGTAATTAATGACAAAATCAATATTATAAGAATTATGTCTTAAAGGTTCTAATTGGAGTAAAAATTGGTTCAATCAATCTCAGGCTCCATACAAATCAAAATTGGTAGCAACACCCATATAATCAATAGAAACAACCTAATCAAATTTGGTAGAAACCATAACAAAATCAACAGCTAACTAATGGAAACAACCTCAACAAAACTGGTAGAAATTCAATCAGTGGCAACCATCATAGGGGAATTTGCATTAGTTGCCTTAATGGGGGTCTAACTAGCATAACTAGAAATCCATGTTTCCACCACATTATCAATAAGCTATAATGCCTCCTCCTCCAAACTAGTCTAAGAGAACTCAGTCACCTAGACAATTCGCACCCAATCCTAATAATATGCAATCTAATCAGTAGCAAACTTATAAACACCTAAACCTAATAACATCATTTAAGTAATCTTATTTAGTCTTCTTTTAGAACATTATTGATTAATTATTTAATATTTAATTACTTAATCATCATTCCCTAGTTAATTAATCCATTTAAATAACTATAGTCCAATTGATTAAATTAAACGACAAATCAAAGTCTAATTATCAATTAAATCCCTATTTTCTTATTAAATTAAATAATTGAACTATTCCTATTTAATTTAATTCCACATCTCCTTTCATTAAATAAATCAATCCCCAACCTCTAACTATTCCTAAACCCTTATCATTAGCTAAATCCAACTCATTCACCCATGCTAACCTCTCTTAGCCAACTAATTAACCCACCTCATTAATGCTAGCCTACTTGCATTGATCTAACATGCCACTTGCATCATAATCCCCTCCTAAAATAAGCCTAATCCTTTCCCTAAACATGTATACAACTTTAAGCAAGGCTTAAGATTTCCTAAGCCAAAGCAAGTCAAACTTTTATCCCATCCCCCTTACATTCATATCCAAAGGCATTAAATGTTGCTACAAAGCATTGAAATCCTCTTACATCCCTCTTCCACACTCCTTCTCCCTCATAACTCCCCTTGACCATGCATTTTGACCCTCCTCACTTAACCAATCCCCTCATGACACTTGTCACAAGCTATGGATTTGAGAATGCACAATCCATGTAATTCTATCTCCTTCAATCCTAGCCTTCCCTCACCCTTCATATATCCTTTCATCTCTGCCCTCCATCTCATTACCCCTTGGCCTATAAATTGGACCTTTTTCCCCTTACAAATCATCCACTTTTTTATTACCATTAATGTTGATGATACTACTTTGGGGGAGTATCCTAAGTATTGGAGAGTGTTGACATTGCATTCATAACTGTGTTTTTCATTGATGTCAACATAGCAGTAAGTATGTGAAGACTGGTAAAGTAATAAAGAGAGATTGTAGTTTTACGGAAAAGGTTTTTCTTCTCTCGTAATGTGTAGTCATTGACATGTTTAGTATAGTTTCCTAATCACATGTCTCAATTTACAACTCATATGGAAGTTGTATCTAATTTGCAAAGATCAGTATAGAAATAGAGTATTAGGAAAGAAGTTCTTGATGTTTGTTTGCTATCTTACATCTAAGATGCAATGAAGAGATGTGTGGTTAGCTAGTGAGAGAGGATAGTCTATTCGTGATGTCAGCAAGTGCACAAGCCCTAGTATCACACATGAAGTTTTGTATAGACTGTGAGCTAACAGTGCTATTATAATTGTAATTAATTAATTATCTTATTATAATTATTTGAGAAAGCCTTAAGGCACACTCAAGGAATTCTTTTGGAGATATAGTATAAAGGAAATATTTTTTCCTTGTTTTTAATGTGTTTTGATCAATTATATGAAGTACAAAGTGTGAAAAGGAGCAGAGTGCTTACTGAATGTCAGTAAGAAATCTAAGGGATTATTGGATGTGAGATTTGTGATCTGGTCACAAGATCAAAAGGAGTAGAGGTCTAGTTGACAAGACAAAGGAATGAATTACTACTCAATTCTATTATATTGCAAGGAATAATAAAGATATCATTTGGATAGTGGGTTCATTAGTCTTTTCCTTGAAGTTGTTTGGGCAATGATCCAGCTGTCTTCCACAACTCTTAATAGGGATTCAAAGTCTCCTAACAGGGTCCATCCTCTAACAAGGAATATTTATATTAGTACACCATCTTGTGGGTACCATCCCTACTAGGTTTTCCCTCTAACCAAGGGTTTCCCTAGTTAACATATCTGGTGTTATTATATATGAGTACCTTGTTATGGTTTTTAATTATATTACTCATATGGTTAAATTTGTTTAAAGCTAATAATTGTGATATTAGTTGTATAACTAATTCACAACTCCCTCTCTCAGTTCTATTGGTGGACTATATATTCTAACAATTGGTATCAGAGTGTCAGGTCCTTGAAGGATAAGCTTAACAACTTTGGGAGATTGATGGTGAATATTTTCAAAAAGGATAGTCCTAGATTTGATGGGGCCAACTATGATTGTTGGAAGGAGAAAATGAAGACTCATTTGTTGTGCATGGGTCTAGATTATTAGATCTTGACAAAGAGTTAGAAGATGATTATGAAATAAGAGAAGATTAAAGAATGCATTGAAGCAGAGAGATATTTATTCATGTGCAACATGAGATCTAGAGAAATCCTACTATCAACTCTTCCAAAGAATTAATATAGGGGTAAAGACACTTCAAACATCTCATGAAATTTTGAAAGCATTAGAATTTGTTTTTCAAGGTGATACACATACAAAGATAGTAAGATTACAAAATTGGATATCCTAATTTCAAGATGCTAAAATGATGGAAGATGAATTCGTTAGAAACTATATTGGTAGGATATCAGAGATTGTTGTAGGAATCAAGTCATATGGTTTAGCCAAGGAAGAATATGAGGTTGTGTGGAAGACCTTGAAAACTTTTACCCCACCATTCAAGCAAGTTGCCCAGATGATTCAATTACTTATACCCTATACTAAGGAGTTTACCAGGGAAATGTTGTTTGGAAGATTGGAAGAAGTAGAAGTAGATTTGAAGCAATTAGAAGAATTGACAAGAGTTGAGATAGATCTCAGTGCCTTGAATATTCTGCAAAGCCTGTCTAGAAGTGCAAGCGCACATGGAGCATTTTTTGGTAGTAGCAGAACTAGATCTGATGAAGACAAGAAGATTGAGGAAGGTATAGCACTTCTTTTGAGAAGACAAAAAGATGGTAAAATATCTTTAAATATTAGACGTGTAATGAGTTTGGTCATTATGCATCTAAATGTCCTAAAAGAGAGAAAAGTTATAAGGAAAATTTTAAGCCTAGAAGAGATAGAAACTGTTTGTATGCTAATGAAGATGAAGAATCTGATGTGAGAGCTCAATGTAAAAGTGATGATGATTTAGGATTTGTAGCTATTAAAGAAGATGATCTTGATAGAGAAATTGGAGATGAAAAGGCTCTAGTTTTCCAAGTTGAAAACAAATATGATTGGACAATAGATAATGGTTGTTCACATCACATGAATGGTGATATAAATAAGTTTATTAAATTTAGGAAATTTGATAAAGGTATTTTTAGAGTTGGTAACAATGCAGCCTATCATATTACAAGGATTAGATCCACTACTTTAGATGGAAGAACTAACACTAACAATGTTTATTTTAAGATAACAGATTTCCACAATCCATGATAATAAGATTTATGCTTCTAAGTAAGAAGTTTATTTTGTTTATGGATTGAAGCATAATTTTTTGAGTGTTAGACAATTGGTCAAAAAAGGGTATTAATTGAAATTCATAGAAAATACTTGCACTATCAAGCATAAGGATGGTAAGATGATTGGAATTGGAACGAGGTCTAGAGCTAATGTATTTTAGTTGAATCCCACAGAAATGACTTGTTTGGTTGCTAAAGTGGATAAAAATTGGTTATGGAATAGGATATTCTATCATATGAACTTTGATAATATTGTAAAGGTTAGTAGCATGTTTGCAGTCAGAGATCTACTTGAGATTATGAAGCAAAGAATGTGGTTTACAAAGAATAAATTTTGGCTAAGAAGAAGGTATCTTTTCCTAGCAAGAAGTTCACTACCACAAAGATGATAGAGATTGTTTACACATATCTGAGTGATCCCTCTAGAACAAGAGGATTCTATGGTGAAACCTATTTCATTATTTTCATTGATGATTTCACTAGAATGATGTGGGTAGCATTTTTTAAAAAGGAGTCTAAAGATTTTGAGAAGTTTAAGATATTTAAGAATAGAGTTGAGAATGAATCTGACGTTAAGATAAAATATTTGAGATCATATAGAGGAGGTAAATTCACCTCTAGAGATTTTAACATATTTTATGAAGAAAATGGAATCAAAAGGTATTTATCATCACCTAAGACACCTGAGTAGAATGGGATTATAGAAAGAAGAAAGAAATCAATAGCAGAGACACTAAGAGCAATGTTGTTTGAGAATGATGTATACAAAACATTTTGGAGAGAAGCAATCAATTCAATAGTGCACACTATGAATAGAGTACAAATTAGAAAAGGTATGAGCAAGACACTCTTTGAACTATGGTTGCGTCATTCACCATCAGTTAAGTATTTCAAAATATTTGGAAGTAAGTATTATAATAAGAGAGATGATGATGTCAACAAGTTTGATCCAAAAAGTAATGAAGGTATGTTTCTTGGCTATTCATTCAAAAGAAAGGCATACAAATATTTTAATCATAGGACTAAGACAATAGTTGAATGCACAAATGTTAAGATTGATAACAATTTTGGAAATAAGGAAAATATGATAGATTACAATTCAAATGATGAAGATAATTCTAGAATTATTAGACAAAATGCAGAAGTTTTCTTTGAGACTAACAATGATCTGCAAAATGTTGTGTTTACTGTTAAGAAAAGAGGAAAGTAGAGATCTAAACCTAGAGATGAGATAAGAGTTGAGATATCAACTCCTACCTATATCATGAATCTAACAAATAATCACCCTCTCGAACAGATAATTGGAAGCAAAGACAACTTGGTGTGATGACAAGAAACAAAGTTAATGTTGAGATAATGGATGTTGCACACATTGCATAATATTTTTTTATTGTATTATTTTATTTTATTATGTAATGTTACACCTAGATGGACGTAAAATATGTAAAGATTTCCATGGAATATACTTGATGAGTTGTATTGTAACATTGTGATAATATTTGATGTAATTATTTAATATTGGGGAAAACAATTAAATTTCCAATATTAAACATGGGGTCAATGGGTTAGGTAGCACATGGTTTATGTAATACCACTTGGTGGTTTTTTGGGACTTGCTACTATATAAGTAGCTAAAAGGGTAGCTTTTGTGTGTGAAGACAAAAGGAAAAAAGGCAAGAATTGAGCAAGACAAGGCTTGCTAGCTTAGCCAAGGGAGCATTTGTGAAGGTTGGAAGCATGGCATGGGATGTGTGGATTCATGCTTCACATAGATTTCTTAGTTGTGGCTATGGATTTGAAGGCTTTTATTGTTGTATTGAAATGGTACTTTTGCTGAATAATACATGGTGATGGATGCTTTTGGAGGTTGGGTTTTTTCCCTCAATGAGAGTTTCTCAGGCTATATCTTGTGTCACAATTTTTGTGAGTATGTTGTCTATTCTCTTGCATGTGGTTTTCAATTACATATTTATTTTAGATCTATTATGGGTTATGTGGAAATAGTTATATTATTTCTTGCAAGTTTCCTTAGAAGTGGTATCAAAGCCAGGTTTTATTATTGTAACACTAAATTGATTCTATGGGAATGCATGAGAGGATACAAGAAAGGGCATGATATATGAGTTGTTTATTGTAGATCTAAGGGATTTGGGTTTGCTATTATGATGGGATGTTGTAAAATTTTTGGGCATGTGAAATTGTTGGACAAAAGGGTTTTTTTTGGATGTTTCATTTAAATGAGGGTTTTAGGGGGTAGCTTGCAGAAATGACCTCCTAGGTAAAAACAAACCTCACCATTGGATCCAGGTCGATGTTTCCATAAATTTTGATATATAATATGCCCTAATTTGGCCATGTTTAGAGGAAATGAATTTTTTTTCAAGTTTCAACCCATGATGGCCATCAAATTTAATCTCATTAGAATTTTCATCACAAAAAAATCACAGTGAAAATGGTAAAAAGATTATCTTAGTAAAATGGCCATAACTTTCTCTCAGGATATCAAATTTCATACTTCTTACATGTGTTGGAAAGATAATTCAGAGCACTACAAGTTGGTGTAGAGTTAGTTCTATGATTTTGATATTTTATCAAGTTTTAATAGCCCAAAATTTAGAAGTTGGTTATGTTGAGCACAGATTAGGGCATAACTTGGGCATACAGAGTCAGATTTTAGACTTCGAGTAGTCAACAGAAATCTCTTGGAAAACTCTATACATTGGTTTAGATTTGGTGTAGGTTTGGCATGGTTTATTTGGTGATATATTGATCTAAACAATTTATGGTATATGTTGACTATGGTAGCATTGTAAGTTTATGACACTGCATGTTTAGAGATTTAAGATTTGATGTCATTGTATACTCAGTTCATATTTCTAAATTGGTCTCATGATGATATGGTTATCA